>JAAWXA010000008.1:18242552-18641883 GCA_038090715.1 Florisuga fusca
AGCCCGGCTCTTCCACGGCCGCGGCCCCGGCGATCGCTGCCCCCGGTACCGGCAGGGCGCCGCCACCCCAGCAGATAATTATCACCGCGTACTCACGGCTACCGCAGCCTCTGCACACCGCAGCTCTCGCCTCCGGCCCCGAACCAGCGCTGGGCAGACGCGGGGCCCCGCCGAGCGCTGGTGCCTGCCCTGCCCGTGGGGAGATTTATACCTGCGGCGGTCGGGTGTTCGGCCGCTTTATGGCACATGGAGAGCAATCAACTAATAATAGTAATGTGACAGTTCGCTGATGGAGCGGAGAGGAATCCAGCTAGTGCCAGACCTGTGAGACGGAGAGTGCGTTCCGTTTAAAGCAGCGCCTTTCTCTGGAAACTTTACCAGGCAGAGGCAGAAAGAGAGTTTTATTACATCCCAATATATTAATTTTCCTGCTTAAAGGTGACTTGTTTCCTGCAAGTTAAACTGCAAGGTCTCCAGTGCAGAACTTCCTTCTTCCTATCCTACTTGTATTCCGTCTGCCACGCTGGAGCCCAACTTTCAGTGGGATTTTTAAGTATTGGGATAATACCTACATGACCTTAGGCATTGCAAATCTGAACAACCACCTCAAAGCTAAAACACAAAACGTGTTTGTCTTTTGAAGGACAGTTCAGGAACCTTCCCCCTCAAAATAGCTGTACTCGTATCTCTGAAGGAAAGGCACAATATTCAGCTAAGGTAGGGCTTTTGACTCAAAAGTAACAGCTTTCAGCAAATGAATGCATCTACCACCCATAACAAACCAGGGCAGATCAAAGCATACGTATGTTGCCCTTCTACAGCCATAAGGATTATGTACATTATGCTCTCCCATTTCACTATTTATATCACCCCACAGAAGAAGTGGTAGTCTAAGACTGCAGCTCACTATAGCAATTTGGTTTGGAAATAATCCTGAAAAAAGACATCCTAAAACTAAGAAAAGAGACAAGAACTTGGCACAGGGAAATGAATTTTGCCAGCTGAGCAGCCACTGGCTGTGTCGCGCTACTTTGGCTCCATCATGCCACAAGCCCTAAGAGCCATCATTAGGTTGGGGATTTCTCCATTTATTAAGGTGTCTGGATGAACACCAATCAGGATTAACACCAGTCTGGATCAACTTTTTGACTTCCAAGACTAGAAACACCAATATATGGCTTTTTGGTGCATCACTGGCCTGTGTGTAAAAAAAATTATCAATGCTGTGGGCCACTTAATAGAAGCAAAATTCAACAGGTTGATAAAATCAGCTTAAACTACAGTTAAAAAAGCTGTTGCCATTCCACTTGTTTTTCATATATATATGTACATAAAATTTGTAGTAGTTTTTTGTTCAATTTCAGGGCACAAATTCAAATTTTAGATACAGTTATATGAGCAACCATTGTTTCACTCAATGATTTTATTTCATATACACAACTGAAGTTCATGTAAGCAAAATAAAATTCACAGGTACACTTACACTGACACTGATTTGACACATTTAGCTTGATACAAACCAAAGACTATAAAAGCAAAGTATGATAATAATTAAGAACACATTAAAATGAGATTATTATTACAACTAAATTGAAAATTATATAAATATTTGATTTTTGTGTAATCCCCACACATTCAGTATTTCTGGTTTTATGAATGCAGTTATGGCAGAAGACAATGGCTTTTAAATTTAGTTTACTCTTACTAGCAGAGAAAGCCAAAACCATTTCAAAATGTACAGTTTATAAACAGTACTAATTATGATCATGATTTCAGTAAAGTAGATTTGCATTATATTGTCATTGCTTTGGCATACCCCTGGCACTTGTGTTTACAAAGATGGGGGACTTTTGAAATTCTTAAGCCACATGTTTGGTTATTAACAGAGATTCTTTATATACTTTCTGACTAAGGTGCATAAACCTTAGGCTGTAACAGAACTGATTCCAGTTCAGAGTTACAAGAAAATAGCTATCTCCCATTTAAACGTATGGCTCTCTCTGGAGTTAGGAAGGACAGTACATGTGAATACTTTTTGGGAAAAGGTCCAAAGAGATGAAGAGAAATTCAAAAGCCTACTCTCAATCACCTGCACATTTCCCTCTTAATCATTCTTTTCTCTTTTCCCCTGTCTATTTCTTTCTTCCTTTCTCAACTGTTTCTGATTCAAATATTTGTTGGTGGAATCCTACAGCAACCAGAGACCATCATTCTTTATTTTGGAGGGGAAATCTATATGTCCAATTTCCAATCCAATGGGCTTTTAAGAGCTCCATGAGTCCACAGAAGTGCTCCTGATGTAAAGGGATATATTTGTTTAAGACATATTTTCAGGTTATTACCCATTTTCTAATATTTTGGTTTTTAAAAGGAATCCTTTTGGATGATCAGAGAGAAAATTGACTTCTAGATTATCTGGAAGCATTTATAATCTCATGTGCAACTCTACTGCACTTTCTTCAAGAGCTCTTTGCAAATAATCTGAAAATTGCTCACTTAAATATACACTAATTTCAGTGAAATTAGTGCATTTCTGCACTAACATAAAAGCATTTCTGTTTTTCTGTGATGAATGTTAAGGTGTCATGTTCTTCATGTCATGTTATTAGACCAGACAAACCACCCCAGACAGCTTCCTTTGACCTTGGGGCAGTACACTTGCTGTGGAACATGCCATATACTCTGTTACTTCTCTTGCCAGCTGTTCCTATTGATTCTGAATCCAAGGAGGCACCTTAACTGCTCCATGTAATTTCATTTGTTGTCTTAGGAAAAAGCTGCCAAAATACAGATACTTCTGAGCAGTATGATCAGGGGAGAAATGTATGTTTAAGCTAAGCAAGACGGGTGAAAAAAACTTCACATTCTGGTATTTGAGGAGAAAAAAAAAGTACAGAATGAAGCATGGTGCCAAGTTCAGCAAGTTGAAGGGTAGAAATAGGCCAATACCAGCATTTGGAATTTCTGTTTTATTACACACAGAAGTATACTTTTTTTGTTTTTAATAATCAGTTGGCATTTCACACAACTCATGACACGTTCATCATTTTTAATAGTGATCAAATGAGTACAACAAAGGAGCAAACTATTAAAATGTTGGCTTGAGTAAAATCTATGAAATTACACTCCTTTTCAAATACCATTGGTTTGGGTTGTATTTGCAACAAATGTTGAAATGTTTCTAATCTCTGTTTGTTTTAACATGGTGGATTTTAACAACGTGCTTCTCAAGTATCTGAATATACAGAATTACTCTGTCATTACTTGCTCTGTATTACTTAACACAGGATAGATTCTTTTGGTGGCAAAGCATATTCAAGTGTAGTTTAAAGGTCCAAGCAAACTATGACACATCATTTTAGTTTACAGAAGTTGAGATATTAGAGATCATCATTATTTATTACCTCTATCACAGAAAAAATGTCACTGCAAGTTCCCTCAAGCTGAGCTCCTATCTAGAGGTTCTATATCCTGAGTCACAGTTTTGCACTGCACATAGATGGCCACAACTGCTTAAATTTCCTCTTAAATAGACACCTGACTTCCTACAAGGAAGGAAGACGAAAATGCTTTTAATTATAAAACACTGCTTTTACTCTGCCATGATTAACAATTCTCATCATACATCCTTATTAAAAAATATATTTTAAAATGCTACATATGAATGGAGAATGGTATTGGTTTATTTACCACCACCATATAAAGTAGTAACAGTTTTAGAAAAAGGAAAGGTTTTAAATTAATTGATGAAGCTAGCATAGCTTTCTTAATATAAATAAGTGCTCTCAAACACCTTCATGATGTTTAAATACTTTAAAACACAATAAAGTAAAAAATGCACACTAGAAGTTATATCTGCCCAAATGGTGCCTACATTTTCTGCATCACTCTGTTACACCATACTACAAAATGACTGCTTACACTCACACAAATGTAATTTCAGGGCAGCATCAACACGTTCAGTTTTGTGAGTGTGATTCCCTTATTGCATGTGTCACGTGAATCAGAGACTGCATAAACCCCAGTCAAACCACCTCCTAGAACTAGACACACAATGATGTGGAGACTGTAAATGAACATTTCGTACTATAAGCCTTTAAAGGAAACAGCTCCAGCAGCTTTACTTACAAATCACCTGTGCAAAAGTACAGTATTTCATAAATAAGCTTTACCCAAATATTACAGAAAAAAGCTTTGGGAGACATTAAGTATAAATACAGTGACAGCTGAGCTGCAAATTTAATTTAGGTATATACAGTAGTATGCTTACCAGTTCTTTTCTCAGATGTACATTTAACCTCCCTGAGTCCTTTTCCATGCTTAGTGACAATACATTTTCAGATGCTTGCTCAGTAACAGCACTGATTGCTTTGGGGTTAGAGGGAAAGGTGGGAAGGAGTACATCAAAGTGCACTCCATTTCATTTGTCATGGATTTTAACCTTACTGCACTTTTGCTTCTAAGAGCCCACTGGTCATGACGTGCCCGTGACCACTTACACAAGCACCAACGTGTCTTAGGGAATCTGCTCCAAGATAGGCCATTAAAAGTTCAGTGTGTCGGATTAATAATTGCATAAGATCTTCAGCCAAACTCTCCATAGTTGAGTATCTCACCTTCTCAAAATCAAAAATGTCTTTGAGGAAGAAAAGCACTTGATCCTAGTGGGGAAAAAGGAAAATCTTATATTCATTTACAAGAAGGAAAAAAAAAAAAGCATGCAATGCTACCTATTTCTTTTACACATTTTCTAAAAACACTCCTTTACGTATTCTTTTGGTGCTAAGATAGAATTGCATGAAAACAGACTTTGCATAACAGTTCTAAGGTTTAAAAAACTGATATGAAAATATTTCTTTTCATAGTTCCCTACCATGAGTCTTGATCTTAGGAAAGTGGAAATGTGTACCTATGAATAAGATCCTCATTTATCTTAATCTGGATTTTTTCTTATTTTTTTAAATTAAGGTAAATAGTAATTTAAAAGAAAAATTGCAAACCTTAAAGAAGCAGCATAGGTCATAAAGGGAATTTCTAGGGCCCAAAAAGCCCCATGCCAAAACAGGGCTGATATGTTCACATACAGCATAGAAATGTGCAAAAAATCCGTCAGGTACCTAGTGATGTAAAAATTGTAGACAGAAGTTAGACAATAGATTTAGTATAAATCACTATTATACAAAACTAAGTCTTCAGAAAAGCCTAAAACACCCACTGTTTCAGGGCTGTGGTAACGTGAACTTGAAGTTACAGGGCAACTGTACCAAACAAGTATAAAGACTTGTTTAGAAAAGGTTTCCTCTTCAGCAGTACTTCATATTTTAAAATTAATAGGCATAAGCCCCAAAAGACCATGAACAATCTGACAGGTCAGATAATTTTATTCAGTCATTCCTATCTGAACCCCTATGCACTATATATATCTGAAACTTACAAAAAAATTACCAAACTGCATAGTTTTGAATAGAAAAAAAAACCACCTTACAATAATGCATCTTGTCTGAATCTTTCAGTCTAAAGAAAAACATAAAATACTTGTGAATGTCCATCCTGTTGTTACTTCTACAATACACAGGCACTCATAAGATATAATACATTATAGATTTATATACACATGAACATCCAGTTTAATCAATATACTCATAAACATACACTTATAATTTTCCATCAGCAGGTAATTTAATAAAATATAAAAATAGAAATTAATCTTGATTTTAAAAATAAAATACAAAGACCTGTCTGTAAGTAAATTTAAGTTCATCAGACTCCTTGTGACACAGGTAGTCTCTGTTACAAAGACTTCCATGCTGTTTAACTTTATTCACTTCTGAATCACTGCAGCAGCACTGATAAATTTTGTCTCAGGGAGTAAAGTTGCTTACACATTTACAGTCTGAGAAATATTAAGACTTCAGTACACAAAGGATCTACAGAGAAAGGTAGCTGTGCATTGAAACAGAAATGAAAAAAAAACAGAGATACAATCCCTTATATAAAACTAGTGTGGAAAAGATCTATTTATATAAAATTACCAACCATATTGACACAGGGATGTAACATCTCAAGTCATAATGGTAGCTGAAGACCTTTTACAAAATACCAACTGCCACTGGAAGCAGCTTTTTTTTACAACGAAATATGTCTTTAGCAGTTAGAAGCCAAACAAATGGCTATTCTTAGAATCAGAGAAAGGTGTAAGTGCCAGTCCCCTGAGCAGAGATTCCTCAGCTGTGTTATAGAAAAGCACTTCTAATGGCTATGGACATCCTGCAGCCAGCCTCATCTCCACTTTTGGACTGGCTGTTACAGAGATGGGGCATTTGCCTCCTGAGTCCAATAAAAGCCTCCAAAGGAGGAAGTAAGGAGCAGCTGTCACAGAGGTGTCCTGCTCTGAAATCTACAGAGCTCATTCCCTGAGAGGTCATGGGGCTTAAATAGGCTGCAACAGAGTTCCTACCACTGGTGAGGAAGATGGGGCTTCAGGGAGATAAAGGGACAGAACTGATTTTTATTTAGCTGTGGAGATGAAGCTGAGAATCCCAGTGTAAGCTAGTGATATACAAGATTAATGAACTTGGTCTGCAAAAATTCAAGACACATGTCAGTTAAATTACTGTCACCACTGCTGACTGGACTAGGTTGAAAATCTTGCAGCTAAAAAACCTGCTATTAGGACCCCATGAGCTAAACTAACACAACTGGCAGCCTCTTGTCTAAACTAACAGGCCTGCAGGGTTAAGAGTTGATCTCTGGTAACTATTTTGCCAAAGTTATAGGACAGAACTTCAAATTCTTAGGAGCCAGTCACATAATTTGCAAGGCAACTTACCTTCATTTGCTGTCTTTTCTGCTTCAGTACTGACCAACAGCTTGAAGCCACAGCCTAAATTTAAAAAACAAAACAAAAAAAACCCAACCAGCAAACAAAACCAGACAACCAAACTGAAAACCTTGTGTTTTCATTTTAAGAAAAATTATCCTACATCTGAAAAGAAGTAACCTGCAGAACACTGTATTAAACTGTATTTCTGTATTTTGAGATTTGTATTTTCTTCACTCTTGTGACAACACAAAATTTACAACTATAAAATATCAGCTTATACACATAACTAATTTTCTATCTAGTAAATATCTGTTATTTTCAGCCTTTACTTAGCAACATTGTTTTTTATTTTAATTCAAATGTAATATGGCATCCTTGACTGATTTTATAGTGTCAACTGTTATCAGCATTCCCTGAGTTTTATTGAGAACCAGTCTCTTATATACCAAAGACGTGCTCAGACATAAGTAACTGTTTTAGATATTAGTAGCATGTGAACACACAAAAAAATCCTTTTCTACTTTAGCAAAAACATTCTTGCAATAGTTTCAGATCCAGCAAAGGAGTTTTCTCCAAATATGGACCTGTGAAATACAATATACTGATATCAGACTAGGCTTTCTCCCTTCATAGCTTTTAACTATTCTCATCTGATTCTCCATCAGTACTACAAGATAATTTACTATTCACAAAGCACAGTATCACAAAACACAGTTATCACATCACTGCAAAAATTAATATATGCATGTTACATTTTTTTTCTTTTCTTTTTTTGGAGGGGGAATATCTCAATTGAAAGCCAAAAATAAAAGGAAAGCGAGTGGGTCATAGATATCAATGGATTAAATGACAATAGTATCTCTCCCAGCTGATTACAGCAGCAGTCTGTATGTCTGTAACAGAGGGATGAGATCTATTTGACAAATAAACAGGAACATCTGAAAAAGCATGAAATGTTATCAATATGTGCATGCCTGTATTGTAATAATTTTCTTTTGCTTGCCTGCAACTTTGTGCCTTATTCATAAATCCCTGGTATCTGAATCAAAACCTGTATCTAATATCTAAGATGGGATTAATAGAAACTTCCCTTCTAAAATTCCACTTCTTCAAAGAAAACTCATTTTTGCAGGACAAGTTAAAGTATTTTCTCCAAAATATTAAATAATTCTATATATCTTGGGCCCAGACTTGTAGCTTTTAAATTTTTATTATGAAAAACCAGATAATACAACCTGTTCTTTTTTTTCGCAAGAAATTTTTCAGGTACATATTCAGTTATATTGGAAGATGAATCAAACATCAAAGGATGTTGTAGTAGGTAAAAAAATTAATGATATTATCAAGACAATATACATAGTATTTATACTGCAGTTGTTTGATTTATTTTCATTTTTACAATGTGCACTAAGATTATAAAGCACAGATTGTCGGAAAAATGGTTTTGGCATATACAGAAATTTTATATTAGCATGTTCACACCACTGTCTTACTGATCATACCATCTACTTACTGTAACATCCTTCACAGTAACAATTATGAAAATTACACAGAAATACTTACTGTTTCTTTAAAAGATGAATTTAGCCAACGGTTATTTACTACATTCTGTATAGATATTGGCGGATTTTCTAAATCTTCAAATGAATCCATTAAAATGAAGTCCAGAACAACATCATAAAAATTCAGGTTTTTCACCTATATGAAATCAGAACAAGATCTCAGTAACCTAGTTTCTCTTTCAGCAATGGAATTCAGCATGCACCACATTCTAATTCTGTATTAACATACAGATTTGTAATTGTTTTCAAAGACTATTAAAGATACTTAGTAAAGGAGAAGCTAAAAAATATTACATGCTTTCTGGTACTAAACTTCTGGGGTGGATGCCATTTCTCTAAATCAGCAGTGCAAACAAAAGAGCTGCCTTTCCTACAATTCTGAATTGTGAAAACTGATTTAGATGCTCCTATTTGCATAACTAAGGGTAAAAGCATTTTTCAGAAATTCAGACTCACTCCTCTAGCAGCAAGTTCCATTTCAGTATTATCCCAGTGATCTGTTTGTTCCAAAAAATGTATCATTTCATCAAAGACATCTTCAAATTTCTTTGGATTCTGTAAAGTAAAAGCAATATGCATCAAGAAAACTTAACAAGAGATTGACTTTTTACATTGGAAAGCAAATTCAAGAAGAAGTTACGTTAACAACAAAACATTAGTTATACAAGGCTTTTACCTTTCGTGCTCTCACAATTAAAGCAGACAAAATTTTTCTTCCACTTTCAGCAAGAAATACTCTGTTTGCTGTTTCTGACAGAATTATCTAGGAAAGGTTTCAGAAAATATATAAAAACATATTAATGCACAGATTATACTAAGTGACCTAAAACACTTCTCTCAACTTTCATACAATTGTAAGCAGGAAAGTTCCTAATAACCCTTTGGTGCATAGGTTCCAAACCTAATCACAAAACTAGGACTCCTCTGCAAGCATGTCCCATTTAAGAATTAAAGAAATGTAAAAGCAAGAAAAAAAACAATTACAGAATGTTATAGCAGTGCTTGTATGGTAGTGCACTGACAGCCATTTTAGGTTTAACAAGACAGACAAATCACTCCTTACAATTTACCTGAAAAGCTTGTCGAATACAATGAAGCTTGGCAAGGAAGTCACTGTCTCCTAGACATTCAAACATTTCAGTCCTATATAAAATAGAAAAGCTTTTGAAGACCACTAAAAAGCAGCACAAGAAAATTCAACTAATTCCTAGAAAAAATACCCAGTTCAAGTAACTTCTCAAAAATTATTTCTATATAGAATATGTAACATTAATTCTTGCTTTTCTTAGAAACAGTTAAGTAGACATAAATACCTTAACACTCGGGAATAAATTTTGCCTTCTTCTGCTAGGTGCATAGCTTCTTCATACAATGGGCAATGGCAAAGGGAATCTAGACCATATGTATTCCGAATCTCCCTGTTCTCTGTGAGCTAAAAACCAGAAAACATTTCATTAAAAAGAGCTTGCTATCATATTTTTGTAAGCATAAAAGAAATAAAAAAAAGTTTTCCTGATATTCTACTGAAAGATGTATCCTCTTCACCATCTGCTTAAAACAGAGCCAATACTCAACTAGTAAATAGAAGACAAACAACACACTATTAACAAGACTATTACTCTGTAACTTTTAAAATCTGAAAGCTATAGTTTCAGATTTCAAGTTTGAAAAGTTTCACAAATAAAATTAAGTAAGCTGAGGTTTGTTCTCATTTGTCAAGTTTTACATTTGTCTAGTTAAATCTAACAGGTCTTAAAGCTGAAAAAAAAAAAAAAAAGAAAGAAAAAAATTGTCAGGACACAAAGTACAGAATGATTGCATCGTGCAAATCTTTAGGAAGCTGGAAATAGTAACATCCTCCCACCCCTGTTTTTGTTTTGCTGGTAAGTATGTCTGCTAGTCAGCAAAGTATTGTATGTAACATTGAAACAGAAGCATCCAGCATTTAACTGCTGGCTCCCAAAAAGGTTTTAATTATTGGCAGTTTTAATTCTGTGGTTAACATATAAATCAATGTGAACTCATAGACATTTTTAGAGCAAGAAAAAACAACAGGTTAAAAAGCCAAAGCACATAAATAATCCAGAGAACTCCTCTCTACAAGAGATCATATTTAATCCAGTGAACAATGGCTAGCTACAATTTGCATTACAAACATTACATCATAGTAAAAATGATCCAAAAAAACACACCAAAAACCAAACCAAACCAAAACTCAAAACAAATCCCACAAAAACCAGAGGCTGACACATCGTTCAATTTAGTTAATGACCAGAAAATTATTAATGAATTCTAACTCCTTCTCTTAACTTTTTTTTTATAAACTTGTGTTTATTTATTTATTTATTTCTTCCCCTCCAACTTATTCTGCTGGGGAGGGAACAAACCTGTCCTTCTAAGCTATACAAAAAGAGCCTAGAAACATATTTAAAAAACAAATTTCACAGAACTATATAAAAATAGTTGCCCCGTGTCGCAGAAAGATGGGGAAAAATTTGGCTTAGACTATTAATTTTAAAATTTTAAAATAAATACATGCTGAAAAGTTTTTCCTGTCACGGAACACGGGCAAGTGCTGGCATAAGACTTAATAAAGACATCGAGAAGTAGGCTGCCAATGTGTCTTCTTCAGATTTTTTAGCTGAGCCAATCACAGCAACAACACTTTTTTCAGGTAGGCTTGCTGCTAAAATGTAATATAAGCATGGGCCAATACATATTTTTAACCATGTAAACATTTAAGCACATGAATAAGTTAGAGATTTCAGTACAGAGCTGGTGTTCTGACAAGGGTCACAGATTGCTAGATGGAATTTGCTGGAATGTACAGGATGTCTTGAATCACTCATACCAGTCCCCTTTTAGTATAAGCAAATATAGACAATTCCTCTCATAAAATTGTCATGTTTCATTTTAAACTGATTCGTTTAAGCAAAAAAAAATTATAATGAAATCCATATTCCTCTGTAGATTTCTACAGAGTTCTTGAATTAAGACTTAAGTGACAAGATCATAGCTAGGGAACAAATGAACAAATAAAAGTTTTAAGGTCAAAAAAAGTTATACCTAAATGTGCACTTTCAGAATCCATCTAGCTTGGAAGTATTTCAATTTTAAGAATATGGATTTGTTTATCAGTTGTTTGCTTGAAGGAAGAGAGTACAGTAAGTTGACTTTCTAAAAAAGGTTTACAGCTATTAAAACCCAAGATTTTATTCCAATTTAACAATATTAATCATATCACCAAATTTTGTTTAGGATTCACTAATTCAAAAAGCCCACCTAAAAATTTATGAACCTATTAAACAAAGAAAGACACAAAGTTTTTAAGACAAAATATATGTGAAAATTTATAGGAACGAATAATTTAACCAACTGGAGGAAACAGGAATATACTGATTCCCTTCAGATATAAAAAATCAATATACACACAGACATACAAATACATACATGCATATACAATGTAATAGTTAGGAGGGGTATAAACAGGAACTAATGAAAAACCTTTACTTCAGAATTTCTTCTTCTACATTATGGTTAAGAAAGCATTAGCTGTAGAACAATACATGTTTATTTTCCAAAATAAAGACTAAGACAGAACAATAAGCATACTAATTTACTTCTTACCTGATCCAGCTATTATTGAAGCCATAAAACATTCCATTTACTTTATTTCATTTGCAAAGCATGAGAAGAAAGAGGCTGTGAACACACACACATGCACTTTGTGAACAGCTGCCCCTCTTTTGGAGGTTATCATTTCTGTGGTAAAAGGGATTATATGAGTTGTCTCTAGTGAACTTCAGGCAAATCACCTTCTTCAGATATTTAGGCAAAATGACTGTGACCGAAGGAGGAATTGTGTAATTTCTACAGTTAAATCCAGGTGTTCTCCATTTGCTGCCAGCAAGCCTGAGATGATAACATCTTTAGTATATGAAGATGCCTGATCATAGCTTTTGTGGTTCTGGATTAGCAGAGAATCTGCTACCTGGGAACTGGTAAAGTGAGGTCCTTGATTATATTTGTTTTTTTTTAAAAAAAAAGCTAAATACAACTTTCTCTCATGCTAGTAGATGAAATGAAATAGTTGTTTTAATGTTGTAATGTGTATTTTTGAGCTCAAATTAATAAAGCAGTTAAGTCAATTTCTAAGCAGGGCAGAAGGGTTTAACTATTCTGCTGAGCAGATGGCTTGGATTACACATTAAAGGTAGTCCTAAAAAATAACTTTTGGAAAGGTAGTTACTAGCACTTCAGTTCTTAAAGTTCTTATAAGAAAAACTTCTGTTAGCAGAATGAAAGACCTCAGGGATTAATTCTTCCCTGTCTTACTCCACATTTCTAAGACTGTAAATGTAAGGCAGCTCCATCCCCCATTACAGTTGTTAGAATAGGGAGTTCCTTACCATTTGCTACCCAGAGCATGCTAGTCTGCAGGACTGCTGTACTACATTGGTTTTTGAGGTAAAGCAATAATCCACATCAAACTAGAGAGATGACACTAAAATGGAGGAAGTGATCAGGATGAGAATAATAAGGCCTGAGAAGATCAGGTGAGTGATTACTCCTGAGAAGATCAGGTGAGTGGTCACACTCCTGAAGGCAGCCAGAACACAGGAGAGCATGTCTCTGACTTCAGTGACAAAACAGGAAAAAACCCAAACCAAACACCTCAGTTATAAATGCTGTAGGAATACACCTTACTATTACTTGCCAACATGATTCCCTCTGGTATTCCCTATTCCAGGAAAGAAATAAAACATCTATCTGGAAACCAGGAAAAAGGTAACACTACCTTTCAGTGACAGTGTTTTCAGATACTTCAAGGTTTTGGTGCCATACATAATTACAGGGTTAGAGAGACTGGTGTTCTTTCCCTGTTATCAAGCCTGGTCCTTCGTGCACTGTTGTGTTTTAATAGACTTGAAGTGATAAAAAGACAATCTTAGGCATTATGATTTAAAAAGTGCAGCTAGTGCTTTATTCCTAAGCCTGAAAAAAAATGTTTTGGACTGAGTTAACATTTTAAAAGAGAAAGCAAAGTTTATCTGATAATGAAAGTAAGACATGATAAATGCATGTGCACTGACAACTGATGTGCAGCAACAAAGCTCACCATTAAGGAGACCAGGAAAGAGCTTCCATTGGAAAGATGGAGAAGAAGCCAGAAAGAGGGAGTGGGGACCTTTGTCTGGCACACTCACTGCTGTGTTCTTGCCAAAGGTGGTAGCTATTTTGATCACACAGTAGGTGAGACAGCAAGAATATGAAAAGGATATTTGTTGCGAATAGGGCTTGGAGATTACCATAAACAGCCAATGTGGTTGTAGCAAAATCCCGTTTATTAAGCTTGTTAGTGCTGAATATGCACTTTTCTCTTATCAGTGTTACAGACATGGCATTACATTATTGGTTAACACGGTTCGAACTTGTTATTAACTTATAAATTGGCTAAAGGCTATTGTCCAAGCCCATCAGAGGGTTGTCCTGATTTAAAAACTAGTTGTTATTGTCGTTGGTCTGTTATCTTGTTTTTCTCCCAAGCCACTCCTGATGTTACTCTTCCCTGTAAGGTCAGTTCATCAACACATTCCTGAATGTGGCTTGTTCAGTACATGTCTGCCTAGCATAATGGATTGTTCTAATCTCCACATACGTACAGAAACACTGGGAAAGTTCTCAGAAAAAAAAGAAGAAAATGCAAAAAAGACACAAGGGGTACAGTACAAACTGCAATGTTTATGGCTCCTCTCCTCTTGAAAGCTGATCCATTTGAAGCAAGCTTGAATTGTGGTCTTGTTCAAATTACAGGCAGACTAACCAGTCTCTGTAGATGCAATCTTAGTCAGGAATGAGTGTCAGACATACCATCACAACTTAATGTCAATTACTAAGTCAAGCTAATTGTGTCATGGTAAGATAAACTATTCAATACACAGTCAAAAGAAAATTGCAAGAAGCATGTATGCAGTTCTCTCACTTTTCCCAGCTGTCTGAGCTTAGTAGCTTAGTCATAGAGCACACATGACAGTGATATCTAACACAGAACACATCTAGTGAAACCAACTGCCTTTCCTGTAATTTGGAGAAAAGTGTCCTTTAAGATCACTTCAGCTCCAGGGACAGTATAAAAGGAGATATTCCACAGTCAAACAAGTGTGTCACTGCATATAAAATTATTTCTAATACTTCAAGGGAGCTGTAGCAGATTTCATCTAGCAGACAATGCCTCGTTATCCAAAGATTATGTCTTTATGTATCCTTTCTGGTCTTATCCAAGAAGATTAGGGAAAGTTAGGTGAAGTACGTTAAATTCTGCATGGAACATACCAAAACAAGGTGCTGTCAATTTCTAATAATTTCCTCTCCAAAATAACAACACCAAAGCCAGACAAAACCTCTTTCACATCTTAATAATATGGTAAGGGAATTGAACAAAGAAAAAAAAAAAAAGAAAAAAAAAATGAAATTAATGGTGAAAGGAACTACTATAGCCTCAATTGATCATGCTTCATCCCTCATTAAAATATCATACATTTTTCAAAAGCAACTTCTTTTTAGAAGGGGGGGAAAACATTCTGCCAGTGTGCAAAAAACCCAAAACAAAACAAACCCAAAAGCAAAACAAAAAAAAAGCAAACAAAACCCATAATAACCAAACTGATCTTAGCTTCATTACTTGAACTGATAGGAAGCTGGTGACAACCAAGTGAGGAATGCTTTTTTTCCCCAGAGGAGAAACACACTTTGCTTACAATAGTTAGCAAAAAAAGTAAGATTCTTCTGTTCAAATGGACCAATGAATCTTTAAAGAAGCAATCTATAAGTGTCTTACCTCAGCTGTGGAAACAAAGGAGTCTGTTGATGCAATGCTTAATGTATCTCGAAGGCAGAAATCATCCGTGTTATCCTTTACGGTAACGTCTGTATTTTTATCTTCAAAATAAGAAAACCATACAGCCTTGATTATTAGACTACCAGAAAATTCCATTTAAGTCTTGAAAGTGTATTGCATGTATACTTCAACCTAGCACTTCATTTGGAAGGCAAAACATTATACTATGGTGAGAACAAATTCTCCTAGGACCCACTAACATTTGTATTTTTCTGTCTTTAAAGTGGACTCACAAACATGAACTGTGATTGGGAGACAGAACAAAAAAATATTTCCCCAGGAGTTTTGCCTCTTCTTTGATATACTTTTGAAGATTTCTTTGCTAAATTGATCTAAATCTGCCATTAATTTTAAAATTTTGATGTGTTGTATAAGAAAAACTCAATGGTTTAGTAACCAAGAAATACTGTTCTCAATAAAAGATATCAATAAAAAACAGGTTTCAGCTTCACTTGAACTAATTTCACTTTGTACTTTTCATGCCCTTTTTAACTTGCTGGTTCTTCAGGAGAGCAAGTCAAGCTTTTAATCTTGTCTGTATACAGACATACATATATATATATATACACACACACACTCCCTAAGAAGCTTTTCCATCAAAGTAACACAGTCAAAAGCATTTCCTAAAGTACTAGAATTCTTAGTGCCTTTAAAATAACTGACACTTTATGCTTAAAGTAGTCTGTAATACAGTCTCAGTTTTCCTTTATTTTATTCTCAAATTTCAACTGTTGCACATATTATTAGCATATATGGGTTTTTATCACCTTACAGAAACACTTTCACAGAAGGATTAAATTCTTAAGTCAGACTTTGGCTTGACGTGCCCCATACTACATTCTCAGTAGAGCACAGACATTTATTTTGAATTACTTTACCTTCAGACATTACACATGAGTTGCTAAGTCTGTTTTATTTCCAACAGTCAGCAGCAACCAGCTACCCAATGTCATCCAGATCTGTTGCTATGGCAGTATTTCATAAAAAACACTGTTACATAGCAAAGTGGCAAAGTGCCAATATACTGGAATGGTTTACTCATCAATTGAAAAGGTACAAATCCACACAGCTTAACTATTATTTCACTAGTTGTAATGGTTTCATTACTTATGGACTTGGAGAGCTTAAAAACTGCATATGACAATAAATATCTGTCCTTGAGACTATTCACTGCGGGGAAAAATAGTAAAAGTTTGGACAAAGATTTTACTAGATGCAGTCAGGAAGATTCCAACTTGTAATCGCAACATCAACAATATTCATATGGAAATCTTTACTTTTTCAGATCCTTCTGAGTTTGGGGTTTATTCCTGACCTCTTAAAACCAGGAGGGAAAATACAGCAGCAGCCAAGTTGTTGAGAAACAATCACATACTGGAATTTGAAGAGCTGGACCAGGAAGCCAAACTGTGGTTTGTAGAGATTGGGATTTGGTAAGAACAGACGGGTAACGTGATGTTTCCTCCTGATTTCGAGATCATAATTTGCATTAATCTCCTTCTAATATTACACTAAATGCTTTTCTAATGGCACTTTTTCACATAAGCAGTTGCTGAAACTGCGATAATACTGTTTAACACAGGGTAACACATGGATGTATAGACTGCTTGAAGATTTTTCCACTGACCCCCTCCATTTGACTAAGTTGTTTTCCCTATTAAATGTGCAATCAAACAGAAGTTTCTACATCTCACAGTTAGAAAACCCTTCTAGCACATGGTTCAAGTGCAACTGGAAGTTCAAGTCCTCCCAGTATGAAGGCAACATGCAACACTTCATGAGAAATAAACAGCTACAGTCATAAGGAGCAATGCAAATTACAAACAGAGTAAAGCGTGGGTCAGCTGATAAAGATCTGACAAATGCCTTCAATGAAGATGTTAAAGTAAGGACCCAGTCCTTATGTACACAAAGTTCAGCTGTCAAATAGGCTCATTTATCAGCTTATTCACAACCCAAGAATGTCTTTAGCACCATCACAGGGAATTTCAACTACACCATGGACTGAAGTCTCAAATCCTTTGGATATTGTCTGATAATTACTGTGCTGTGCCTGTTTTATGTGAGTTTATAGCTCAGTGAGCACAACGTATTCCCAAATTGAAACTGAAATATTTAACACTGGGCTTTGCAACAGATTACATATAAATGGGAATAATACGAGTTAACTAAAATTTATTCTGTGTAAATGTAAAAAAATAATCAGTGTAAATAAAACAACCACAGAGTTTCCAGGCCCCCTCATAAAACCAGAGGTTCTTCTGTAGAGTTTGCATCCAAACTGCCATAAATTATGAAATTTTGAATATATCTATACCTGCTGAAAAAGTCATAATTCCAAATGTCTTAATATGGGTCTGAAAGTCACCTAAGCCAATATGTTTTTAACATGTTGGTTGAATACGGAATATCTGTCTTTACCAAAAAAAATTCTAGCTACTACAAAAAAGGCATAAGATTTGATAATTCTGACTGAAATAATATCTCTGGGAAGTGATATGTTCATGCAAAGCAGAGCCTCCTCAAGGAAAACAAAATAGCTTTGTCAGTTATTTCTGATTTTCTGGCCACCATCACCCTCAGACCCTAAAATACCCTTAGCTAAGCAGGTGCTTATCAATACCCATGCTGTGCAGAGAGCACACTACTATGAAAATCTTAGGGTGAAAATTAAGTTACATACCATGCAAGAACCAGGAGAACATTCTTAGACACAAGAACATGGAAAAAAAGAGACAGCAGTACGATGAGACTCCTGGAATGAACAGCTGCAAGAGGAACCCACCCACCAGTGGCTGCAACTGCTCACACAGTCATCTCTAATCCCTACTTCTTATACAGTGTAATACCTTCAGGAAAGAAATAGTACCAAGTACATGAGTTTCAAACATATTTTACTTATTTGAGAAGCCAGGGAGTTATTTTGGCTTCATTTATATTTGTGAAGAGGATGAAGCAGATACTGACATGATACTGACAACAATAACTGCCATCAAGGCTCTTGGTTGTAGTGCCTTAAAATGCATACATGGTTCTTAAGGCTATTTAAAAATGCTAAGAGTATGGATTATTGCTAAAGCTTGCAAAATTAACCCCAGTTTTGATATTTATTTACATTTATTTATCTTATGATATTTATTTTCTTCAAATGAAGCAGGCTAAAATAAGACCAAAACTACATTCACATGTATTCAGAGTACTAATCTAGAATATTTATTTGTCTTTTACTCTGGTAAATTCTTGTGGTAGGGCAGACCATAAAACCAATCCCTCTCAGATCAAAATCTGACATTAGAGACAGAACCGCACATAAATTAAATTTTTAGCATTCAGTTGGGAAGTATTCTCCATAGATATTGTTTTAAAATTCTGAAAACTGTTTATATGTTATCTTCCCTCCAACTTTGAAGGAAACATGGCATGAGTTGGCAAGTGAGTTTGACACTTACGTGTAGCAGTTAAAAAGGGAAAGCACTTACCCACTGGCAAAGAACTCACTGGGAGTCAAGGAATTTAGTTCTGAATGCCACTGTTAAAGCCATGGTTTCCTATTCTCCCAATTCAGTGAACATCAGTGAATGCATCACACGTAGGAAAGCAGGGTGAGAAAAGAGAGACTTGACAGATAACAAAGAGGAGAAAACCTTGCAAAGAATCCACTTATGACAAGTCAGGGTACCCCAAGAGCAACAGGGTCCCAGTATTCTGCCAGGCTACCACACACACAGCCACTATGTTCTCTGCTAGTCAGGCCCCTCAGATGTGTGGCTTCCTGACAGACAAAAGAATTGCAATTATCAAGTTCAGAGAACACAAAAGCATGAATTACTACCTATTTCAGTTTCAAGATAATATGTCACAGTCTTTTAGCTAGTCAGAAGTGGCACAGTGGTTTGTCACCACTGTTGCTGAAGCATCCAAAAGCACCTTTATTTACATTTACAGTCAAAACTCTGCGAGTATTGACTGAATATTAATTAAAATCATCAGTCCTTCCAAGTAGCTACTAATGTTTTACATGAAGTCTTACGGGATTCACCTAGAAAACAGTGAATTTTACTTTATTTCATATTCATTAAAAGCAAACAATCCCAACCTTGAGATGGCAACTTCTGATGACTGGGTTGTATAGTAACAGGTTAAAAAGGCAATCCAAGAATGGAGCAGGGTGCCCACACAGACCACTCTGGATACAGCAGTTACTGGAGAATTATGTGTTTACATACACCAATAATACAAACACCTGGGTTTAAGCAAGTGCCTATAGCTGGAGGCATCCCACCTCACTGTATATAAACAAAACCCAAAGCTGTTATTGACTTCAGCAGAAAAATATATTTCAGGACAGGGCCTTTTAAAAATACCTTACCAAATCTTGTATTCTACCAGTAGGTCAGCATATAACACAAGTTCAAACACATCCCATAGGCCTTTGCTGGGACTGCCCTGATATAAAATGAAGAGGCAGATTCCTCTAAAAAAAACAAAGCAACACTCCTCCCAGCCCCACCAAATCCACAAAACCACAGTCCAGCCCTATAGGATCATCCATCCTGGCTGTTGGATTATGCTGACACACAGGCACCTTGCTGTGAGCACAGCTGCTGCTTACCAGCACCCAGCCAGGAACTCAGCAACTGAAGCAGTGGTCTAATGGAAAGGAACAATGGGGGAAAACAGTATGGGACTGCACTGAGTACTTAGTATTTGCAATTTTACCTTCCTTCTGGTAGTTACAGACCTTTCTAAAGATGTAAGCTTTTGCTTAGCTAACTGCTGAGCCTTCAGATTAAAACCCTAACAAATAGCTTAGTAGTTTTCATGCAGAGAATAATCTTCTGTTTTTGTGCAAACAGAAGGCCAAATCTTACTTCCTCCCTAAAAGTTGACTCAACAGAGCTTTCAAAATTGTTTCCAAGTACAGACCTATATTTTTCAATGTCCACCACAATACTATCACAATACTCTCACACAAGTACATAAAAAGGCCCATTTTCCAAGAAACTGGATGCTCACCTAATTCTCATTATGCAAAACATAGGACATTCTTCATTTACACTGTGTTCTGTATTTATTACTTTCACGTTCTGATTGAGATAAAAGGAGTCCAGCTGATTAAAAGCTGAATGAAAATCATATAAATAGATGACAGCAGTAGATGCTTCATGCTTAAATGTAAGTGGATAATGCATATAAAAACTATAAGCATATAAAATTATATGCATGTAAAACAATACAGAAGCTAAAGATCTGTGGACTTTCCCCGATTTCAAGGTTTTAATCCCTATAATTTACAAAATAATTTGATTTCTCACCACCCTCCTGTTTCGATGACTAACAGTTTAGATAGAAGCTGCTGTACTTTGATTTGAGACAGAAGATTTGGCAATCAAGTCTGCTGGGCTGTCTAACCTGGTCTGTTTAGATGGAAGTGCAACACAATGTTGTCACTGGCTCCCCTTCATAGGGGTACTCAATTTTCCTGAAGTTCAGAAAGCATCCACCTATTTTGTCCAGAGCAAAGTCTAGTTTGAATTCCAGTGCTGCTTATTTTAAAAGTAGGCTGTCCACTAGGGATTTATAGTACAGCACAGTGAAGACTGCCAGATACCTTAGTCATTAGAACTGAACATCCCTGCTTTTTCTTAATCCTTCACATCCCCAAAACAAGCACAACCTACCCCTGTTTTTGCACAGACACTTTCTAGTGTCAATGGAATGGTCTGTTCAACCACATTCAGCATGATAGCATGTTAACTCATTGTGATTCAGAGCAGATTCAATGTGCAATGTCATACTTACAGAAGGGTTAACTTAGAGGCTTACAAATCTAGAATTAGCTCCTTTAATACCCTTTCCATGCCAGAAGCTTCCATAAGTATGCTGGGTAAAAAAGTCTTCTCACCAGAACTGGGAGAGGAGTCTCAAAAGTAAGTGCCCTTATCCCTTTGGCCTCAATTCTACTAAACCTGTGTCAATCTATCAAAATCAGTGGGTCCTTAAAGCAAGATGTTTACAGAAGTGCATTACTAGCAGTAATCCTTACTTCTTTCCAAGACAGCTCACTACCATTTTCTTGGCTTTCCCACCATGCACCTCTAGATAGAAGAGCAAATAGAAGCATGCTTAGTCATGAAAAAGGACAAGAATAACCAGCAGCTGTTGCTCAGTGCCTGAAACCAGTTGCTTTATAAAGTTTCCTAAATTTGTTATATAAAAAAGGAAAGAGTAGCCAGTTGTATGCTAGCATACAGATTACTTTGCTGGACATGGCACTAGGGTATTGGACTATACAACATCTTTGAAATTATCTTACATCTTCAAAGTAAGATTTTAAGCACAAGATTGCTGGAAAGGCTTTTTTTTAGCCAGCATACTTTGGGTATGTTGACATTACAAAGCAAATGAGACAGACTGACAAAAGGAACATACATATTATTTTTTTCTTCCATTAAAAGAAGAACATTCTGTCTAGCATTTGGTAATTCTGCTTACATGTATGAAAACAATATCAGAAAAGAAAGACTGATACATTTCTATCCCTGGAACCCACTATATAAATGGTGATCCTCAGTGAAGTAAACATCAAAAGACGCAAATATATAAATTTGATTTAGACCAACATTTGGAGTCTGTATTCAGAGCAGACTCTTATCATATTTGATACAGGTGAAGTCTGCATGGACAGCACAAAAATTCATCTTCATTTGAATTTCAGGGCAGAACTGTGCTACAGAATTCTGCAGACTCTAGTGAAGCTTCTTGGGAATGTGACTGGCTCCTGCAAACCCAGCTGCACACAGCACACAGTTTAAGAATCTAAATTGGCAGGACACATGCTTAACAAACAATCAGACTTAAAGAATATCTTAAGTGCCCTACTGATTGGGAATGCCTGCTTGCATTCCACTTGCCCTGGAGAGTAGGAAAGAATGAGATAACAATCCTTAAAGTGTTGTCCTGAGTGAGGAGTTCTTCCTCTGGACTTTCAGTTTACTACTTACCAAACTAAAATAAAAAATTTAATTAATTTTTTTAAATTAATTTTTTTAAAAAATAAAATTAAACCCCCCAAATTATATAACAATTTAAACTTAAATTTTAATTTAATTTTAATTAATTAAATTTTTAAAAACCCAGATAAATAACACGATAAGGTTGCTAAATATATTAGTAACAACACATTAATACTTGAATTATAATGTAAGTAATTATTAGTGAAACCTGACCCTGGAAGATAGCTTGACACTGCTTAGCAGCTACTCAAACAGATGCAGTTAAAGCTGCTATTTAGACAATCTATTAGTTATCTGTAGTAAATTAAAGTAAAACAAAGCAAAGCTTTTATAAAAAAAAAATTTAGGCTATCTGGAGATATGTATATGTTTACCTTTAAATACTTGCAGCATAGCTGCATGTAGAACAAGGGCAGCTTTAAATAGCAGTAGAGAGAATAAAGCCTGGTGTGATCGACATGTGCTCTTGAATCAGCTACACTACAGCACTTTGCTACAAACAGGAGTATTAGGTAATGTGGAACATTGTGCACAGACCAGATATCCCACAAAGAACTGGGCAATCAATAGTGATTTTTAAAAAAGTTTACCTTGAGCCATCCAAAGGGAAACAAAACATACTAAACGCAGTTAATTTTTTGTCACAGATTTAGTAACTAATGTCAGAAATACAAGCATGAGAGGAAAATGACATAAATAATACATTTCACTCCCTCTGTTGTTATTGTACACAGAACCTTTTGCTGTAATTTCCTACAAGATTAGATTTACTCCCACGTATAAATTCAACTTTTAAATATTTCAAGCTGAAAGAACAGTTTAAGAAGACTGTAAGATAAAAAGGCCTTTAGGAATGAAAAGCTACTTGAGCCTCCCAGCTATAGAGTAAGCAATTAAAAAAACCCAACCACAAACTGTATGCCTGGTAAATAAATGTCTTACTAAATAACAAGCCCAGTAACAGTAATTGTTGAACACTGTGCTATACGGATCGCAGAATTGTTATGATTGGAAAAGAGCTGTAAGATCATTGCATCCAATTGTTAAAGGGCTCCCTACCCCCAGCTACTGGGTCAGAGCCTTTGACTTAAATGGCAGCAAGATTTAAATGCAGTAGACACATCAGTGAAGAAAAACTGTTAAACTTTTGCATGTGAGCACAGAAACATAATGTTTTAAGTCCATGAAAATAAATTGCAGACTGAAGTTTACAGATTTTATTCCCAACTGAACTACTGAACTGAAAGAAATTACAGTGCAGAGAGCTACATTTGCTGATTCCATATATTTCTGTCAGTATTCCATTCTGATACTGTGCTCAAAAGCAACTGGAAAACCTCAAAATGTTGTTTCTGTACTTTCAAAGCTACTAAGCTAAGAGAGCTGATTACCTGGGAAGTCTTTTCAAACTCTGAACTCTCACTGGCTCTACCTCCCCCACCCCATTCTGGCTCTCATTTGTT
Organism: Florisuga fusca; assembly: GCA_038090715.1. Lineage (NCBI taxonomy): Eukaryota > Metazoa > Chordata > Aves > Apodiformes > Trochilidae > Florisuga > Florisuga fusca. The sequence goes on from JAAWXA010000008.1 coordinate 18,266,315, forward strand.
CGCTTCGCTCAAGACTGTTTCAGACAAGATTCTCTTAAAAATGTATTCAAATGCAAGAATAAATTGTTTTAGTAGAATTTCTAAACCAGGAATTAGCCCTATGGGCCAAAGCCATGTTCTTGATCATCAGTTTATATAACCTCACACTGCAATACTCCAGCCAGAAAAATAAACACTGGTCTCACCCTTACCGCTTGCCATCTGTCTGGAATGACTTTTCCTGTCTCTGGAACTTTTATACTCACAATGTATATAAACACATAGATGTTAAGTATATATACATCCTTTTGAGTATAAAAAAGGATTTGTAAACTATAACTTGGTAAGAATATACCATGAGAACATGTGAGTGGGGATAAAATAAAAATGGCAACTTCCTGCCTTTGGAAGGCTGTTAAGGCTGTTTCCACTTATTCCATACACCATTTTTCACAACTATTCAAAATGAAGGCAAGTGACTATTACATCAAGCTTTCATTTGGATGTGTGGAGAAAACAATTTTCTTTACACAAAAAGAAGGAAAATGTGTACTCATTTAAAAGGTTTTAAAAAATAGAAGAGCTATTGACTAAAACTAAGCATAAGAACAGCCAAAAAATAAAAAAAGGAAATGGAACACTCAAAAAAATTGTCTTTAAAGTAATATAAGTCATGTGCATTTGCTTTTTTGGGAAAGAGATAAACACACAGACATACAGCATGCATTAACTATCCCTATCTGAATAGTATTGTGGGACACTAACTGAATAAAATGCTATACAAATGTTCCTATGGGCAGAGAAGGAAGGAAAAAGAGGGAGAAAGTTTTTAGAGTTTGGCCAGGTAACTATGTAGAACGAGGACACTCATGCTAAGAAGAGATCTGGGGAAAGAGACGATTGCAGCTGCTCACATGTTGTAAGGAACAAGCAGAAACTGTTGAGAAACAGCAGATGGATTTTGTGACAGGACTGAGCAGAGAAACACAGGAACAGCAAACTGAACAAAGGCTGGGAAATTATATCAAGTGGATTGTGACTCAATTATGAGCAGCCTTTAGACCTAAAAGGAGGAATAGCTTGCAACTTATTAGGAGCTCCTGAGAAAGCAATCTTAAGGGGACGGAATAATTTGATCAGAAAAATAAGCAAAGGTGATTTTAATGAAAACCAGTTATATCCATGTGAGAGAAGACAGGTTTAAATGGACAAGGCAAGAGATGAGGACATGGCAGGAGTCGAGAAGTGAGAGAGACAAGGGCTTAAACAGGAGTTTTGGTGTGAGGAGAAAGAAGACAGGTTTCAGGGATGCCATTTAAGGAAAAGCAACAAGGTGTATAAATAGCCTGCAGGGCTGGACCTAAGAGCAAAGCTGTTGGGCTAATTGTAACAAGGGTCCTCAAAAATCAGGAACAGACTCTCCCATCTTATTGGAACAGCTTTGGGAACTTTCTATCCATATCACTCTGCAACTAACATTCAATAAGTGATCTGGGGTTCTCCAGTGCTGGCTCAGCATACAATAAAATAGATTCTCTTAAGCAACTGCTGAAAAGACTTTAGCTGATCTGCTTTAGTATGCAATGAAATGACATTTTAAGATAAACACAATCATACAATCCAGGTTATCAAATACCAACATAAAGATACTGCTTATCAAATACTAGACTTTTTCAGCATTAGTAACTTCAATGTAGATCCACGCAAAGCTATTTTGTGTTTTTAGTACTGACAAAATTAAGAGCATTGCTGAGAAAGCAAACAATTACAATCTTTTCATAGACACAACATTTGGAAAAATATTTTTGTTTACTGTTGTAAGTTGACCTTTTAACTATCAGTCTTGCTGTATTATTCAATACTCTGTGTTTCAGTGCTTTCTGGTAAAGAATTCTGCTGAAAGCTATTCAGAAAGGAAGCTTTATTAATATTGGACAAATAAGCCTTTAAAGAAAATTCTTAAATACTACTGACAGTAGAAGACATACCATCTAATTCAAATATCTGTCCTTTGATTATCTAGTGCAAGCTGAAATAAGGAGTTGCAGCAGTAAGAAACGTCACAGTAAAATACAGTAAGCTTCAGCAGTTACTGAATGTCCACACACTGTGATATCTAAATTATATTAAATTATATTTTTTCTTTTCTTTAAATAGGATTGGAATAACTATTTTGGGCTTTTCCTCAGATTTAGTTTTCATTCCTTTATACAAGCACTTTTTAAGATGAAGATACTTCCACTCTTAAAAAAAAGTTATTGTTTTATTTGTTTCAGCTTCAATTCTGTTTCAGACTCTAGAAGAAGGTTTTGTACATCTCCAAGAAGTTAAGAAGTAATTTAAAGTAAATTTATCTTCTAGGAATACAAAGCAAGCAAAAGGCTTTAAGCTACCAGAAAAACTTAAACTATTTTGAAATTATTTTATAGTATGTACCACTACAGCACACCTAAGTCAATTATTATAAATTGCTCTCCACCTCATTGGAACCCAGAAGCTATAAACATGTTTTGTACATAAACAAGTAAAACATGGTACTTTCAGACTAAACTTTTTTCATTAACTTTTCAGAGGCAGGAAGGAAAATATAGACCCTAGATATTCATCCATAGGCAGTAAAACATTAATCTGTGTCACACTGTCTAAAAATGAGCTTCCAACAGCTTTCCTGATTATGCATATTTTTTTGTTTGTTTTAAAAGCAGCTGGAGAAAAGGTTTCTTATCCAAAGAGTTTTGCCACTGGGTTAAAGGCTGTGTTCATTCTCTCCAAAATGCCAGGCATATCTTTGAGTGCAAAAAGAAAATTAAAAAAAGAAACAGACAAACCTTCCAACAAAGTCATTCAACAACACAGAGCTTTGTGAGAGATCTTTCACTGCAGTAGATCAAACAATTAATTTGTTTTAAATCATATAACTAATACAAAACTAAAAATAACTATTTTAAAAATAACAAGGTAAAAAATGCATAGGTCTTAATATTACTATTAAAAAGTTTAGGTGCCAGTGTAAATAAGTCACCATTAGTTTGAGAGCCATCATTTCTTTTTACAACAGAAATAGAAATAATACAAAGTATTAGGAATTCAGTACTCACAAGGAGCCCAATTTGAGAATTTTCCCTGCAATTCTGACCTGTAATTCTGCTCATAAGTAAAGCTATTGTTTCTCTCCTAACTATCTGCATTCCTCCCAAGTTAGCTCAACTGGCATTTTGTTCTGTTAGAAAAGAGCTAAAAGAGAACTTTCTTCAAGGACAGACTTCAGGACTGAAGAAAGTATTGGAAGCTTTTAACCCTGTACCCCCTCACAGTCATCACTCAGAAATAACATGAAGAATATTTTGTTTCACAATTTTCTGCCAATTTGCTCCTGATTCAGTGCATCTAATGTCTGCCTTCGGAAAACTGGTTTCTTGACTTCCAATGTTGTTTTCACAGTCCCAAGAGAATCATCATCAAAACAACTTTAGCCCTATGTATTTATTTAAATATCATGTCCAGAAATATTTCTTGTACAGAAATCCTATTTTAGCTTGATGGCTTATACAATAATTCTGAAAGTCCAGTGGAGAATGGAGAATGAACAGTGAACATAACTGAATTCTACTGTTTCACCTATTTAAAATGCCAGTCTTTTCCAGGGCTGTACTTGTTGTTTAAAACTCAGTAGCTTACAGAATTAAAAATTACTATTTTCAATTCTTTTTATTACTATGATTATAACTATTAAATCTAGCCACATGGAGCTGAGTACAGGTTAACATGTACATTTTGGGGTAGTAAAAGAAAATCTGTTGACAACAGCTTACATTTTCTTTCGCTAGATGACCAACCTAAAAAAAATTTTAAAATAATGAGAGCCAAGATGAGGGAAATAAACTCATAAGAGAGTCTCTAGGATTCTCCCAAACATTCTTTCCTGTCTCTTTCAGGAAGTTACCCAAAAACAGTCACTCTCAAAACCATCCTACTTCAAACATTCACATACAATACTCACTGTTACATTCTGCAGGAAAGAAAAATACCTAAGAAATTTTGAGTAATTAAATGTTCTGAATACCCAATATTGAACAAAAACATCCTATGTATTATATCTTCCAAGCACCCTGGAAGTAGGTAGCATTCTTATTCTAGAATGTGCTCAAGTAGTGAAACATTCTTTAATGTATTGCTGTTCAAGTCACAAACTCAAGCCAAGGATTAAAAAGACCCAAATCCTGAACAATGAAAACACTACTTACTAAACTACTACATTAAACATTGAAAGTAATTAAATTCTCATTACGTTCTTGGTAAACATGAATCCAGTTATCACATCTAAAAAAAAAAAATCAATTTAAAATACTGTGAGGGTAACCAAGCAAAACAGTAACTAAACACACTGAGCATTACACTGAGTCCTTTGAATACCATTTAGTTAATTTTTCTTGAAGACAGAAATTACAAATAAGCTTCTAATTTAATAATGGATATACAATGCAGCTTTATTTACAGCTTACGTTTTCAGACACCAAACTAAAACATTCAAATGCTTTTCTGATTTAAGAATACATCAATAGGTGTATGCAGATAATGTCAGAAAGCCAACTCTGACCTAAATTTAATTCCCACCTTACTCAGAGCTGTATTTACTAGTTGCAGGATTACACGAAGAGTAAGAGATGAGAGTACTGCCACCTCGTGCCAGCCTAGTTGAAGCCTAACAAAGACTATTGACTGAAACTAATCCCAAAACATGTTCTGCCTTTAAAGTTTGAGATCAGATGCTTAATCTTGACCCATGAAAGAGTGTAACAGTATCAGTACTTAAGAACATTTAAACTAATTTTTCAAAAAAACCCAAAACTCTCTGTACTTAATCATCATGTCTAGCAGCAATTACTATATTTGCTATTTTAACATCATAGTTTTAATCATAACTGTGATAAATTTCCAGGGATATCAGCTTTCATAATAGATACCTGTTTCAGACTAATTCTTTCTGGTTTCGTTTAATTTTTTTGTAAAATATTATGACAGACAAAAAAAAAAAAAAAAGTAAATGTATACATAGTTTGACAGCTCAAAAGACATATAAAACTTATTTCAAAATGCTCTAATGCATCCATGCTGTTAAAAGGCTCATACATTCTTACTGCATAAATATTTAAATATCCAGGACAGCATAAACTTTAGAAACTTGAAATGTATTGTGAAAATTCTCAAGTATACTGACAAGTCACAAGGAAAAAATGTTCTCAGTTCATTCTTACCTAAAATACACGCACTACATCAAACATAATGTAAATAACCTGATATTTTTCCTGTTTCTTTACTGATAAATATAAACTCAGTGGATATTTCAGTGACTTCTTCCCCAAAGAGTCATTATTACAAGCAATAAAAATGTAAAATAGGAATACTCACCAATATCAGCTAGAGAGGCAGGATCAGAGGCCCCAAGGGTGGCCTCAAACTCCTCCTGAAGACGATAAGCTCTTTGAAGAAGGGACTCAAGCTTATGAATGAATTCAGCACTAATGATATCCTGCAAGAAGACTGGCATTAGAAAACATTCTATTTCTTTACAGTCTGTAAGATTCCTTTGCAAAATCTGAGAATATTAAGCTTTCAAAGGGCAAACTGTGCTACATAAATTTCCTACAAACCACACAGACACTTTATAAATACTTCAGCATCATATATATACAAACTTTTCTAAACATACACATACTTTATTTAGTTTAAAAAAACCAAACCTGTGTCTAAAAATATTTTAAAATTACCTGTGATGATTACTGCATTAGAAATAATGAAAGCCATACAGGTATACATTTATTTCAAAATATTTTGGCACTTTGTTCATAAGAACAAAGGACTATAAAGTTCAAGCACAGTATTTGTGAATATTCATAACTTCAGCATCTTTCCCAGTACCTTCATCTCTGCTAAGCAGAGATATGCTTGCATATAGTTAGATAAGAAAGGGATGACCCAAGAGATTTTGTGCAGAGAACTAGCATGTTCAATAGCTTGATAATACTGTCCAGAAGCAAACACTGATGCAACAGCAATTTAAAAAAAAATGTAAATAAAGCTAATTCCTTGTCCCCCATCCCCTTCCAAGTAACCAACAACAACAAAAAAAACCAATAATCCCAAGGAACAAACTAAGATGTCCTTTAAATGCAGTGCCACTCAACTGGAAATTTGAATTTATTCTCAGTTTTGGTAACTGAATTAAAAGTTGAAAAGATTCAGATAACAAAACAATGAATTGTCAGGGCAACAACAGTAGTTTAGAGATTGAGTATACTCACTTCTACACTTTCTTCTGCAATTGCATCTCCTGCTCCAAGCTTAATGGAACCACAACTTGCTTCATCTTCAACTTGCCTGTTACGAAAACTTAGTGCCTGCTCCCACCGACGCAGTGCTTCTTCAAAAAGCTCCATACCTAGAGGACATGGGGAACAACTCTATCCCATGGAAGACCCAGTTTCCATATGTATTCACATTTCAGTCACAGGAAACCATGTAGCTAAGTAGCAATAGTATAGTAGCAACTTAAGTTTCAAAACCAGCAGCAAACTTGGTCTGAAAAAAACAACCAAGCAACCAAAAAAAAAAATCCAAAAGAGATATCTGCCTTTTTAATAAGATACAAATGTTCACAACATGATTAAAGCAACAATGTTCAGTGTAATTTTTTTAATTAACTTTTAAAAATATTTAAATGGCTTACTGGAACAAATAAAGGAATAAAAATACGTATTTTATAATACACCCACAGAACACTGTGAGAAAACAACACATTAATACTGTGTGTCACTTTGCCATAATCCCAAGAAATTTTTTATTTTCATTGTTGGTAGATGCTGAATGTTCCTGTTATACTTTACCCATCAAATATAAATTTTCAGGTGTGGTCACTGGAATATTAACTATCTTTATATCATCTTCATCTGTTTTATCCCACGAATTAGAATTGGCACAAGCACAACTGTGACAAGAGGTGGCACTCTGAACCTTAAAAACAAAACAAAAAAACCTCAACATAACAAATCTTGAAGGATGGTTATATAGAGTATCCTTAAAACTACAGTCTTGCCAGAGTTAAAATCCAAGTTATCTACCTATAAACTGATTTTACTATGTGCTAAGTACAATGGCCTTTTCAGCATCTCTACTCTTCCATGCAGCTGGTTCAGGAAAGTTGTTCCTGCTCAGTGAACCACTAGGTACATCTGCAGTGCAAGTTAACAGATATTCAAGAGCCTTAAAACACTTGTACTTACCGAGGCCAGACTCTGGACTGAACCAGAGTATTTACTGAAAAGTCCCCCATTTGCATAGAGACAAGACTGAGATCCTTTTTCCTTGGCAGAGCTCAGTGAAAGAGTCAGGTTTTGCCGACTACTGGAACAACTAGAATCTAACAGATACAATGATTTTAAAGTTGTGCAAACTCAAAACATTGTATCTTTTGTTAGCAAGATGTACAAAGAATAGCACTTACTCCTTACATTAAACTTCACTTTAGAAGCAAAAAATCCTATTCTTGTATTTACAGTTCTATATAAGAAAGTACAAATTAGAGCAGTCTATAGTTACAACAATAAGCATGCATTTGACTATAATTATTTTCTCACCCTGTGAGAACTTTAATCTGCTTTTCTCAGTATTGGGAAAATACTGCAAATCCCACTGTTAATATGCTATTAATTTAAGAAGTTTTAATAAAAACCCTTAATTAAAACTTCAGCTTTAAGAACATGATCAGCTTATTTATAACACTCTAATTTCCCCCCTTATTTGCACAATTTCTACTTCAACAATTCAAACTTACTCAGCATTAAAAGAAAATAGTTTCTTTTAGCACTCCTGTTATGCACACCCCTCTGCTTCCCCTCCAAGACACAACCAGAAAAAACTTGAGGGTTCCTTCATGTACCTTTTTCTGATGCAGCTGCTTTGGCACACTCTAATACCAGATGACTTGGTTCCCATGGTGGCACTTTCTTGTTTTTCTTTCCTCGTCTTCTTTTAAAATGATGGGCCAGAAAGATAACAGATATTGCACTCACGGCTGTTACTGCAAAAAGCTTCTTTAAGCCAGGGGAAAGATTTATCTGAAAATAAAAGAGTGTCACTTCATTAGAAAAGTGTGCTCCTGAACTCCCACCTTTCCTCATACCCTCCTTTTGGTGTGTTCAGCCTAGGCTAAAGCTTGTTTGAGGGATTAAGAGATGCTTCTGTCACACATCCTGAGAAATAACCAGCAGCAGAGGAACACGATTAACCACTTCTCAAAATTTGTGATGATTGGTGACAGATAACAAAGGGACTGGTGGGACACAGTGAGCACTGAGTGGTGGGACATACTGCAGCACTAAGAACTATAAGTTATATTGCAACCCACAAACTGTGAGGATCTAAGTGTTTTAATGCAGGGCTTCAGAAAATTCTCTAACAGCAATAAAGTACTGAGGCGGAGTTCACTGTTCACAACTAGGATATTTTCTTGCACTGTAGAAGAGTGAAGGACCCAAAAGCTAATATCTGGGTGGTGTTTCAATTAGGGAAGAATATTCTGTAAATATTTCTCTTAATAAACTGTGTTTAGGTTGTTATGTTGTTGTTTGGCTGCTTTTTAAATGGCTACATTTTATTTTGGATATAGATCAGTCATAAGTTTACATGTTTAAATCAGCAAATAACCATATATACAAGCAACTAGAATTAAAAGCCATTGACAAAGTTAATAAAACTCAAAATGACAAGATAGATGAGGAACAGAAGTGCCATTTAAGTGGAAACTCGAGTCCATGTTCACAACATCTTTAAGAAATCTATGCTGTTTGAGAAACAGGCTGCTGGGAGAAAACCAGATCTGCAATCCTTGAGGCTAATACGGTGTTTATGTAACATGTTTCCTCATCCAGGAGAGACCTGTCCATACACAGTACCATTGCACTCCAGCAGTCCCTGGCTGATGAAATTGGTTTAATGCTATCAGAACTGCGCAATTTAAAGAAGCATTGAAAGCTTTGCTCTGCATTGAGCTTGAAATCAACAAGTCAAACACCTTTGACTTGAGAACCCTGTCCTTAATGGCACAGGATCTTGGCCGAAGCAGAAAACACAGCACTGTACTCTGTAAGGAAAAGGAAAGACTAAAATACAGTACACATACTTACAAAAGACTGTTATATTTAACAGAAAAACAGTAAATAAGCAAATAACTGAGATTAAAACCATGAAGCTCACAGAACTAAATGTTAGGACTACAGTTTCAAAGAACTACAAGTGGATTTTCAGAAGTTTTTTCTGTGCCTACAAGCTTGAAGACCTCTAAGGAAAGGAAAGTTAATAGTTGCAAATAATGGAGTTGCACGTGATATTTTAAAAAGATATAAATATGCTGCAATGTAAAAAGAAATGTGTTCTGCCGTGAGAATTTTCAAGTTTTGTAAATACAGAAAAAAATGCAAAAATAACTAGATGCAGCTTAGACTGAGCAGATCTCATCCTGATTTTCTATGCAGTAAAACTTTGAAAAGCATTTCCATGCAAATGCAAAAAAATTACATAGCTGTGGCTTACAATGATTGGATTCAATAAAAATAAAACACAGTCATATTAAAGACATGGGGTTTAAAACAGAATGTTATTAGTACCTGCTAATATGTCAGGTAAAAAAGACAATTATTTCCTGACTTGAAATATATATATATTAGTTAGTTATTAATGACTCAGCACATACAGAATGGAAAAAACTATTGAATCATATTTCGTACAACTAACTAGAAACAACTTTTTTTTTCCCTCCTACATATTTCAGCACCAGAATATGCCTTGCTCTACAAGAAATTATCTGACAGATACAATTGAAACTTTAATTTTGTCAAGTACTTCTGATTTACTTCCCTCTGCCACATACCACAGTTATCAGTTCATAGTCAAACAACATCTCTACAACACAATTATAGCTCCTCCTCCCTGTCTTTGATACAAAGGTGCTCTAAGGACAAATTTTAGGATTCCCTGCAGACAAGGATCATTAACTGAGATCCTAATGGGCTCTTTAACAGTTCTGAATGACAGCTTTCCATTTTGCTATTTATATAAACTAGCTTATAATATCAAAAAAAGCAAACAAACACAGTCACTCCATGGGCATCTATAAAAGGGAATGCTGTGATTAAGAGTGGCAAGATTTTCTTTGAAGATCTCTGCTTAAGTAAAACAAACCCAGCATAAAGAATGGAACAGGCTTAAAACCCAGCCTGTTTTATAAGAAATGCTGCCTTTTTAGTGATATGCCATTAGCTAATCAAACAGGATTTTTTATTTGCATCAATGTTTTATCATGCAGGTTAGTTTGGCAAATGGCAATTTAAAAGATATTTTAGGCCATACTCAATACTACTATTAAAATTTAATGACAGTTATTTCTAGTTTTAAATATATTTAAAAAAAAACTAAAAAACCCAACAAAAACAACCCAGAGGATTTTTGGTATTTCACTTGGTGAGAATCAGTGTTGCTGCTTACAGACATTGCAGATTAAGCAGTCTCTTAAGTAATATGTATGATGATTCATTAAGTGATTATTTCATTTCAGTGTTCTAAATAAAGTAAAATAAATAAATTCCTACAAATGTATTTCATAATAAACTCAGAAAGGTGAGTACAACATTGCAACTGAATTTCTAAATACATACCACAAGGGACAATGTTCAGGTAACTATTTATTACCTGGTTAAGAGAGTAATACCAAGAAAGGGGAAGATGAAATACCCGCAAAGCTGCCGTCCTCAGAGAAAATCGTGTCTCAGTAACACCTTCTGACATGGCTCCTTCTCTCCCATAACCTCATTAAGTAGAACTATCTTGCAATCCGTCACAGATGGTCTCTGGAATACTGTCAAATGAAGGACACACACTAAACTATGCAGCAGCAGCCCAGGACAGCTTTCTTCTGTCTTGAATCTCTTGCATAACAGGTACACGACTTGTTTGATTCACGTTTCTGAGTTCAGACTTGTCCTCAATGATAAGACAGAAAATCTCCTGGCTCAGCTTAGGCCCCATTCTGTTCTCTGTCCAGAGACCAGAAAGTTGTATATACACAGCCAGGATCTACAGAGGACTTCGTCTACTTTTATTAGCTGTCAGCTCACTTATTATACTCTCTAAATCATAAATGGAAAACACCTTTAGATCTTTACTAAGAGTTAAAAGACTTCAGAGCAGTCAGAAAAGGTTTATCTCATTCAGAGATCCAATTTTTTGCAGACACATGATGAGAAATAAATACTATAGCCTGACGTAGTCTCCCCCATTAAAAGGGACGCCGCTCGCACTCCCCGATGCCGAGCACAAGGTGAAGTCCCTCATGCCTGACACCACGGCCGCAGCCGTGCCACGGAGTGACGTGAGGAAGGGTGGGCCCAGAGGCCGGGGGAGCGGTCAGCCTCAAGCACCGGCTCTTCTCCGGCCACCGCGGAGCTGTGCGGTGCCGGAGGCGTTTCCCCAGGGAACGGGACGCGGAGCGGCGCCCGTCCGCCCTCGGCGGGGCAGCGAGCCCNGCGGACTCCTAACGGAGCGGGTCACCCTCACGTGGTAGTGACAGGGGCTGACACCCAGACTACCGGGGCCGCTTCCTGTCTGCATAAGTAATTTGGAATATTTATCTAAAAAGAGTGTTATGGAGTTCACTTTTAAATTTTCTTTCTGTTAAACTTCATAGCTTTCTGTGCAAACATCAATAATGAGAAAGTGTATTTAGCATTCTTTATTACTGATAAGTGTCTTTGTCTGTATCAGAGACCTTGGATTGAGAGAGAGAACTCAAATGAGATAAGTTCACTGAATGTTCGGTAGTACATGTGAATTACAAGTTTCAAGTTTCAGTTGTCTTTTGATACATAATATGCCTGAATCTGGAATGTATCTTTATAAATAAATAAAACCAAGATAAAGTTTCCTTCTCCTTTGACAAGCGAATGGTGTGCTCCCACATTTTAGCCTTCACAGTTTCAACCTTCACAGCCTTCACTCCTTAGCAGTGTTGTGTAAGATTGCTTTCTAGAATATACAAAGCCACCATCAGTTCTGGGGAGGCTGGAAAACTGTCGTGTTTATGTCATTTGGGTGCTATGCTGGAGGCCAAGAAGTTCATTATTTGATGCGAACAAGCTCTGCTCCACTCATGATTCTTTCAGTTTATGCCATAGAAGTCAGTCAGACAATTTTGATGGAGAAGTAGCTGTGTTTAATTTGGATTAATCTTACTGTTAGTAAATTTACTTATACTAACTTACTTTAAAAAAGGCATGTTCTTTTAAAAGGTATGTATATGTTGCATATTAGATACCTTTTATTGCTGCCTCCTGTTTGGGCAATCCTGGAGTTGGGTTTTACTCATTCTTTTTTTTTTTGTTCACAAGTGATTCCCTGGTCTTGAAAATCCTACCTACAGGATCTCAGAAAAAATACAGCTTCTAAAATGTCATCGCCCAGCAGCAATTGCCCACACTTGGCATCAGTTGGTGAGATAACAAAAGAGGAACTGATACAGAAATCTCACGTGAGTTGTAGCAGCTTACTTTCTTCCCAGCACAGTTGACTTTAGTTACTTTTTTTAGCTACATATCTTGTCATCTATTGTTAGTTTTCAAGTGCACTTAATTGTTAAATCTTCTATAAAAACTAAACTGGAATAAGAATTACAGACTTAACTGAAAAGCTATTTTCAGTATGTAACAGTTAGAGTACCTTTCCTAGCAGTGTTTCCCAAAGCAAGTGATGTCTTAATGGAAATGTTAATTAAAAGAAGTAAGATAACATCAAGCTGAACTTTATTTTCAGACACTGACTATTAGTGTAATACAATATCATGTGTAATACAATGATGATTTCATGTAGAAACTGTAACAAAGAAATTTGTGTTGAAGTTTTTCTTGGAGAGCTGTTCACTTTTTGATGGAGCAGCTTCNCGGGACGCCGCGGTGCCGGAGGGCTGGGCGGGGGCCAGGGGCGGTGCGCGGCCTCCCTCCCTCGCTCCTTCCCTCCCTGCCCCGCCGGGTCGCGGAGCTGCGGGGCGATGAGCCGGGCGTACCGAGGCCCCGGGTGGTCGTGCGGGCTGGAAGTGGCCTCGGAGCTCTGCATCGACCTCAGCAGGTATCTCCTGAAGTTGAAGCTGTGCGGTGGCGGTGACAGATACGGTGCAATTTCCTAATAAGAGGAACTGAACCATAAGTGACTCTGTTCGTACCCTGCGGTATCCACGGGCTTAGAGCCCCGCGTAGGAGAGATGAAACGGGCTGGGAAATAAGTCGTGTGTAGTGGAAAATCACCGTGGGCTTCTCCAGTGTGCAAGCAAAGCCTTAGTTAGGAAAATCCTCTTAGGAACATAAAGGTCAGCTAATGGGTTTCAGAGTTAGGACTGAATGTGTTGGAAGAAAGAAATTAATGGACAGTCTGTATACCTTAGAAGGCAATATAAAGTGAAAAATGGCTAGTGCTATAAGGTGATATACCCTCAGCTCAAACCTTCTTTTTAATGTCCTTTCTATTTGGAAACAATATTTTATGACATTAAAAAAAAAAATCCAATGACAGTGTCATTAAAGTTGTCTTTCTTGGGTGGATAGTTCTTGGTGCCTGAAGGGGAGGGCCAGGTATCTTTCATCAGCTTGCTGAGTATGCTTTTGTCATTTAGTGGAAAAATACAGAGTTTTACTCTAAATACATAAAGTAAGTTTTCAATGAGAGTTTGTACTGGGGTTATTTTTTTTCAAGAAAACTGAATACTCATGTTTAGAGTTGATTAAAAAAGGTAGAAGTAGGAAGGGATGAGAGATAAAAATCAAAACCACTTACTGATTAACAGACTATAAAGGAACTTACTGTGTGAAATGAAGATTGATCTTCTCTATTTCTTGACTTAAGAAGACTTTTCTCAACTTCAGTAAATATTTTTAATGTATATTGTTATGCTTAAGTAAATTCTGTAATAATTGTCAAAGAATCCAGTAAAGTTTTTAAAGAGCAAAAATATACATCTTAAAAATCTGAATGCATATGTCTAAGGCTGTAGCTTCAACAGGTGTGTGAAGTTTGGAGTGAATGCTGGTGTGTTTTTTCTGAAGTGTGTAGAATCTGTGTGATAAGTAATGACTGAAGTTCCAGATCTCTTTAGTGTTATAAGAGATTAAATGTTCAGATACAAGGTGGCACCCGAGTGTCACTCTTTTTCTGTTGCTATAAAATGAAAATAGATGTTGAATGCAATCATATACGGACATTGCTAGTGAGTAACTGTGAGTGCAAATAAGAAGCCTGAACTCAGAGCTTACAGGTTTGATATTTAAAGTCGTATGGCAAATATAATAGTAGCCTATTAGGAATACACATTTACTGCTTTAGGTAATTACTATCTTCAGAATAATCCTTTTATTCTTAATACTCTACAAGCATTCCCTAACTGAACCTTGTAAAATGATATGATAAAATGACTCCACATTTAGGGACATCTACAGAATAAAGGTACATATTCATTTCAGTATCTGTTAAAGTGTTAACTACTGTAGCTAGGCAGATGAAAACTTTAGCTTCCTGAGAGAATTTAAAATCATGTGTTTCTGTAGGAAATATTAGACTCCTTGCATGAGCTTCACATTATTTGTAATATCAGTTGAATCCTTAGTATTTGGTCGAGTTGTTCTTTGTGTGTAATAGTTGTTCTGGGATGAAACAAACCTTTTGGTGGAAACTATGGAGGGATAATAAGGGAGAGACTGCAAAGTCCTCCTAAATATGGGGAGTGTTTGATGAGAAGCTTATTTCATGGGTATGATAACAGTAGTTCAGTCCTGGCTCAAATCAGGACAAACCATTTTCTATAGAAACTGAGTTCTATACCCAGTTAAGTTTTCCTTCATTCTTGACCTCATAGTGAAACAAAGATGTTTCTTGAATCTGGTTTTTGAAGTATCCATGAACAGTGACAGAAATATTCGTTACCTCTTGATGTGTGATTGCTGTCTAAGAGTTCCTGTCTTCGTAACAATTTTTTTAGATTTCCACAACCAGAGGAAGGCTGAAATTACTAATTTCAGCTTTCCAGAGGTGCTTTCCAGAGTGTTTCTCTTTGTAATATATAAACTTTTGATTCAGGAAGCTTCAGACAGAGCTGGGAAGGAAGAAGCTACTTTTGGATGAGGTCAATGCAGTGCAGAATCTTGTGGAAAGGTAGATGTGATAATGAGATACATCAGTAGAGGAAGCTAACAAATCCTTTCAGATAGAGTAGGAAGTGGTGAAATGGAGGAAGGGGTGGGACTGCTCTGGGCTTGCTTGGACTTAGATGAAGGATGAATCATGGTTTTGAAATTAATTTTACAGTTTTAGACTTTAACATAAAATTTTAAAAATTGTGTTACTGCAGTTAGGTATTTTAAGCTACCAAGGTTATGGCAGTACAGCAAGTTATCATAGTTGCTACAGGATGGAAGGAGATATGTAAGAATTTTTTTTAATAAAAGGGGAAAGGAAGGCTGCCTAGCTCTGCCTGTGTAATAGCACATATAAAATCTGCAAGATTAATTTTACCTCTACAAGGAATGCTGTCCATATGGACAGGAATAGGGACCACATCTGTAGGGACACGAGTTTCAACATGCTTTGGCCTTCTGGTAATTATGAGGAGGTGCAGACTGCACCAACAACAAGAATCTGGTGTGAGCAGAATTCCTGGGTTTGGATTTGTTCTGGACTGCAGGTTTGGATTTGCATGGTGCAAGGTGTGAAAATCAGCTATTAAGTACAAATCTGGTACCATGAGGTGAAGTCTTCATTCATTGCTTTATATTGCTTGGTATAATGTGTTCAGAGAGCTTCTTCCATAAAAACAAACAAAACAAAACCCCAAAACAAAACAACCCCCCCCCCCAAACCTAAAGCTTTACCAATTCATTATACCAGTCTCTCCAAATCATTGTTTTTAAATCAGCATTAATTCACACTGAGTTTTATTAAGGTTATCAGTGCTTTATTTGAAACTTTGAAACTCACTTGTCTGTTTTCAGCCCTTTAACATGCCTTGCAAAATGTGCAAGGTGGAACGTATATTCATGTTTCCACTTTTGTTCTGAAAATGAAGTTAACAGTTCAAATCAGAATTGCTAATATGACTGAAGTTGAGCAGATTTGGCTTGAAAAGCTATGGTTTTCATGTTTTAAGTGTCTTTCAGCAATACTGCACGTAGATTACAAATAAATACTGAACTGAGCAAATACTTCTCCAGTTGCAGCCTATGTTTGAGTCATGCTTTTAAAATGCCATGCTATTGGTTCAGGAAGAGAATTTAGACCTCATCTTGGAAGAAATTGCAAATTATTAATTTACTGTAGTATTTCCAGTCTCGTGAGGGAAGTTCTTAACTACTTTCATGAACAGCTGTTAACGTGACATTGAAAATGACTGAAAGATACACATACACACTTGAGAATGGGTATACATGTTATATAGTATCTTGTTTAATACATACACTCAGGTATATACACGCATGTATGTAACAAATTATATAAAGTAATAGTTATGTAGGAATGTGGGTAGGAGTACTGTAGACTATTTAAACACATACATTTATATAGAGTTCCTTGGTTAATCAAAGGGAACTGAAACGCCTCTTGATTCCAAGGGTTCTTATCATGAGCCAATAGAAGTAAAGACCAAGTCCAAGATAACAAGATGAAAGTTCACTAGGAAGTGTGTATGAGGTGCCTCCTAGGCAGGGCTTGTTTTTCCTCATGCCGTCAGAGCTCTCTATTACTTAATACTCAAAGGAGTCAATGGGTGGACAGTGAAAGCAACAGACCTAAAGCTGCCAAAGCAAACAGGCAAAGTGGAAACAGATACTCAGAACAGAGCTAAAGGCTGCACACAGTTCAAGGAACATGCATCACTGAGTTAGGATGGAAGTTTAGTTGCAAGTCTTGATAAAAGAATGTTAGCTTGGACAGATAATAATTGGGGACTGTTCCCCAAGCTTAAGATTTCTTGGGATTTGGAGACATCAGTAGCAATTGTTTAAGTGACAAAACTGGAACAAAATTCTTGGATGCTTCCTGTCTGCATAAGTAATTTGGAATATTTATCTAAAAAGAGTGTTATGGAGTTCACTTTTAAATTTTCTTTCTGTTAAACTTCATAGCTTTCTGTGCAAACATCAATAATGAGAAAGTGTATTTAGCATTCTTTATTACTGATAAGTGTCTTTGTCTGTATCAGAGACCTTGGATTGAGAGAGAGAACTCAAATGAGATAAGTTCACTGAATGTTCGGTAGTACATGTGAATTACAAGTTTCAAGTTTCAGTTGTCTTTTGATACATAATATGCCTGAATCTGGAATGTATCTTTATAAATAAATAAAACCAAGATAAAGTTTCCTTCTCCTTTGACAAGCGAATGGTGTGCTCCCACATTTTAGCCTTCACAGTTTCAACCTTCACAGCCATCACTCCTTAGCAGTGTTGTGTAAGATTGCTTTCTAGAATATACAAAGCCACCATCAGTTCTGGGGAGGCTTGAAAACTGTCGTGTTTATGTCATTTGGGTGCTATGCTGGAGACCAAGAAATTAATTATTTGATGCAAACAAGCTCTGTTCCACTCATGATTCTTTCAGTTTATGCCATAAAAGTCAGTCAGACAATTTTGATGGAGAAGTAGCTGTGTTTAATTTGGACTAATCTTACTGTTAGTAAATTTACTTATACTAACTTACTTTAAAAAAGGCATGTTCTTTTAAAAGGTATGTATATGTTGCATATTAGATACCTTAGAAAAAATACAGCTTCTAAAATGTCATCGCCCAGCAGCAATTGCCCACACTTGGCATCAGTTGGTGAGATAACAAAAGAGGAACTGATACAGAAATCTCACGTGAGTTGTAGCAGCTTACCTTCTTCCCAGCACAGTTGACTTTAGTTACTTTTTTTAGCTACATATCTTGTCATCTATTGTTAGTTTTCAAGTGCACTTAATTGTTAAATCTTCTATAAAAACTAAACTGGAATAAGAATTACAGACTTAACTGAAAAGCAATTTTCAGTATGTAACAGTTAGAGTACCTTTCCTAGCAGTGTTTCCCAAAGCAAGTGATGTCTTAATGGAAATGTTAATTAAAAGAAGTAAGATAACATCAAGCTGAACTTTATTTTCAGACACTGACTATTAGTGTAATACAATATCATGTGTAATACAATGATGATTTCATGTAGAAACTGTAACAAAGAAATTTGTGTTGAAGTTTTTCTTGGAGAGCTGTTCACTTTTTGATGGAGCAGCTTCCATTTTGAGAAACTGTCCTACCTGAACATCCACCTAGTATTAAGAAATGGTTCAAAGAAACCATGGGTTTTGTAACCCATCAGAGGAGCTGAGAGGTGATCAAAAGCCAAACCCTTTCTGTCCGTGGCACTAAATTTGTTTTCAGAGAAAGTTTATCTGTTTATTTGCTGCTGAGGAGGGTAGCAGTTCTGTCGTATTGCATCTTTTGTTGTGAACCTTTACAGTAGTATTGACTGTCTGGAAATAGAAATGCAGTTATTACAGCTTCTATCACTTTCACTTATGTTTAATTGTGAGTAAAGACCAATTAAAAGGATTTTATAGTAATGTGATTTATGTCTATGCTTTATTTAGAAGAACAATTGTTGGCTTAAGATGAAAACTCATATATCCAAGGTTTTACTAGAAAAATAGGTTGATCTAAAGATTTTGTGAAGCAAAACAAAAAGTTGGTTATTATTCAGTTGATACTGAGCTTACAGTATTTTTTCTCTTTTTTTTTCAAAGTTATGGTTTACTGATAAAATAAAATAATATTTTGCTTATGTCTTTTACTTGAACAGGGCACTTGTCAGGACTGTAAAGTCAGAGGACCCAACCTTTGGGCATGCTTAGAGGTAAGCAGATCTGTTGTTCCATTGTAGCATCCTTTTCTAGTAATCTCTAGATAAGTTGGAAGTACTTGTTTTGTGCACCAGCTTTATTGAGGTTATTAAAATGGTTTCCTTAAGTTACTATTTAAAACAAATCCTCTTTGCAGTTTTCTATTTTTAAAATTATTTGCCTTTTATCTGGTACATGCTTCTTGGAATTTAAGAATATTGTATGCTTTTTTTTCTAGCTCTTGTTTTTTGTAATGTGTTCCCCAGGTCTGAAAATCTAAAAAAGAATTTATTATCCCTGAATTGTTAGTTTTTATAAGCTTCGTTTAGCATTTGTAATAATTAAGTCTAGCAGTAAATGCAGACTTCTAACAACAACACAATGCATACTGAATTTTTCATTCCATAGCAAAACAGAGAAGAAACTCATTTTGAAACTTGTAGAATGTGGTATTATACTTTCTTTGAACATCATATTAATTTTGTACGGTCTTTACCTTTGTATACAGTTCTTTCTTAAATATGCTTCTGCTTTACTTTTCTTGCTGTTTACAAAACAACCATCATTTTCAGTGTATTTAAAACAAAAAGCTCTGAAAATGTTGCTTCTGATTGATCTATGATACCAACAGCGTAATATGCTGCTAATTTAGTTTTTAAAATGCCTTGTGAGTTCCTCAGACATACTGCAGTTTCCAGAGACTGAAATTTTGCTCTATGAGGTTAAACTTCATTTCTTGGTAACATTTGTGTAAGTCCTGTCAGGAAGAGATGTAGGCTGAGATGCCAACCTTCAGGTGTAGGTAGGAGTATTTTTTTAAACCTATTTAATAATTTTTCTTTCAAATGTGTTATGGTAACAGTTAAGACCTAAGATTATTTTGCTGCTTCTATCAATAAGAGATAAAAACAAAGGGGAAGCAATATTTAATGTCTTTGTTAGATGGCTTGAATTTTTATAGCATACTGTATTTAGTTACATTGCAAACATTCTTTTGGGAGTAGGAAGAGATTTTTCAGAGATGCATCAGCCTCGCAGGTACAGAAATGCTGTGATGCTTAAAACTTTTTTTTTTTCAATTTCTCACTTAAAGCTCTTAAATGTCTTCTGAAGAACTTATTTTCATACCAACATTTCCATAGGAGAGTTTTCTAATAGGTAGGACACTCAGTGTCATGCTGTAATATCTTTCCTCTTGGGTGAGTTGGCATCTTGCCTTCACCTTTTTCATTAGAAAAATATGGTGAGATCTCAGGATGTTACTATCTGGCACTTAGCCAATAGTTGTGATTATTTAATATGGAAAATTGACTGTGTTCAGTTGCCATTTGATTGTATTAATTAATGGGCTTAGGGAGTTGTACAGATACCATGCTTTACCCTTGTGATTGTCTTGACTCATGCAAATGAGGAATTAATGAAAATTGTTTGAAGACTGGCAGCTGCAAGATTCCACACTCAAATCAGCTAACCATGTTTTGCAATTAGCACAATTAAAATCAACAATTATTTTGCATGTTATAACTAGAATGTAGTAAGTATTTAACCATATAATGCTGGAAACTCTTATTTAGAGGTGACAGAATTAATTACCTGTGAAGTAACACTGATAAACAGGAACTGCAGATAGGAGCATGCAGGCATGTTTGTTATATAAATGCCATGTTTTGAGGCTTTTGAAGTTCAGTATTTTAGACACTGGGCCAACTTGCTGTTTTCTGTAACAATCTAGCAAATCAGAAATTGTAAAAAAACCTTAATTGAAGTAAATATATGGCCAAAAAAAGTCTATTTCAAATGTATTAAATGCATAATACTGCTTGCCAGTAAGATGAGTGAAATCTTGCAGCATTCCTATTTACATTAGGTGATACTTAGTTTAACAGTTATTATGCCTATATTTGGTTTTTGTAGTATAAAATTTGAGTGAATTTTAAAGGGACTGGCACTATATTCCTATTCTGTAAACCTGTTTGATACCACTTTTTAATTCTATATACTTCTTTGTATCTTGCTCAACAGAACAGATGTACATATGTTGGCTGTGGTGAATCCCATGTTGATCACAGTACCACCCATTCCCAGGTATATGTATTTCCTAGTAATATAGTTACTTGAAGCAGTAAAGTAAAATTAGAAAGCTTTTTATATTTATGTTAGTGATGTTAGTAACATGTGTTAGCATAACTGTCTGGAAATTCAATGAGCTGTGTCTGGTTTTCATTGATAGAAGCAGGTTTTACTAATTTAGAAGTATGTGAGTTTGCAGCCTCTGTGCAGCTGCATATTTATTTATGTAATTCTGATGTTATTGTGCTCCTTAAAAGAACATGGTGAAAATTTAAAAAAAAAAAAAAAAAAAAAAAAAGATTTTCAGGATGTATGGATAAAAGAATTCTTGAGTATTAAGCTATTGTGTTGCACTTCCCTACTTCAGTCTACCTTTTTAGGATTGTGGCTGCCTGATGGGTAAAGGGATGGAAGCTGGATTGCTGAAGATGATAGCTGAGCAGGTGTAAGACAGGAAGTATAAATTACCAGCATCAGGTGCTTTGTTTCTGCATTAACCTCCCTGTTACAGTGGCTACAGATGAAGAACCTGTAGACTGAGCTGAATATATCCTTTCCTGCTATGTCCTGATTTTGGATCCCGCTTGGTAGGAGCAGTGGCGTGTGTGCACTGTGTTCTGCAGCATGCCAAGTCCTGGCAAGGTTGGACAGCTTGAGTGCATCTGTTTGAGTCTTAAACTCACTGTCTGCTCTGGGCACACTTGCCAAAATGAAGCAAATGAGATGTCTCATTCTCCCTTAACAAAAACATTGTGGACAGAAGGATGGCAGTTTTATTAACATGTCATTTAAGAATTGCTGACTTGCTGATTAAATTAACTTCTTGCCTCCAATTTACAGTTTGTCAAAAGATACATCTAAGGTTCAACAAGGAGCAATTTTTGGTCCTTAAAATACTAAAGAAGCCCAGTCCTGGTGAAGATTTAAATGAACAAATAGAATATGCCAGGGTTTTACAAGAAGTATTCTTTGCGACTGCATTTTACAACTATTCCTGACTTTTTTTTTTTAATTTATTTTTTTTTAGCAAGGCTTTGAGAGAAGTACATATTTATACAAATCAGCAGTGCAATAATATAAATTTACATAAACACTTCCATTTTGCCATCTATTTATTTCAGTTTAGCTTCTGGATAGTAAGCCCACTTCTGGATTGTTGTTGATTTTTTTTTTTTTCCCCTTACTCTCAGTAAACTCAACAAAACAAGAGAAATGAGGTTGACATAAATCAGTTTATTTCTGCTTACCCCCATTATCTACCAGTAAGACTCCTGAGTACTGCAAATAATCCTGGTCATTGTGACCACTTCAAGAAAATTAATAACCAGTTGCTTTGGAGACCTGTAATGATTTATGCAGCAGAAACTGCAGAGTCAAGCATATTCTTATTAAGTTTGTCATAGACATTTATGTAATCTGATGATTTTTAGTAGGGGGAAGGCTACTTGATAAAAATGTAGTCCACATTTTATACTAAAAAACATAAATGTACAAGGTCTTATTAAATGAGACTGGGAGGAACTTGGGACATCCTGCAGCAGTTATATTTTCCTAATAATCTATCAAATCCGTCATTGTCTATAAACATATCTGGTGCACTTATACAAGGAAGAAATACAGGAAGTATTGGTGAAAATATTTGTAAGATGATAGCAACTCTGTACACCATTTTACAGTAAGAAATGAGGTTAAAAAGAGATAAAAATTAGAAGAGTAAAATTATTCTCCATCTGTAAATTTTGATATCACTTCACAGTATGAAGATTTCAACAAGAGAAGTCCAGAATGTTTGTTTTGATATGAACACCTCTAACTGAACTGGAAGTCTTATCTTGTTCTTCTGATTGATTGTTAAATAGCTTGAATTTTCTACAGCAAACCAGTAGAAATAAACAGCATCCTTAATTTAGAGGAGGTGGCTGCCATTATGACTAATAGCAGACATTCCTGGAAAAATGTTATATTGTGAATTGTGACAACAGCCTTTTTTCTTTTTTTTTGGTCATTACACAAAGGCATGTCAGATAGGATGATGGCTTCACATCTGATTGTATCTTATTGCTAATATGAGTGACCTCCTGTACTAAAAATTGCATAGTGTTGGATAGTTTGTGCTGAAATTTCAGTAATTGAATTTGCTATTTTTTGATGTTCTAACATACACACTTGTTTCGTTGTTTAAAGAACTAGAATTTTAATACTTCTGCTTTGCATGTAGCAGTATTTAATTATTCCAAATTTCTGAGTCACAGTTTTGGTTTTTTTCCCTCTTAGGAGACAAAACACTGTCTAACTGTCAACCTTACTACACTCCGTGTTTGGTGTTATGCCTGTAGCAAGGAAGTATTCCTGGATAGAAAACTGGGATCTCATTCTCCACTACCAACTGCAAGACTCTCTCAACAAGCACAAGAAAATAGTGTGCAGGTATTTTTTAAACAAAAATAGAACAAAACCAGCTGTAGCTTTGCAGTGAACAATGTGTCTTCTCTTTGTGAGAGACTACTCTTCCTCCTTTCTAGTGGCTCAACTTTCTGTTAATTTATCTCCATTTTTATAAAATTCCTTTGAGAAGACAGTGCTCAGCCTCTGTGCTCTGTCTCTATGTACTGCATGCTTCCAAAGGATGTTTTTTTCATCTTATTTTCCATTGTTTGTAGTCCACAATAAACTGTAAAAAACCATAGTATCAAATTTAAATTTACAAGATTAGAGTAGTTTACTTGTGCTTTCTCATTCTATCATCTCTTGCAATGATATTTACAAAATTCATTACAGTAATTAGTGTCTAACTTGCAGGGAGTGACAGAATGGACTAGTGTGTGTTTATGGATACTTACCTGAGATACAAAGTCATTCATACAAGCACAGTACTTTTGGAGAAATGTATGCAAATTGTTAACCTCATTCTACTAGTAATATAAGACACTTAAAGGGATTCCTATAGTTTAGTTTGAGGTTTAAAATGTCTTGTTTTCAGTTTTGACAAATGGGTGAAAAGGTCTTGATTTTTGTGTTAGTGCGTGGGAAAATTTTTCCAGTGGAGTGGTAGATTCACAAACACTCCTGAATAGTTAAGAATTTAGCTACTGTGCAAGAAGTTATTAGGAAGGCAGTAGCAACCTGTGTCAGTTCTATGTAGGTATAATTTTGGTATAGAATGACAAATACATTGTCTTAGATTCATGTGGAAAAAAAAATTCCAAACTAGAAACAAGAATGCTAGTAGTGTTCTGTGGCAGATGAGATTGTTAAGGGGTATGATTATGCCAAAGAGGAAAGTATGGCTGGTATCTGGAAAGATGGTATTTGTTGAGTAAAACACAGGCTTAAAATTGTAGTGCTTTATATGATTATGGCATCAAAGACAACTTTATAAAAGCACTTAGTTGTTCCTAACTCCACATTTATTGACAATTTATAATCGTAGTTGAAGAGGAAGGTAGTGAATAAAACATTAGCTAGTAATGGAGAGAATTTAAAGGAAAAAAAGAGCAAAGAAAAAATTATACAGAGAATTCTGAAATATGCTATTTGCTTGTCTCGTTGCTTGTTCTGTGATTCCAACAAGGTTTGTTAAGGTTTGGTTTGTGGTAATTCTTCATTGGCATCAGTACTGTTCACTCTGATATTATCTTTGCTAGGTAAGTGTTGGCTTGGAGAAAGTTATGCTGCAGCTAAAGTATAATTGGCATACTGTATGTATCTGAAAAAAAGGTGCTATTTCTTGCTTAATATACTTATATAAAGAGGACAGGTGATTCAGTTAAAATTGACACTAGTATGGTATTTCTAAAATTGTTTTGCTTAATACAGCTATAGAAGGAATGCTGTGATGCACAAGCTGGACAGGAAGGAGCAGTTTTTCAATATATGTAGAAAGGAAATATCCTCTCATACTTTCACTTTGAAGTTTAGTATTTAATATGAACATGATCTGTTAATTTTCTCAAAATGGGAATAGCATGACCAGAATATTTATTTTTTTAATTTCTGTTGTCCAGAAATTCTAGTGACTTGATAAAAAGCTCAGACTCATGAACTTGTGTTCTATTATATTTAACCTGTTTTAGTCTTCCAAGAAAATGTGTGTAACACACAGAAATAGAAATACAAAGTCTGTCAAACATTTTGTTGAGAACTGTTATTTATATGATGACAAGAGCTTGCTGTGAAGTAAATGTCTGCCTGCTGAATATTCTTGTTTCTCTGTTAGTACATTTTGCTTTCAGCAGTTTGTATTCTATAAATGTAGTGAGCCATCTGGTGGAATATCAAAGCCATACACACTAACTATGTGATGGCTGCTGTGTTAGGTTTTCAGTGCTGGCTTACTGCTTGTTATCCAAGTGAGAGAAATACTATAACTTGCTTTGTTTTGACCCTCTAGCTGTTGTAATAAAATCATGTTGTCCCTGCTAATATGAAAAAAACCATGGGGGTTTTCCTGGTAAACTTTATTAGGGTGACTGTGGAATCCTATCGTTGTCACTTCATGTGCAGGGAGATTTCAAAAAGGCATTTAGATAATTTTCATTTCGTAGACTTGCTGGTAAAACTATACGTAAGCTAAATTAAGAGGAAAATTAATAGATACAAGTAAACATATTTTTTTCCTTTTTCTCCTCATAAGGATTTTAAAATACCTGGTAATCCCACACTGAAGATTCCACTAGCAGCTGTATTTGATGACTTAGATATAGAAGTGGAAGAAGATGAGTTAAAGACAAGAGGTAATAAAAGCAAAATCCAGTGCTTCATTGCCCTTTATCACATGTGTATGTCTGTAAGTCTGTTCTTTAGCTATATACTAGTTCTCTTTTAGATGGAACTGTTTCCTATTCTCCTCCAATAAAGATCTGTTATTTTTAGTTTCATCTTTATTGCAGCAACCTTTACTTACCTTCAGAGCAGAGGCTGCAGTGATAAATGTAGTGTGGCTGTGCAAGCAGCAACAAAAATGAGCAAGCATGTTATAGTAATGTTTAGTGTAGCTGGTGTTCTAGCTGCTCTGGTAAGAGTTGTTTTTTTATAAAATCTGTTCTAAAGTGTTCTGTCCTAAGAAGTTCCTGATTTGAATGCTTTCCTGCATTTTGGGTAACCCTTTTCTGAGCCTGTAGTATCCCAGTATGTGCATTTTTGTTTTGTTTGGCTTTCTCCTTTTCAATAATGCATTTCATGCCCTTCCAAACTTTGTTGTAAAAGACTTACCCCCCTCTAACATTAAGCTGCTGTAAAAATGAACATGAGCATGGATGAAAGCCATGATGAAAGCCACAGTGAAGCCTTAATGTCTCATTTCATAAGATAATATATTAATTATTTCTTAAAAGTCTCAAATGAGTATTGGTAATTTTTAAAAGGATATGTGAGTGTATTAGTGATGACAATATTTCTAGGTACTATTTTATCAAAAACATCTGACCAGCAGATTGTTGTGCTGTTGTTTTTGGGATGCCAGTGCATATGTCAAGGCAGTTTGTTTCCATCAGTGTTGTTCTAATTTATGGATCTAATTTTTCCTTTACTCATCCACTACCTTTCCCTCTCCTAAGTCTGCTGGCATTGGCCAAAAAACCCACTTTGTCCCTTCTGTTGCCTGGCAGTCTTTGTGGATATGTCACCACCCCACTAATTTTCCCATCTGCCCTTAAATCATTAAACCATGTGTCTTATTCCCAGTTAGCTTCTCCTACCAATATGTGTGTTTGTCTATTTTTTATGTCCTATTAATATTCTTGAATATGTAACTTGTATAGAAGTAATACACAAGCAGAATACCAATGAAGTTTCCAGTAATACTGATGTGACTGTGTTAATACATTTTTCAAATTTAAAGAAAAAATAATCTTTAGTGCTGGTTTACCATTGTTCTTAAAATTTCTTCTGAAATGCTTTTGATAAAGCAAACCTTATAATATGACTTTACAAAAAAACACCCCATGTACTGCTGTTATAAAACAAATTATAAAATATTATGCTTGGTTTTGCCTTCTGATTTCAGTAAGAATGGCCATCCTTCTTGTAGCAGAAATTTGAAGGGCAGAATGCAGGAACAGATGTAGGAAGCAGGACAGTATTTCCATTCTGATGGAGGAACCTTTAAAAACTTAAAATTTAATTTTTAAGTTCCGTGTATCAGGATATTCAGCTGAAGTAACCAATCTGGTTTTTAGATGTAAAAGCTTTTCTAAGTATCTTTTATTTTTCTGACACAAACTAAAATAATTAGGGTAGTTTCACTACTTCAAGGATTGCATAGAGCTAATGGTATTTATTGCTGAATATTTTACATTTTCCAGTCTTACTGAGTCTTTGCCCGTAAATGTTACTGTTTCCTTACACAAGAGCAATTTTATTTTGAAGTTTATATTGTGATTGATTTAAAAGTTTTGTTATCTGTGAACTATTTCCGATAATGTTTTTTTAAATTGAGAATATGTGAAAATTATGACTTGTTTAAATAGTCTCTCCCCAAATATTTAGAGGGCATTTTTCATGACTCCATAATCACTGAAAGAACATGTTAATTGTAACTTTTGTGTGTATTAAAATATGTGGATATCAGTAAATAATCTGGGCTTGAAAAGAAATTCTGTGGGGGCATCTAAACTGAGCAGTCTGTGTATTAAAAATAAGGGTATGTAGTTGGTGCAGAAGACAACTGATCATAGGTGATTATAGTTCTGATTCTGGGGTAATCACATGCTGAGTAGGTTTTGAATGTTTAGTGTAATCTGTCTGCTAGCATGCATTTGAGATGAAAGAAAGAAATGCACCTTGAGAAGCTTTTGATAATAGGAGTAATGGTTATGAACCCAGCACAGCAATGACTGAACTGAACAGGTAAATCATTAGTTCAAGTAAAACTTAAATATTGATAAACATATTTTAAATTATGATCATAAAACTTCAGAAGTCAGTTACTAAAATGAATTACAATCTACTTCTCTGAAGTCTTTTGTTGTCAGCCCAAATAAAAACACTTAATTACTACTTCTAGTTAGATTAGTGTTCCTTTAGAAGTTCTGTTTCTCTTAGTTACAACTTTGCATTATAACTGGCACCAGAGGTGTTACATGAGTTTTAAAATTAGTATGTATTTTCTAGGAAGCATTTTCCTTAATATGTCTTTTGTTGGATTAACAGATTTATTGAATATTCATTCTGGTTTTCAGGTCTAACAGGATTAAAAAATATTGGAAACACTTGTTATATGAATGCAGCTTTACAAGCTCTTTCTAACTGGTAAGGAAAATGGCTGTAAATGTAATTTGGTATTTGGTTATATGTACCTTTTCTCAAGATGGACTTAAGGATTCTGAAGAGCTGCAGTACCATGAAACATGATGTGTGTGTATTTATTAAATCTAGATCTTACATGCTACAAACAATTGTGTCATTGATAGGAGAAAAAAAAAAAAAGTCATTATGGTATTTAAGCTACTCAGCTTTTCTGCTGTTTCATTTTAATTCAACATTGTCCCAAATGAAAATACATGTGGTTTCAGAAATTGGAAGAAAATCTGTTGTGGGGTTTTTTTGGTTTAGTTTTTTTTTCTGCTACAGAAGAAATAAAAGGAAACACATGAGAATAAACACTAATTTAAAAAAGAGTTATGTTAAGATCAAAAGGTTCAAATTTAGTCCTTACCAACAGTGCATCTGGGGCATTCTGTGTTAGATCATGCTAGAAATGGCTAGTCTATAAAATCTGGTAATTCCATGGGGTTACCAGACAAGTTCACAAAGAAGAAATCTACAAAAGCTGAAGAGAGAAAACCACTGTCCAACTCTGAAATTGTATTCAAAATAGTTAGGCGGGGATCTGCTTCTTGGGTCCAGTACTAGATCTTGTTAAGGGACAGAACTGAGGCAAATCTCTCTAGAAGGTAAAGAGGTGGACGAGGCATCTGTCTAATAATGAGATATCTAGTCATAAATGATTCTGTTGAGAAATACCAAAACTTTCAAGTATGCTGGGTTATCTTTCTTGGATAAAAATAGGTCCAACCTGCACAAGCAATTGTGACCTTGAAAGGGGGGGTTGAATGGAGAGAAGTGAGAGAGTATGTGAGCTGGCAACACTGTGTGAAGGAAACAGCTCAATAATCATTCAAGTATAAATTATTTACCCACAAACATGATGAGAAGCTGTTGGATTCTAAAGGGAAGAAGTGTTTAAGATGCTGTTTATCAACTAAGCTCATGGTGACCTTTGCTATAGTGGTACATTGCCTTGAATTTCAGTCCTATTAGATAATGCTGGTGATTTAACAAATGGCAGAATATGTTTGAGGAGCAGTGTTCCTCTACTGCTACAAAATGTGTGGTTGCAGCATTTAAAGATGTAGGAAATTGATTTGATTACATAATAGTATTACTCCTTTTTTTTTTTTCTTTCAATTTTCCCCTTAGTAATCATGTATGAAGTGCTGATTTGCTCTGTATTTTGACAAACTCAAACAACCTGAAATAAAAATATTATATTCTTCTTTTTAACCAGCCCACCTTTGACGCATTTTTTTCTTGACTGTGGAGGCTTAGCCCGAACAGATAAGAAACCTGCAATTTGTAAAAGTTACCTCAAGCTGATGACGGAACTCTGGCACAAAAGCAGGTATTGCATTGTTTTGGTGATCAAATAATTATCAATTAAATCCAGAGTTATGAAAGGTGCATTCATCTATCCTACATTTCTAGTTTTTAGTTTTTGTCCTCTTAAAATTAAGGAAAGAGTAATTGTAGGGTTTGAACACTCCTTATAACTTATTCTTTTCTGTATCTACTAAAGTAGAACAAATAATTGATGTAAATTGTAGTAAGGAATGTCTGACAAGAAATAGATGATAACACCATACAAAATAGTATTAAACTTTTAAAAATAAGTTTATGTCTGCCAGAAATAAATCTAAAATGTTTAACTACTTTATCATCTGTGTCCCTCATTCTGTATAAATGTTTTATCAGTTTCTCTTATTGGATTGTATGGAATTTCTGGTATTTGTCTAAGAAGATACTTCAAAATAGAAGTACAAGGGTAAAGAAACAGTAACTGTGCATCGTGCCAAGAGCATGTGAAACGGAGCACAAAAGTTCTGATAGTCTCTGTTTCTGTTGGATGACAGATTTAAAAAAAAAAGTATGCTTAATTATTTAATACCAACATTATATTTGCCTAAGATTAATATTATTTGTGTTAGATGTGTTATAGTTCAGTTGCAGGTAAAATTAAGAGCCACTAAACTTTTTCTTTTTACTTTTTTTTTTTTTTTTTTAGACCTGGTTCTGTTGTTCCTACTGGTTTATTTCAAGGAATTAAAACAGTTAATCCAACATTTCGAGGCTACTCGCAACAGGTAAAATTTTCTGTTTATATGAAATTTTTTTGAAGGCTTGCAGCTTGTTAGAGTAACTCCTTTTCCCTTTTTTTCAGAAAAATAATACGTATCTAAAGGTTTCCCTTTGTGTGAAATGCTGTTAATATTTGAGCAGTCCCAGAAAACAAAAATGTTCAAAAAGAAAAAATATTATGGTAGATTTTTTATATTAATCTACCACATATATTTTATAAAAAAATAAATACACAGTATCCAATTTTCATCTAGTATCTTTAAAAAAGAAAAAACTGGTCAACAAGACCAGTCAAAACAAAACAAAACAAAATCAAGATTTTGTTGACTGTATGATGCAATTGGAAAGACAGGCTAAGTACATTGTAATACTTTTTAATAAAGTACTTACATGCTCAGTGAGAACAAGGCCATGATTGCTTTGCTGAAGATGCTGTGTAACATTTTAAAAAATTATCCCTTAAACTTTCCATTACCAGGAAAGCTGGAGTCTGACCTCTCTGATGGTAGTTGTCATTTTTGTAATCTATGGCAGTATTTTTGATAAGGTTGTTAACGTGAGATTTCTTGAAATTGAAGTGTTTTTGAGGGAGCCTGAATGATGAGATTACTTGTGACGTAGAAGCAACGGATGTAGGAAACAAATAGGTGGTCAAGAAATGGAATATGTTTTGAACATTAGACCTGGGACAGAGGACTTCATTATTTGTTAACAGTCAGCTGTAGGTTTTATTTTTCTGTTTTGTATATTTTCCTGATATGACTTTATCTTCTAAATTAAATTGAATAATATTGCAAAACTTGTTTAATATTCTAGGATGCACAAGAATTTTTGCGTTGTTTAATGGATTTACTTCATGAAGAACTTAAAGAACCAGTTGTAGAACTAGAAGATGCGCAGCCTATGAGTGTTGAAGAGCCTATGGAAGAAGACAAGAGCCAGTCAGATGTAGGCTTCCAGCCCTGTGAATCCTGTAGTACCTGTGATAAAACAGAAAATGACACTATTTTCAAACCCGTCTTAGAGGATCCTGCAGAGACAACCATGTTAATTCAGGATGAGGAGAACAATTCAGTCATGTCTAAAGATTGGCAGAAAGAAAAAATACCAAACAATAAGCTCAAACGTGCAAATTCTGTGGAAGACTTTGAAAAAGACACAAACACTGCTTCAGAGACCACTGAATTTTTAAATAATCCAGGAACTGTCAAAGTACAGATACACAGCAGATTTTCAGGTAAGGCATTACAAATGTGCATGAGTCATAGAGTAAAGTAGAAGGGAGTGTAGGTCAAATAGGGTGAGTGAATTTACTCGTAAACGATGCATCTTCTTAATTAATTTTTGCAGTTTAGGTGTCCTGAATTCAGTTTGAATTCCCTTAAAAAGCTAAAATTTGTATTGGCTGTGGTTTCAAATAACCCAGAAGACTGGGGTTTTCTTGTTTTTTCATAACTTGGGTATGTGAATTGTGATAGTGCTTCATTCCTAAACGTCAAGTGACAGTGTGGTTAAATAAATTACATACTATAACATGTACCTTTTTATTCTGCAGTACATATTTGGTAGAATTTGTGAAATAATGCAAATATTAATTGCAGAGTATATCAATGATGTCCACATGAATGACATATCTGCAGCCCAGACCCCATCATCAAATGAAGGGATGAACACACGCTTATCAAACAGTCCTCCAAAATCATTTGCATCATCCTCTTCACTGGCACCAGCCCACAAAAAAGGTACAGGTCCTTTATTTTCTCTCTTGCTATACTGAGTTGCTCTGGTTTAGTATTCCTTTTGTTGTTTCTTGAGTCTTGCATAGCAATGCAGTGTTGTTCTTAGGAATTTTTTTTTTTATTCCCTACCCCCAGTGGGGAGAAGGGAGCATTATATAAGCTGGAAATAAAATAAGACTCCCTTCTGTAAAATTCTGATTCTTTTGAAGCATGGATAGTATTTGCCTCTGCTTTGAGAGGACAGAATAATATTTTTAGACAATTTTCTCAATTGCACTGGTTTGCAGGGAGGGAAAAAGTAGAAGTTAGTAGCCACAAAAAGGTAATGCTTTTCAGAGAATATGCATAATCGTTCTTCAGCAGAAGTTCAGTAAGTCACCATTTTAGTTTATTAAAGTTTAAGGAGCCATTTCTACCTATACAGCTACTTTATTTTGCTGATTTTGAGGTGTGGAGTATTTCTTTTGGCACTTTCCACAGAAGGTTTATTTTTATTGCCTTTAGAGACAAGCTGGATCCTGAAGAAGGAAAGGCAAAAGGGAAACTGTTGCTGTCAAACAGCATTATGGGTGGTTATAGAAAAGGCAGAGCCATGCAGCAGATAGAAATGGAAGCAAGTTGCAAAAAGGAAAATTTTATTAGATGGAAGGAAAAAAAATGTTTCAATGTTGAATGTGTGAATACTGGAACAAAGGTGGGAGCCTAGAGGTACCCCAGGATTCTTGGGGATGGATATTCCCAAGTTCAACTAGAGCTCCTTTGAATAGAGACTGTACTAAATGATATCCAAAAGTCTCTTCCAATCTAGACTGCTGATTTTATCATATCTTAATAATTTAACTCTTGGTCATCTTCACTGGATATTGAGGAACAGAGAGGTACTCAGTATAACTGACTGGGGGACTACTGTGACAGCAATTTGCAAACACACAAGGTGTGGTGGTTTTAATTCCCTGCGATGCCAGAGGAATGCCCTTATGTGCTCAGACTTGCTGAGGAGTTAATACCTGATTACAACACACCAATTCCCTTCTCTTCCATCCCCCTCTTGCTGTAAGCTTGTGTCTTTTGGTTGCCACATTTCCCATTGGCCTCTCATTCCAGTAACTTGTAGAGCCCGAGACTGCTCTGGTGTGTGTACCTGGTTAGCAGTGGATTTGAGTGGGGAATGTGTGTTACTGGCTTGGATGGGTTTTTTGTTTTTTTTAATAAGATGCTGTTAGGCTGGAATCTAGTAGTAAATTTACTTCAACCTGCTGTCATCAGTGTTGTTGTGCATTAACCTTGTGTAGGAGCTAAGACATGGCTAAGTCTTCCTGGAAAGATGCTGTCAAATTAAATCTCAGTTAAGAATGTGCATTTTTTAAAGTTTATACCTTGGGGGATTCCTGACAAGATAAATCTTGTAGCAGTAGGCAGTAAATTGCAAGACTCTCAGTTTGAGTTTTGTTTGCTACCCATAGAGTACTTGAGGAACCTACAAGAATTATCTGGTACTAGCAGTAATCTCGTTGTTTAACTTCTAAGAAAAATCTAGTAAATAGAAAACAAGGCTTGGCTCACAATTAAATCATAAATATGTGTGAAGTTTAATTAAATTATGAAAAATTGAATAAAACAGAATTCACTCTGCCTTAATTTGTGTTCAACATATTTTTTGTCACTTCTGTAGTTTCTACAGTGTCATCACCAAAAAGGAAGAAGCGCAAGAAGTACAAGAGTGTTATCTCTGATATATTTGATGGGACTATAATAAGTTCAGTACAGTGCTTGACTTGTGATCGGGTGAGTAAGGAGGGGAAGTCCTAGCTTTTAGTATTTTTTTTCCCCCATTACAAATAGTTTTACATATACAAGTAATTCTTTGGTAACTTTTTTCTTCTGTGGCAGGTACCCTCAAGGTTAGATTTTCATACTTGTTCACTCAGATAGTAATTGCATTTACTACAAGGACTTTGTTTTTAGATTAGTTTGCTTTCATTGAGCTGGATATTTACTCAGTTTACCAATAGCATTTTGAGAGCTGATTTACAGCAAGAATGGAGAAAGAGACTTGCTCTTGAGCTTCACTTTGGTATGATTAGTTTCTAGTAATGTTCTGAATATCGTATTGCATACCTGCTACTTTTATAAGCTTTCAGGTATATAATGAAAAGTAAAGACTGTAGTCCAATCATATTGCTGTAACAGTCTTATCAAAGAGATTGAGGTTAAGAAAGTTCATGTCTACTGAAAAATGCAGGTAAAGACACTTATTTCTACAGGCTATATGAGTCAATAAGTGCTTTTTGAAGTTATCCTCTACTGCAAGATGTGGTGCAATATAGGAACGATAATGTTGTTTTTTCTGTACTGTTTGCTCGTAGCATTACTTAGCACACATCATCATGTAAAAAAAAGTCAATTATCAAACGTGTCTACTGAACCACTTTATTTTCAAAGCAGTAGTATCAAATATGGGATATCCAAAGCTTGGCACTGGGGACAAGTTTCTCAACATACAGGTTAAAACTAACCCTGATGCAGCTGCATGCCCTTGCTGCTTCCCTTGCTTTAGAAATATGTATAGCAAGACCTATGGATAATCTGGTGAGCAAGTTCAAAACCAGATAAAAATTTTCTCAAGTTTGCTTGTTGTTTTACTGTGTGCCTGTGTGGTTACTAAATCCAGAATGGGAGAAAGAAAACACACAGTTGGGTTTTTTGCAGCAGGTCCAGTTACATCATGTCAAGAGAATGTCAGAGTAAAATGCTGTCAAAACAATGGGCTGAAGCTTTCTGAAACTAGTTTATGTAACAGGAGCCTGGGGCAAAAATATATAGTGCTTTGTATGGTTAGGAGGAAGACAAATAATTAATAATGACTTTGAAAAAAACCACAAACAAACCAAAAATATGTCAGTGATAACATTGTGCAAGTGTGCTCTAAAATGTTACTTTTTTCCCCTCTTTTTTTCAGAAAATGAATTTTTGCATCTCGTTATCTATAATTAATTTGCTACGTAGTGGAATTTTCAACCATACAGTGATTTAGTTGTTACTGGTGAACTTTACAGAATTCAGTTTAATTGCTTTTTCTCTTCATGCTTAACTCTGTTTTGTTTCATTTGTTTTCTTTTTTAGCTGTCTGTAACCCTGGAGACTTTTCAGGATCTGTCCTTGCCTATACCAGGTAAGGAAGATCTTGCTAAACTCCATTCTGCAAGTCATCAGACATCTCTAGTCAAGGCAGGGTCGTGTGGAGAAGCATATGCCCCCCAGGGATGGATAGCTTTTTTTATGGAATACTTCAAAAGGTAAATAATATTTATCTTTTTTTCTTTATTTACCTATTTTGAAATTCAAGTTTCTGCTCTTCTGGCAGAACATTTGTTGGTTTTCTTTCTTTTCTGTCAATGATGTTTCAGGTTTGTTGTCTCATGTGTTCCTAGCTGGTTTTGGGGTCCAGTTGTAACCTTACAAGATTGTCTTGCTGCCTTTTTCGCCAGAGATGAACTCAAGGGTAAGAGGTTAATTACATGAACATGTGTTTTTCTGTTTTTTTTTCCTCCTGTCACAATAAGATGATTAGTATTTTCTTTGCTTCACACAATTAAGCAAAGGCTACCTGTTAAGACTGCAGTATAGTTATTCCTTGCTCTTATGGGATCATTCCTTTCAAAAAGGTAAGCTTCTCACTCACCTCAATATATGAGGCAAGAAAGGTCCACGAAAGCTGCTTGAGAAATGTCAAGTAAATCTGGATTTGGTTTAATTAAATGGCATAAACTGTGAGGGTTCATAAAATTTTCAGAACCCACTATAGTAATAGTCATTACCAAAACTTGAATTTAGTAAATTATTACCTTTTAAAATTATATAGCGTTATTTCTTCAGATTATGCTGGGCTGCTTCATAGTTGAATGCATAAAACCTAAGCCCCTTTCTATTTAGTTGTTATAGCAACACTCTTACAAGGATTAAATATTGAATGCAACCTAATGATAAATTCCCTTGAAACTAAGATGCATGCACTATAAGGATAAGTATTTGGATTTAGAGAATAATGGCTGTTTTTATTCTCCCTAATATTTGCAGGTGATAACATGTACAGCTGTGGAAGGTGTAAGAAGTAAGCTAGCATTTACCTTTGTTTGTTTT
This sequence comes from Florisuga fusca, assembly GCA_038090715.1. NCBI lineage: Eukaryota > Metazoa > Chordata > Aves > Apodiformes > Trochilidae > Florisuga > Florisuga fusca. The sequence continues at coordinate 18,302,547 of JAAWXA010000008.1, forward strand.
AACTTGTCTTAATCTGAGTGCTTTAATGCTTCTGTTAGTCAAGAGGCAGTTATCTCTTGGTTGTCAAGGTGCTGTTAATTGTTTGATACTGCCTTGTGTTCTGGTGGTCAGAAATTTAGTATTACAAAGGTGCAGGAGTCAGGAAGCACTGAACACCACACCAGATTTGCTTAATTCTTTTTCATATCCCTTACAGTTTTAGACCTTCCTAATTTGTTTTTGAATGGTAAAGTAAAACCATCCATATTACTACCATATTTTCACTGATATGTAGTATTAAGTGTGTTAAAAAAATATATACCATGGCTTTAAATACTAAAGAACCAGACACCCAAGTGGTATGAAGACTGGTTGAAGCCCTTTATGGGAAAAGTGTTACTCTTTGCTACAAAACAGGTGGCCTGCCCTAGGTAATTTCTTATGTAAACTTAATTGGTTTCTTTTTTTCTCTTTTGTGTAATATTCAGCTTTCATGAAGCTTAAAGTTTTTTCCTTTTTGCTGAAAGAAACTGTTACCTACATGGCACTTGATTATCTGTACTTGCTGCTTTGAATTTTTCAGCAGTACCGATTGTCTTTTCTTCTGAAGCATGATTGTATCATTTTGGCTACTTCATGTCTAGTCTACATTCCAGAAATATTTTGGGTGTGCTAATGTAATGTTCAGCTTAGCCTTTTGCTGATTTAGCACAATAAAATAAAACTTTTTCACAACTAAATATTCCTTGTTTTGGTATTTTATTTTGTTTTGTTTTTCCTTTGCTTAGGTTAAGAAATGGAGTGAAATTCTGCAAAGTGCAAAAATTTCCTGAGGTACTGTTAGTACATGCTCTTTAAAGCACTTTTTCTGTATGATTAGGGATGTGGTAAGACTAATGAGTTGCATGGAGTAAATTGTGTTTATAATGTTAAATGATGGAAGCCTATCTTCGTATTGGCATTTATTTTAGGAATTTGAACATTTGGCCATTCACCCTGTAAGAAAGAATGGGGGTTTTCTGTGTTGTTACTGTCAGCCTGAAGAACTTATTCTGTAGACCATAGAATTACCACAGTCAGACTGGAAAAAGTTCCTATTAAGTAATGCTTACAACTTTACATTTCCAAAGTAATCCAGTCTTGCACTTCAAAACATGAGTTGATAGCTACAATAATCAGGAGGAATTAATGTCCCTTGTGTCAAGATTGTGCAATAGGTGCATTGAGGAAGAGGAGAGGTACTTTGTTTATTGCTGCATGGGTGTTAGCAACTCTTCAGGAGTTTTGGGGTTTTTTTGTTATATACTGTCAGACAGGCAAGTCTTTGATAATTACAAATTCATTTCTAACTCCTTGAGCCATCATTGATTTCTTAAAAAAATAAAAAGTAATCTCTGGAACGCAGAGTTCATGCTAGTTGCCTCAGGCCACAGAGGAAAGTGATCTTTTTGGGATGATAAAAGGAAAAGATGGTATGTACAGTGCAGCTATTTAGTATCAAATAGTAAGATGTATAGTTCTCAAGTGAATCTCTTGATCCTTCTTACAGATACTGTGCATTCATCTCAAAAGATTTAGACATGAACTTATGTTTTCCACAAAAATTGGGACCCATGTGTCCTTTCCTCTGGAAGGTCTTGATCTTCAGCCTTTCCTTGCAAAGGACAGTCCAGCTCAAATAGTAACTTATGATCTCCTGTCTGTCATCTGCCATCATGGAACTGCCAGCAGTAAGTATGAGGTTGATTGTTTTGGTTTTGCAGTTGGTAATTATTTAATTATTGACAGCTGGATATGTATTTAAAAGTAGTAATAGTTTAGAATATGAGTAGTCTTCAAAACACGATTATGTATCATCTTCATCATGTAGCAGTTACACATCTGTGCTAACATATTATAAAAACATACAAATATTTGAAGAGAGTTAATTGTTAAACTGATTAGGGTAAATAGTTCAGACAGTCTTACTCTGATTTAATATCATAGTTCAGCAGTGCATTAGACAAGATGTTTGAAGAATTCAAGAATATGCTGAAAGCACTGTCCAACTTTGCACTAACTGATAGAAATTTAAAAAAAAAAGATCTTGTTTGAGAGAAGTTAATATCCTGGTCCTGACTGTTAATGATTTAACGTTTCTCTTATTGAAGACTTACTTGTTGATTTTGGACTTACTATGCAATATAAGAAAAGCAAGTAAAATGGGCAGCTTTGGACACTTTTTAATAAGTCTTGTTTCTAACACTCTAGGTGGACATTATATAGCTTATTGTCGCAACAATTTAAATAATTTGTGGTATGAATTTGATGACCAGAGCGTCACAGAAGTATCAGAATCCACAGTGCAAAATGCAGAAGCCTATGTGCTCTTCTACAGGTAAGAAATTAAAAGTATGATCTCAGTTATAATAGTCAGGAATGTAAACAGCTTTTCAAGCTGTTGGACAGCTTTCAGAAATTAACTGTCCCACCAGAATTACAATGGAAGAATTGGACCAGCCAGAAAAGCCTGTGCTGGAGAGAAACTTAATTCTTCAATTATGTCCTTAACACTTGTTCCATCACTGGTAAAACATACAAAACTTAAAATGAAAACTAGATGTACATAAATATAATAGGATAACTAGAAAGATAACTTGAAGCAACTGTTTGAAGTGGCCACCTATTCCCTTGTTTTAAATTAGGGGGAAGGAATTCTGCATATGGGAAAATCTTGCACACAGAGTCCAGCTGTTACAGCTCCGAAGGGAATTGTGGAAAGTCTTTAGCAGATGTGATGTGGACCAGAGGAGGTTTTACTGTGTTGTAAAATGGTTATGTAACATGACAGTCTTAAGTTCCTGCCATTCATTTTAGATAGCTGTTCATAAAGGGTGCAAGTTCATAGAATCATAGGATAGTATCAGTTCAAAGGAACCTTAAAGATCATCTAGTTCCAACCCCCCTGCCATGGACAGGGACACCTACTATAGATCAGGTTGCTCCAAGACCCATCCAACCTGTCCTTGAATATTTTGAGGGAGGGGGCATCTATGGCTTCCCTGGACAACCTGTGTATCACCATCCTCATACAAAATAATTTTTTCCTAAAGCCTAATCTAAATCTGCCCTCTTCTAGTTTGAAGCCATTAACTGTTGTCCTATCACTATGTCCCCTTGTAAAAAGTCCCTCCTCAGCTCTCCTGTAGGCCCCTTTCAGGGTATCAGAAGGCCACTATGAGGTCTTCCCAGAGCTTTCTCTTCTCCAGGCTGAACATCCCCAACTGTCTCAGCCTGTCTTCATAGGAGAGGTGCTCCAGCCTTCTTATCATCTTTGTTGCCCTCCTCTGGACTCAATCCAACAGCTCCAGCTCGTCTTGTCCAGAACTGGACACAGTACTCCAGGTGGTGTCTCATGACAGTGAGAACCATATCCTTCTTTGGATGCAGCCCAACATATGGTTGGCTCTCTGGCCTGCAAGTGCACATAGCTGAGCTTCTCATCAACCAGCAATCCCAAGTCTTTTTCCTCAGGGCTGTTCTCAATCTACTGTCTGCCCAACATGTATCTCTGCTTGGCATTGCCCTGACCCAGGTGCAGAACATTCCACTTGGCCTTACTGAACTTCATGGTGATGGTGTGGGCCCTCCTCTCAAGCCTGCCAAGGTCCCTCTGGATGTTATCCCTTCCCTCTAGTGTACTGACAACGCCACACAGCTTGGTGTTGTCAGCAGACTTGCTGAGGGTGCTCCCAATTCCACTGTTCATATTGCTGACAAAGATATTAAACAGCAACAATCCCAGTACCAACCCTTGTGGAATGTCACTCATCTCCATTTGAACATTGAGCCACTTACCACAACTTTTTGAATGCAGCCATCCACCCAGTTCCTTACCCACTGAGTGGTCCATCCATCAAAGCTGTATTTTTCCAATTTAGAGACCAGGATGTTATACAGACTGGCAAATACCTTGCAGAAGTCCAGGTAGATGATGTCAGTTGCTTTCCTTTGGTCCTTGCACCTCATCATAAAAGCCACCAAATTTGTCAGGCACGATTTGCTCTTCTTGAAGCCGTGTTTGTTGCCACCGTCCACCTCCTCATTTTCCATGGGCACTAGCAGAGTCTTTAGGAGGATCTGCTCCATGATGCTGGTGGACACAGAGGTGAGACTGACTGGCCAGTAGTTGCCTGGGTCTTCCTTTTTTCACTTTTTGAAAATGGTGGTTACGTTTCCCCTTGTCCAGCCAGTGGGAACTCTACCAGACTGCCGTGACTTTTCAAATCTGAGTAGTTTTTTCACATGCTAAGTCAACTACTGTGTGCTAATAGAACTTTGAAGTATAAACACAATACAGGTAATTTACTTGAAAGCATAGTTTCCTTTTCACAAAGTAAACTGTTTGCACTTACACCAGGTTATCTATTTATATAATGATTTCTATGTTCTTAATAGAAAGAGCAATGAAGAAGCACAGCGAGAAAGACGGAGGATATCTGGTCTGCTGAATATGATGGAACCAAGTCTTCTGCAGTTCTATGTTTCCAGACAGTGGTTAAATAAATTCAAAACCTTTGCAGAGCCTGGACCAATTTCTAACAATGACTTTCTCTGTATGCATGGAGGTGAGACTGCAACTGAATATAATTTTAAAATAATTTGTCTGTACACTTATAGCTATACAGGAATTCACACTTCTTATATTAAAACTTCAGTAACTTAGGTAAATTAGAACTATAACTTCTAAGTAAATAATTTCTCTCAGTAGCTAACTAGTTGGAAATGATACTATGTGAAGTTGTTCTAGTATTTTTTTTCTTTCTCTGCACATTTGTTCTTTATAAGCTTTCTTGATTCTTAAAGAGGAACAGTGTGACTTCTGTCCTTGCTTCTTAAACATGTGTATTCCCATTTTTAAAAAATCCTGTAACTTTATCATCATTCTCAATATTTTGGTTTACCAGTCTAAATCTTTTTCTCAGGCATGTGCAAGAAGTAACAAGAAGATATGAAAGCTGCAGAACAAGAAATTGGTCTGACGCAGACTATCCAGTGCATAGTAGTGTGAAAATAGAGTAGTAATTCTGTATATTTTGTACAGGAGCATAAAAAAAATACTCTATGCTAAATGTTAAGAAAAATTAGATAATTATATTAAACAAAGATATTTGAGGAAATACCTATTTGAGTGCTAGCATTCCAAGAAATCATTACTATGTGGTGTTCTTATCCCTGTTTTCTAATAATAAATCTAGCTGCAGTAGATCAGCTGTTAGAGGTGCTGCCCTGTTGCTGAACCAAACTTTTAACATGGGAATATTGTGTTGCCCTAGAAATTTACAAAATGTGTACATGCGAACCCTTGTGGGTTTCTTTTTCCAGCGTTACAGCAGATGACTCTTGATGAAGGAGTGCCCAAACTACTACACTTTCACTATTCAAAAGAATTCCTGAGTAGCACATTGTTGCTTATCATGTGCTTATTCAGTGCTTCTAATGCTGCAATCCCCTTTATTTCTTCCTCCCTGAAAATTTCACTGCTTTTAAGCATTTGTATTTTTTAAGCTAATTCAAAAAGGTCTACAGCAAATAAGTGAGTTTTGAATAGACAGTTTGCTAATGTGTTTACATGCATAAACAAAGTATTTATCACGAACATTTCAAGAAGCAATTTGCAATTAGTGTCCAAAAAGCATTCTAGCCCTTTAATTTTCATCTTTTGTGCCATTTGGTCCTGCTTTTTCTAAACTTTTCAGCCTGATACAAAACTAAAATTAAAATGGTCTCTGAATACAGTAATAGATAGTACTGCGATAAAACTTTTCACATGATTTCCAGAAGTCATTGAAAGGTTGGGTTTAAAAAAATTACTATTTATTTAGAGACTTCACATAGTATCTTCTCCTCTGCACTAAAATCTGTAAGTCTATTTTTCCCCCTCTGTTACTTCTGCAGGTGTTCCACCACACAAAGCTAACTTCATAGAAGACCTAGTTGTTATGCTACCTCAAAATATATGGGATAATCTGTATAGCAGGTAAGTTTTGTACTGTAACTGGAGAAAATCCAGTGATATTGCTGGAGAGCAAATATGTGCCAAGCAGCAACACCACACTTAATATTTTTCTGAGCCACTAATTCTATATATTCTTTAGGCACAAAGCAAAGTGAAGGGATTGCAAACGCCTGATTTATATAATTTATTTGTGCAAAGTAATGCAACAAGCTTTACTTTATGTAAAAGTAGTGTGTTACTGGCATACTACTTGAGTATTAATCCAATAAACATGTATGGTATGTACAAAATGACCCAAAGTAGGTCAGCAAAAATACGCTTTGCGAGAGGCATTTTGAAAGAGCTCTCTGTATCAGCTTCCTGTTCTCTTGTTGGCTGGAGACAGCTCGTCTTTTATGTTGGCTTTGAATCCATAGCCTCAGCTGCCAGTACTGCTTTAAAATAATTTATATCTAAGTGCTCCATATAACTACTGTACACTTTTAAAATGTAGGTCAGGTTTAAGTGCTTGCTTATAAAGGAGGGAGTCTTACAAGATGTCTCCTTTTAAAGTAAAAAAAAAAAAGCTGCAGAAGAGCTTTGCTGATGACCTTAAGGGCTCTGTACTGCACTTCCATTAAATGTTTTTCACTGGTAATTTTCTGCCACCTAAGCAGTACAGCTAAAGTGTTGGGGTTTTTTCTTTCAAAGTTTCAATCAGCACAAGGAATTTTTCTTCCTAACCAACAGGCATTACCCATTTTCTGTATGCAGAAGTATTTTTCAATCCAAATGAAAATGCTTTTAAACTTCTCTACAAACTTTTTTTAACAGATGTCAAACTTCAGTCATTTCAAAGAAAGGTAGAAGTCCCAGAGATGATAATGTCCTCCAGATTTTGGGAGTAATTTACTAGGTAGAAAAGCTGTATGAATTGTTATTGTTTAACATTTGTCTGTGGTGTCTGACTTCCTGACTGGCACATGCACCCTTCAACACAGAGAAGCTCTGAAGCAACAGTGTTTTGTTTTTTGTCTTGCTAATATCTGGGAATTATAGGAGAGTACCATGGCTGCAGTGGGTCAGAGTTCAGGGTGTGGAAGCTGACTTTTACTGACATAGTATTAAGGAAACTGAGATATTTATCTAGGATGCCAATTGCCAATCCATGTCCTAGTTTATTTTGTTGTTCATGTGGCACTACTCCAATTCCAAATATTTTGGGGTCAGAGTTGCTTCAAGATTATGTACCAAAGTACTTCATATATACAAGTTCTGTTGTACTGAAATAATGCTTTTAAATTTTAGTTAAAATATAGCACTTCTATATTTGGGGAAAAAATAGCATCAAATTATTTCTGTGGACTGACATACACAGTGCCTTCCATAGCAGAATTTTGTTTAATTTTATTCATCAACATAGTTATTTTTTACTCTTGCTTGTAAGCTTGCTTATTTTGAGCTTCTCATTCATGTCAGTGTACTTAAGAGCACTCTCTTAATTTTTTCTCTTTGGAATAAAATCTGAGTGTTTGGAAGAGAAACAAAATAGGAAGAGAACACAGCTCTGACAAAAATAATTATTCAACTAGGAAATAAAACCTGAACCATCCTTATGTATTTTAAGCTGACATTTCTGTTGTAGTGCATACATTCTTAAGGCTGCTAGTCGTTCAAAAATACTTTGTTTATCAGGCTTGTAATTTCTAGGCTAGCAAATCCTGCCCATGTTCATAATGGGCATATACAATAAAAATACTATCTACCTTGTATGCTTTTCAGTGATAGTGTCCCTGAAGACTTCAATGCAAGTAGTTTCACACAAGGAAAATATGGAGGGAAGGGTCATGGAGAGTAACTTCTTAAGAATAAAATACCATACAGGTTTAGAGGTTGGAGTCAGGAAGGCAGCAAACTGATGGAGAGCCTGCAGTGGAATCAAGGAACATGTTTAGCATGGAACTGTCTGTAAAATTTCTTTAAGCTGTTTCTTAGAAGTCTTTTATAAAATCACATGTATCTAACAGAATACTTGCTCACTGACATGTTCTTCCCATAGTAACTGATCCCTTTGGAAGTACGTGATACAGCAGAGTTTGAGATGGTTTGTACTGGATTTAGGCAGTAAAAACTTGGAAGATGCTTATGTCCTATGATAGAGTACAAAATATTACTGGGAAAATAAGTGGCACGTATCCAAGTTCTGCTACATATTATAAGAAACTGGCACTTGCAGCATCAACAGGTGCATTATCTTTCTACATGCTGTTTCCGTGTAATGGAAAAGGGTTAATGGTTTTTTTACTTTTACTGCAGGTATGGAGGAGGACCAGCTGTTAACCATCTGTATGTTTGTCACACCTGTCAAATAGAGTCTGAAAGAATTGAAAAAAGAAGGAAAAATGAATTGGAAATGTTTATTCGGGTAAAAACATGAACACTTATTCATGCTGCTTTTTCCCATCACCTGGTACTCATGACTTGACTCAAAGGGTTACCAGAAGTTCATGGGTGATTCCTGAAACAAATGGACTTTATTAAATATCTTTATACCTATATAGAATTCCATCTTTGCTGTTGGCAACATTAGTGTTCTTGTGATTTCCCAGATAACTGTTTATATGGAAATATACTCAGAGAAAATATTTAATGTGTTTCTTAAATTTCTTTTATAGTTTGGGAACAGAGTGCAGCTCCACAAGCAGTTGTTCTGTGTGCTGCCAATAATCTGTCCTACTCAATCTGATAAGGTTTAAGTGCAGTAATACCATACCTACAGAAAGTTAATCATAATCTTTAGTTCTAATTTAAATCATTAGTGACAAAAACAGGAATAATTCCATGTGGATTAAGTATCATAGTATTGTAATTGATCTGTAAAAGTACAATCAAGCAACTAATATATTTTCCATGAGTCTGAGAATGATGTACATGAATCCAAAAAATAACTAAAATAGCTACTGGTAGAGATTTTGCAATTCTGAAACCAAAAGTGTGCTTTGAAGATTTAATTGAAAATAAATGCAGAGATACTGGAGTCTCATTTCTGCTATCTTAATTCATGGAATTGCAGCTGTTGTTTCAGTTATATCTGTGCTTTAATCACACTTTAGAGATTGTGTCAGCTTTTCCATATTTGATCTGCTATTTGAACTTTTTAGTAATTTATATTTCTTTAGTCTGGATTACCAGTGGATAGTAATTATTATCAACAGCATAGTTGACCTGAGTTTCTTTAGAGATAAGTATTTTTCCAGTATACATAATAATTACATGTACACTGTTGTGCAAGTATTGGTACCAGTAAGCTGACAGAAAATTCTTATCCTATTAAGTTGGCTCTATGGAATTACTGCAGAATTTATTCTATCTGAAATCTTTAGATTTGTTGATATTTTAGGTTCATGGATTCAAGGGGAAAGTATAGAGATAATGGTTTTAAAGGGTTAAGTTAATTTTTGCATGTTTCTTAAACATGGTTTACAAGATATCTAGTCTCTGAGAAAGAGTAAAATGCTAAACATCCTAAAATCTTAATTATAACTTTTTTTTTTTTTACAGTTACAGAAATAAATTTAGTTATATGGAAGTGAGACTCTGTAGTTAAATGTTTTTTGTCATTTACACAGAAGCTTCTAAAGTAAAGATGTGGTTGTGTTTTTTATATAATTTTGTTTTAATTTTAAAATAGTAGGAGCAAAAATACTCAGTGATTTTTAAACTGAAGCAAAGTCATCAAAAGTCCCAGTGCATTAGTTCACTGTGCCTTGCTTGGAATCATGCTGGCACGTGTTCAAAGTATTAGGGAAAAAACAAACATAGAAGATACAGTTCATCACATAAAGAAACTTTGATAAAATTATGGATCAAATCTTGCAAAACATGGGTTTATTAAAAATAAGTTTTCTGCTTTCTTCTGCCTTTGAAAATTCAGCCTTTACCATAATTACCCAGTAGTGTTTGATGGCTAAGGACTTGTGCTTAAGAAGAAGTTGTTGGTGCTTTCAGGAGTAAATAAATAAATTCTCAGGCAGAAAGCATATAATCTTTTAATACAAAGGCTACATCTACATCAAAATCTCACCTTGGGAATTCACTGGGTGGTTACTGTTCTGATGGTCAGGAATTCTGTAGCAGTTCAGTGTGCTGTTAATAATTGTGGTTAAAAGAATTCAGTAATACGAAGAAGAAAAAGTAGAAAAACACAGCTTATTTTTCCTTTCAGCTTAATAGAGCATTCCAAGAAGAAGAATCTCCATCAACATTTTACTGCATCAGCATGCAATGGTTCAGAGAATGGGAAGGATTTGTAAAGGGCAAAGACAGTGGTAAGTTGCTCTCCATTTCAAAATATGGGTAAACTTTTTATGTAGTTGAACTGTTTAAGTTGTTTCTGCTTTGGTGGAAGGCTGCAGGAAGAACAGAGAAGGCAACAAAACCTCTTAAAACAAACATCTAACACACAGGTTTGTAGATTACAGACACGTCCAGGAACCAAATTACAGAACGTAGTAAAATAATTCCCCAGAGTGGATAATGGGATTGTTGTGGAAAGATTGTTGTTTGTTTGCAGGGGTTTTGCTGTTACCAGCAGCAGGAAAAATGGATTCACCTACAAGTGTGGATGGATTTTGCTGTGCAAACTGATACAGCTTCTAGAGGAAAGTTGGCTTCACTGTCACAACCTAAACTCACAGATAACTGAGTAACAGCTATAATAATACCATTTTATCCTACTTGAAGTGCTTCTAAAGTTTTGAAATGGAAACACTGATAAAAAGTTGTACAGTCTTGTCTGAATCTGCACTAGGACAACTTTGCTAGGGGTAAAAATTATGATTAATTAGTGTTTTACAATGCTTGAAGATTTAGTGTAATCAGGAATGCTTTGAAAAACTGTCTTTTCATTAAAACTCTGGTTAGTTTTACACAATTTGGAATGTACAGTTAAGCAGTACAAGAACAAGCAGTAAACAACTGAGATGTTGCTTTCCATTTGAAAATAGATCCTCCAACCTGCTCTCCCAATTTTAACCATCTTTTTGTCACACTAGATCCTCCTGGTCCTATTGATAATGCTAAAATTGCAGTAACCAAATGTGGAAATGCTGTGCTAAAACAAGGTAGGTGTCCATTATTACTGCATCTTTGGATTCCTTACAATGTATTTGCTGACATTTAAAAAATTTATTTTGAATTTGTTTTAAAAATTTATTATAAAATGGCCGTTACTAGTGAATTTGTGTTGTGTCCATTTTGAGGGGACCACCTTTTTAAAATAAAGGATAAATATCTGTATTAGAATAATCCAGGTATAGATGGGAGTCTAGCAGAAGGTGCAGAGTAACTATAAAATGGTAAAAAAGGTGTGCTTTGGCTTTGTGTCACTTGGTTTGAATTGGGTTTTCTTAATATAAATTGGGAGTTGCTTGGATTTAAAACTCATGTATCTGTATGTAGTTATTTGAGTCTTGAAACCTAATTTGAATTAAGAGCTACTTCTGGCACAGGTAAATAAAACACAGAAAGTAAATGCTGTTGCTCCTTTTTCTGCAAGTTATTTGCCACTTCTCTAGAGTGCAAAGATATGTGTTTCATTGTTATTCATAGCCAGATGCTTAATAAAATATATTTGCAATTTGTAGGTACATAGACAAAAAAGTTGAACGTGGCTTTCTTTATGGAGACTTTAGACTTCCTATGAATATTTAAATTAATTGTAGCTTAGCTTAAAAAAATAAATAAAATGCAGCATTAAGATTAACCTTTATTTAACTGGATTTTTTCCTAATTTAACTAGGTGCATACAGTGCACCCACCAGCAGCAGTTCACGGGAGGCCACTAGGCCCTGCATAAATCTCACCAATTTTAAAATGTTAGGAGTGTACTGAAATAGGGATGAGTTCTTGCACTCATGAGTTTTGCAGTATATTTTAATGATTTAAGTGCAAACATAGAATTCAAAACCAAGGTACTGACAAATACAGGCTACTGACCTGCAGCAGAAAAATGACATTTTAGAATCAATAATCGATAACAAATTAGCTAGTTGCTGCCTGGACCTCAGTTACATTTATGCAAATTAGAACTTGGGTAGAAATTAAAGTGAATAGGCTGAGGAAAATTTGTCTCAAGTCATGAGAGAAGAGGTGGGAGCATCCGTAGGCGTACAGGGTTGCGTATTGCTGTAATCCACTGATTCTGATTCCTGTGCATTCATTCACTGTGCCCATTCAGTTAAACATGAATTTTGGGTCCTCAAACTTTACTGTGTACTTGGTGGAACTGCATATCCTTACATTAATGTGAATTCTTGCTTCTGATGAAGCAATCAAGAGCTACCAGTTGTCAGCTTGATTGAGGAGCATGACACGTTTATCACAGAACTCTCCTGTTATGGTTGAGGTGTGTTACATACCAGATAAATTAGAACAGGTAAAGAAGTACAAAGTTAACAAGAAATATGTCACTGAGTTTGCTAGTCCATGCAAGATAAAGCACAAATTCAAATTAGGGTTTTAAATTTGAATATATATTCTTTTCTTTTTGTATCTCTTGTGGACTTCAAAGAAATCATGAAGGAATTACTCTAAATAGTAATTAAAATTTTAATAATGTTTTCAGGTGCAGATTCTGGACAAATATCTGAAGAAACATGGAATTTTCTTCAGTCAATCTATGGTGGAGGTCCAGAGATTATACTCAGGCCACCTGTTCCTCCAGTAGAACCTGATATCTTGCAAACAGAGGAGAAGATTGAATTAGAAACACATGGTCTGTAGCTATTGAGAAAAAGATGAACCTGTAAGGAGCCCAGATTCCTTACAAAATGCCCAAAGTACATTCCTATAAGTTTTGTTCTCTGAAGTCCGTTGGAGGCACAGATCACTGGGCATTATATAAACTATAGATTAGTACATTGAAATAAATATCTATTACAATTTGCTTAAATACAATCTGTTTCTCTGTTCTGCAAGGCACATGCTTTGTACATTTTGGGGTGTTTGGTCAACAGAAAAAATTGTAATTGCTGAACTTTCTGGTATAAGTCAATCCTGTTATATGTTTAGACTTGAAAAATGAGGACAAATTTTAGAGAAGTTCAGTAACCCTTCTGATTCCTGATTGGGCTTCCTATTACAGACTTTTTTCTGTCTTAATTGTACAGTCTTGACAAGCCTAGGTATATGGGGAGTACATTTTAAATGGATTGAAATCAATGTCAAGGAAAAGGATTTTAATTTCCTAAATGCTCAGGAAAAATATTCTCACTTATTTTGCACTGTAAGTATATTAAATGGGTAGTATGTAACATCCAGATACTTTCTGTATTTGAATGGATCAAATATTAGTGTAGATTGGATATTGTTTTAGTCAGCAAATGTCGTAACTTATTACCTACTAAATTTTACATCTTATTATATTCTTATGTGACTCTATAAACCTGGCTAGTGTCTTTAATAGTATATGTGACAAAAAGATTTAGTCTTCTCTAGGGTAAAGTCTGAGAGCATGAAGTGTGAAATGTAAAATTATTATGGACATGAGTGATATAAATTTCAGAAATTAAATTGTCTGGTCTCTTCAATTACATTCATAATAGTTCCATTTGAAGGATTTTATATGTATTGTTAAAAATTCTTGTTGGCATGATGATCTGTAATGTCAGAAGCTGGAGAAAATGTATATATTGCAAACCTTTACTGAATGATTCATATTGGAATGCAGAATTGCACTTGCTCTTGTTTTTGCCTGATACTGTTACCAAATAAGCAGCATTATTCAAGGCTGGGTCAATAAAAGAAAATAATTAAACTGTGGAAGAGGAGGGAGAAAAGCTTTGTTAAATGTTTTTCATTTATTACATCAATACAGAAACTTTAGAAACAATGCTGTGGTACTGCTTTCAAACCCATATAAATATATTTCTTGACCACTTTATGTTTAGTCAATGATGTTGATAGTGCTAATTCCAAAGTAAGAAAATGCTGATATAACATTCTTCTGGATAATTTTATGTCTACTATAAAACCAAACTGGTTGTGAACTTTGTAAAGCACTTAAAGCCATTAAAAAGGTTAAAAAGCCACCTCTAAGAGTCCTAGAGAAAGTGTCCCCCTAACCGTAAGTATTTGCTAATTCACCAGGTAGGAGGAGTCAGTTCAGTTTGAATATTAATCCCAGTATTTTCCTCAGCTTACTTGAGAAGAACTAGAGTTGAAAGCACAGCAGTGCAAGTAAGAGGGGCAAATGGGCAGTAAGAGGGGCAAATGGGCAGCAGAATGAAGGCAGTGATTTGGCTGCTACAGAAGGAATACATTTTTCATTTTTAAATTGTATTGCAGGCAACTCTTGGGCAGCCTGTTAAGTTTCTCAAGTTGTATGTAAGTGTTCTTTACATTCCAGAGGAGGTCATGGGACATAGGCAGCTGAGAAGCCATGTGTGCACACATGAGTGTAAACGTCAGGAAACAGTGAGCAGAGACTTATGATGTCTGATAATGCATTTAGATAATTATAGTTTAGCAGATAAGGCAACTTGAAATTAGTATCAGGTTACCTCTGTATGCACAGGGTAAACAAATGCATCACTTACTTCTGCAGACTTGTCTTGTTAAGGTTAAATTGCTTATAAACAGTCAGTACTGACTTGCTCACCTTGGCCTGTGGTTGTTTTAATTTCCTCCATTTTTAGTCCTTTTTTCATATTAGGCTGACTTTTTTTGTTGTTTTTGGTTTTTTGTGTGTTTGGGGTTTTTTTGTTGTTTTGGGTTTTTTTTGTTTTTTTGTTTTTTGCCAAGTTATACTCTCATTTAAGCTATTCCTAAGGTACTTTAACATAGTAAAGCTCAATAACAATTGATACAGTAAAATTTTTCATACATGATGTTCTTAATTGGAAACTTGTGAAATACTGCCTTTGTTAAATGACTGTATGATGGTCAGGTTTACCAATTTACTCCATGTTTTCATTAATGGTCTGGATGGTGGAACAGACTGCCTCTGTGAAACTTGCAAGAGAAAAATGGATTGAGTAGTTCTGTGCTAAGTGTTTTGAGTATTATAGCAGATTAGACCAAGAGTTGAAATCCAGTGATACCAAAACAAAACCTGTTCTGAGTAATAGTAACAAAAGCATCAGATGCGAGGCACAGGAGGTAATTATTCTGCTCTACTTGGTGCCATGCTGCTTGTGAGGTCTCATCTGTACTGTTCCCAATTTTGGATGCTATATGATAATAAATACAAGTTGGGGAGAATTTATTTCAGTGAAAATGAAAAAGATTCGGCATTGAAAAAAAAGTTGTTCTCTTGCTTAAGAGAATGCAGAAGATACAAGACTTCCAATGTGGGAATTATTGTTGGAAAACAGTGAGCAATTTTTCCTAGATACATAGGAATATTTGCTTTAGCAATGGTGACTTGGGCTGGGTTTTGGTAGTCTATTAAAACTCTAGAAATATTCTGGCAGTTTTGTTAGTCGTTTCCGCTGGATGTTTTGGAATCTGTAGTCAAACAGTCTTAAACTTTGATGCCCATAGATCAATAACAAGAGATTTTAAACTAGCAGAGTTTCTGGAATGCCTCTGTGAGCGTGGCAAAAGGCAACTTCACACCATAACTTATGCTTTAAAAAAAAGGAAAAAAAAAAAAAATCCTGAGTTTGCAATGAAGTAAAAGTGTTTCTGTTCAAGACAGGAATTACTGTCTTGCTTTTTGCCCTTTGAGAGCTTGACAGGATTTTATGTCAGAGAAATGGAAGTAGTCTTTAAACGTGAGGCAGTGTGGGAGAATTCCAGATGGATGGCTTGTGTATGCTGGAGGAAGGCAACACTTCACAGTGTAGGTAAAGGAGAAGTCTTTCCTGTGAAGAGCTGTCAGACTCACAGCAAAGCAAGAATGCATCTCAGGGAAAGGGCTGTGGAAATTATTTTTTTTCATAAGCCTTTCACCAGACTGTTTGGATTCTTTGTTCATTTGTTTCCAGTTGAGGAAACACAGCAATGTGTTTGAGTGCCAAGGAAGCTGTCATTTCAAGAAGGGCAAAATCCAGTGGAGTCCTTGTTTTAGGCCTGGGAATCTAGACTCAAGCTGGTAAAAGCATGTTGTTCAATCTGCTAACTTTAATCCTGTTTTCTGGGGGGGAGTGTTGGGTGTTGGGTAGGGCAGCATTTACCAGCTCGAAGCTTTATTTCTCTAATTTTTGAAGTTTTCTTGAAAGTAGTATAGCTAATTGTTCAACTGAACCCCCAATGCTGAGGAGAATGCTTCAGATACTATGTAACTGAGCAGTGTAATTGGAGTGAAAAAGATAAGCAGAGGAACTATCACATTGCTTGCTAGTAAAATAAGGCACTCAACATAGGCCTCAGAGGTGAGAGCTAAGTAGTCAGTCTGCTTAATAAAGCAAGAAAAATGACCTGCTTGTTAACTCTAAAATTATCCCACGTTATCCTTCTCCTGATTTAAAGGCCAGTCTCTTCCTTTCTTGTGACTGGAACATTAAAAAATGAGGGAAGTTTGGAAGAAGATTCTGTGATGCAAATTCATGGTTTAACTCGGGTAGGCCCAAAAGCTGTTTCTGCAAATAGAAATTAATCCAGTGTCTAGGGATAGATATATAAAGAGATACATAAAAATGCACATGATCTATTTTTCCAGTTTCTTAATTGACCTGTGGCTGGAGGCACTAGGGTAATTATTTTTGGTTCTATGGTTAAAGATTTTTGTTCTCAAATAAACAAATGATACTCAATTGCTGTAATGGGTTACAGCCTTCACATCAGTAGTGATTTGAGAATTTGCTAGGTAAGTTAGAAACTTCATTCAGTGTTCAACATCTTTGCCAAAATAAGATGGAAAAAGGGCAAAAGCTGTTTTTATTAATTCCTATCGGACAACTCAGAACCATTTTGATAACTCTGCATATTTTATTTGTATTTTATTCGAATATTATTGTCACTGTCAGCTGTTGAGCTGCTTAAATACAGCAGAAACAGGTTGTAAAGTTTCCTCTGCTGTCTATCTGACAAAAACTGCTGAAGGGTAAGCTCTCTGTGGCGAGACACTAAAAGCCTGTCAAATCTGAATTCAGGGGAGAACAGTCACATCGATTGTTGCCACACCTCCCTGACAGTGGTGAAGAGATCTTGCACTTGAATTTTACTGCTGTCTAAATATGACTGTGACTTGCAGACCTACTACAGGTAGGTAGCTAATTTATTTAGGGGGTTTTATTTAATTAATGTATTTCTCCCTGATTATATCATACTTGGTATGGAAGTTTTAGTCTGCTTAGCTTTGCTGGGGGACTGCCTATAACATTCTATCAGCAGAGCCATGCTGAGAGGAACTAACTTTTGACCAAGCTATCAAGGTAGACATGTCAGAAGATTCATTCTAACAGCTAGTACTGCATTAATGCCTACTCTGGAACTAAGTGTACTGTGTACTCTAACACAGTAAAGTGTACTTTCAGAATCTGTCTTTCTAGCAGAGTGCAACACTCCGTGACATCTGAAGAGCTTTGTTTAGAGGCTTATGTAAATTTGTAAGGTCCTGTATTTCAGAAGAGAGTCCCAGAGCAGGGTAATTTTGTATAAGTAGAGTTAACAGTATGTCCCACTTGTGGAGATCAGCACAAAGTGTTAGAAATATGTTTGTCTATCAAATATATTATGTGGATGAAGCAATTTTCATGCACAAATATGCCCATCTAGGCCTGAGGTTTTTTTCTTACGCGATCTGGTGTAATTTGATGTGCTATGTTAATGCATTATGTAAGAATCCTGCTTATCAGATTCAAAACTCAGTGATTGGCTGTTTCTTGCACAAGATATCCTAGTGTGTTTTTTAAGGACGGAAGCCAAGGAGTTTCTTTCAAGTTAGCATTATAGGCATTTATATATAATGATACTGCTAATATTTGATTTCTTTTTATTACTGATAGGTTATCCTGTTATTCATTACAAAGTTCATTTGGAAAGGCAAACCTGAGATTTGGAAAATTTGCAGGAAAACTTCTGCTTAAAGGGGCAAGTGGTTTCATATTTGCCATGCAAGTATTTTATATTGAACTAAGAAAATTTTGTTCCTTTTATTCCTTTTGAATTCCCTGTATACATCTGGCTTAGTGCAGTCTAAGCAGTTTTCTCACTGAAAACCTTTCAGCTCTTCATTTTGCCCAGGAAATGAGTAAAACAACTAGGCTTTTTCGTTCTTCCAAACAGATGGCTTTTCTGGCTTCCCTCTATACTTAAGCCATCCAGAACTGACAATTAGTAGCAGGAAGCAAAATAAGAGTTCTAGATTTCTGAAGTGTCGCAAAAAAAAAGACAAATCACTTTCAGCATTATTTCACAGAAATTTTCTGGTTGCAAACAAACGTGGTTTATATTAGCCAGATTAGAAAATAGCCTTGTTCAGTAAAAAAGTGAGAAGTATCATTTGTTTTCTTTAATATATTCTATAATATATATATAGCTGTTTAAAACATGTGACCAGCTTCCACCCATTCAACAAGGTGACAGGCTGTGTCTCCATAAAAAAACAATGTGAACACTGCCATGCAGTAAGATAAAACGTTATCTGTTTATTATAAATTTAATATTACAGATGCTTGCTTACAATAGCAGAGTTGTGTTTATCATAGAAAGCTGATATTATTTACTCTTATCACAAAAATTTTCTTTGTTGTAAATGTGTGTCAGCTGAGATATGCAACTAGAAAAAGAAGGTCCTTTTGTGAGAAAGCCATCACTGATGTTTCTGATAGGTTTTGTGGATTGTTAGTGATACTTCCTGCCAAGTCACTTGACAGGTTTCCTTGTAAGGGTCGTATATGGGTATATGTGTAGGCTTAAGAAAATGCAATAGGACCTTCAAACAGGACACTTGAGATGATTAAGAAAGAAATTTCATTTTCTGACTTGTTTGAGATTGAAGGTAAAATACATGTTCTGGCTGTTGAAATGAGTAGACATGAAGAAATTACATGATACCTTCCTGATTATATACCATTATGAAATGAAGTGTATGTAAAAAAGCAAAGTTGGACTAATAGTAATACACGGGTTATTTATGCAGTTCTGGTATTCCTTTATGTACTGCTAGCAAATCTCAAATAATTTATTTGTCTTACTTATTTGTTCATCGTTATGGCAGGTGGAAAAATAAAGCACCACTATCCACAAAATGTTTTCGTAATACAGATGAAGTTGAGAAGATTTCATTTCCTGTGTCACTTGGAATTCAAGAAAAACTTTTAAGATCCATTTTTTTAATAGCTTACTACATGAGAAAGTAGATTTTTAAAGTACTAAGGAAGAACAAAGAGAGCAGATGAGAGGAGGCATTCAATTCTTACAAGTAAGAAAAAACTTTACTCTAAATAAATTGTCAGCTATCCGAAATGGAAAACAGCAAATTTTATTTTTATCTCGCAGGACAATGTATTTAATTTAGTTTGAATTTTCTGTGCATAGTTTTGCCCAGGAATGAGTATTTTCCTAGGTGACTAATTCTGTTCTGTCCTGTGTTTTTTAATGTACATGCTAAAACAAGATGTCCAGGTTACCATGGTGACATGTTGCTTTTCCTCCCCCCAGCCCCTCTTCCCCTGGGTGTCTGTTAAAATGCCAAACCCAAATGAAGAGAGATGCAGCACTTGCTGATGCTGTGAATGTATTTGTGTTTCCACACCTTCTCTTTAGGACCAAAAGTAAGATTACTTTGAGATTTTCAGCTATAACAAACTAAATAGGCTCAAACATGCAAAAATGCTACTCAGTTGGCAGCTATTAATTGAGTTAGGCAATATTTTGAATTACATTTTTAATCTAGTACTGGGAATTTTATATTTACAACTTAACTGTAGAAGCAAGAAATAATATGTTTAGTTATGAACCTTTCTTTGGTGTCCCATGTTCTCAATGATTTTCAGTAAGGGAAATGTACACTCTCTTACCCTGTTTGTTTTTAGTATAATTAGTTTGCTTTCCAACCAAGCAGGTTAGTGGAGGTAATTTGTCTCTTCAACTACATCAGTAGCAATCTGAACTTCATGTGTGACCTTGACTTTGCATACTCAAGTGCAGAGAGTTGTCTTTCTGGGCTCTTTCTCTTGACATTTAAAAAGATACAGGGAATGGAAGCACTTTCTGGGCTTCTGCTCTGCAAGCCCCTTTCAGAAGATGTTAAGCCTCCTGGTCATATTGTGAACCTAAATCTGAAAAGTGCATACCTTTCATTTTGGATTTGAACCCTGAACAGGGATTTCTCCTTTTTTATCTGTCAGTGGTGCTGGTGGCCACTCCTGTGTGATGGCAATTTGGTTTAAATAAAAATTCAGTCTTTCATATCTTGCCTAAGAGGGCCCCATTCATAGGCTAGGCTTGTCTTTAAAAAAACTTTTTTTTTTTTTTTTGAAAAAAAAAAATGGGCCTAAAGGCTAGGCAGAAATCTGCTAGGTCTTGTTTTTTTCTGGATTTAGACACATCTTATTTGAAAAAAAGTAATCTGTGTTTTTCTGGTTTATATTGAACATACTGCATTCTCTTCGGTTTGAGCAAAAATAGAGCCCTTTATTGGGGTCTAAGACCTGAAAGAATATGCAAGTTTACTCCTAGAGTAAACTAACCAACTCTTAATTATGGACTTCAATTTTTCAGTAGCTCTACGCTAAAAAACATATAGGTCCAACTTCCATTCTAATCCCATTTAGTCAAAACTTCCCTGTCTCGCATATGTTAAATCTTTCAGAACCTGAGTGTCTCTAGACTGCTGCTCTGTTTTTTTTTAACCTGAGTCAAAGTTTATACATTAGAATAATAACATGCTCAAAATAATTGAAATAAAGCCAAAAAGTGTTTGCTTGAAATACTTTAGACAACTATTGTTTAGAAATGTAAAGCCTCTGCAGCAAAAAAACTAAGAAGTAGAATACATTCTGAAAAATAAGGAGCTTCTTTCTTAGTGTACTGCTCTTGAGTTTAATGAATTCCAATCTGGAATAAGTTTTTCATAATGCACTACAGTCTAGCTCTCATTTCATATCTACTTGACTTTGAAGTCTCTATTGAACTTAGAAAAAAACCCCCAAACATCTATAATGGAGTTAACCTCATGACTCAGGAGTGGTTAGGTGTTGTACTGAATATAGCCTATTGAATTTAATTATTAAAAATAACTTAGATTCACTCAACTGCAGATTTTTAGATCAATTTGGTTAGACTGCCCATACTTAAAGTACACAGGCATAAAATGGAAATGAACCAATAACTTCCATAATGTGTTTAGCTTCTGTAATTGGCAACTTGCTTTGTCAACATGGAATATGACATCTTTCAGTGGCCAAAGTCAACTCTGGAGTACTCTCTGGCTTATTAGACTCCTAAATTGTCTAATGTACATATCCTTAATAAATGACTGGAGATTGTTCTGTTTAATAAAAAGGTCTAACTTTTATTTCCCCCTGCCTTGTTCCCACAAAAGAAGTATCTTAAAAACAGGCATTCTAAACCTGTGGCTGGAATGGATTTATTTTGAATAGATAATAGACCAGATGACCCTTCATCATTATGTACAATTTACTATAAATATATTTTTTCACTTGTAGTAAATTGCAGTTGCATTTTTCAATTATTTTAGTAATTTTATTATTTTGATATACTAACTTCTATAAATACTGTAAAGTCTTTGTCCAAGCAGTATTTGAAGTAGTGGAAATATAAATACTTGAATTTATAAGACTGTAAATTTTAATAAAAGTGGTGGCAAAAAGTCTGTAGAGTCTCTGATGTAAACTGGGTACTGAAGCCACACCTAAATGAGTCAGTAGGGTATGTCTTCATCCAGATTTATTTCTTTTTTTAAAGTTTATACACAAACCAGCTTTATTTATCTGAAGCACTTTGCTTCAGGTAAAAACATTAAAAAATCTTTGTTGATGATCTTGAGGGAAATCTAGCCTTTCTCGTATTTGTTCTTTGCATATGAACGGGAAAAAAAAATTAATTAGAATTTAGGGGTCTCCAGTGAATGCAGTGGGCAGAACTGAGCAGCAAAACAGAGGACCTGTAATAAAAAAAAAACCATGAAGTGATTCTGTGTAAGTGTGCATAATTAAGCAGAAAATGGTCTTAACACAGTTAATTTTTTTTTCTCTTTAGTGCAACAAAACCTTCCCTTCTCCTTCCCTTGTATAACTTTATTTTCTATTACTCTCTCTTGTTGGAATTTTCTTCTCAAGAATGTAAGTGCGCTTTTTTTTTTTTTTTTTTTTCCCCAGAAATACACAAATACAAAATCTAGAAGACTGCCTGTAAAGTATATACAAACAAAATTATCTTTTGGTAGAGATGGTAAAGTAATTAGTAGAGAGACTTCTGAGCATTGTGCTGAGTCAACTCCCATGCAGTTCAGGAGAGTTTATTAGATTTGGGCCATGCTGTGGAAATTGACCCAACTGAACCTTAGCTGACTGTAGGAAGTGTCTCCCTGCTCTTGTCCAGGGCTTACTGTGCAGCCACCCGAGTAATTGCACACAATGAGCCGGTTCAGTAGAGCTGCCCTTGAGTCAGAACAAATAAGCTTGAGCTGAACTCTGGAGATGAATTCAGCAATGATCCTCCTCATCCTACACACCCTTTTTAAGAGCCAGTGTAGACCTAGAGCTGTAGTCAAAACCATAATCCCACTTTTAACTGTGGTGTTGGGTAGCAAGAAGTTACAGCTTGCTAGTTGTTCTTGGGTTATGGTATGAAGATCCCACCCAGGGCAGCTGTCACTCAACTAACCTAGATGTCTGTAGGATCAACTACTCAATTGTGCAGAATTGTGAAGAGTGAACTTTGTCAATCTTTTGTCAGCCAAAAAAAAACCCCAACCCCATTTAATTT
The DNA here is from genome assembly GCA_038090715.1 of Florisuga fusca. Lineage (NCBI taxonomy): Eukaryota > Metazoa > Chordata > Aves > Apodiformes > Trochilidae > Florisuga > Florisuga fusca. The sequence continues at coordinate 18,325,402 of JAAWXA010000008.1, forward strand.
GCTGTAATAATAGGAGATGCAATTAAGCTGTTTCAGGGATTGAGATGGGCAGAAACAGCAGTGCTGCCACTGAAAGCATGAGCCATAGAACAGCTTCATCTAAGCTGGACCTTGTGGTCTTAGGCAGTTCTCTGTGCACAAACAGCTGAGGTTTTATTGTCATGGAGGAATAAAACAGCTCCTGATTTGGTAGGAAGTACTGACTTGGGGGAGTGGGGCTGAGCTAGTGCTTTTTATCTTGTAACATGCTGCAAAGCTGTCATGAACACCATTTTCCCTTGATCAGAATAGTGGGTTGTTAGGTTTGTTGGTTTTTGGTTTTGTTTTTTTTTTTTTTACTACCAACATTGATGAGGCCAGAGAAGTTGTTATTGGCCTATAAATGAGTAACAGTCTAAGCTGCTCATAAAAAAATGCAGCTGCTGATTTCTGGTACAAGATAGATGCTGCAGCAGGGAGGAAACTGTAGCCACAAGACTTAGGAACGTGATAAAGTTTGGGTAAGGTATATGAGAAGCAAGGGAGATGGGCTGGAAGTGAAAAATGTATTGTAAAAAGCAACATGGTGCTGCTAGGAAGGACCATATTCCGTCATGCTTAGGAGCTATTTAAAAGCTGCTACAGGATAGCATGAGTGGATGAAAAAGAGACTTTGAACTGTGGGGACAATAGAGCAGAGGTAAAGCCCCAGCCTGCGAGCTTCAGACAAAGCAGGTTTCTCCAGGTTTCAATGTAAATTCTGTTGGGTGTAGGTCTCAGTAAACCTGGTTGATCTGAGTCCTTACTACACATGGACTGCTTTTTTCCTCTTAGCATATAGTTAATTTTCATCTGGAAGGATAGCAGAGCCAAAATACCCTGTAGATATACAATGTCTGGATTGAATCCAGGGAAAAGCAGGGGGCATGTGGAGGTGGGCAGGAGCCTCAGGAGTATCCCTTTCATTACAGGAACCATTACCTGAACATCACACTATTAACAACAGTTGCTCTTTGTTATCTTCCCATCACTAGACGTTATTCCTTCTTAGGCAGGATGGCAGAACATAATATTATTAAGTCCTCCTCAGTGAATTCAAGGCAAATCTTGGTGTAGGGTGTGGTTAAACAATATAGTTTGACTGGTTTAATCCTGCTGCCAAAAGGTTATTGCTGCCAAAAAAGGATTGTCTTGTTCCTCTCCTCTACTGGCAAGAGTCTTTCATCCCCATCTCACATGCTGGCCTCCACACTGAGCCAACGCAGATTATTTTTGAGCTGAAAACTAACACACCAGAAACAGGAACAGTTTCTTGGTGGTTTAGGAAGTTTGACTGGTTTACTGTGTGTAGATGAGCGCCAGAGCAGGCAGTAGGAGAGACTGTGGGGCAGGGAAAATGGGGTGTTGGGGGGGAATGCTGCCTCCTGTGTCAGCAGGCCACTGGGTGAGGTCCCTTGCTCAAGTGCACCCTTAAAGGGCTCTGGGAATTTGAAAGAACACCCAAAAATCCCAAGCACCCCAAAAAGAACAATTGATTTTGCACTGAAGCAGCTGAGAACCCTCAGCTACTGTGAATGCAGTAACACTTTTCTGAAATGCAGTAGTATCTTTAGCCACTGCAGCTGTTTAGCTAAGTGAACACATTTCTAAATGAATTGCAATTCAGCCTTTTAGTGCTTACAGGTGCTCCTGCAGTAGCACAAAAAGCTCCATTTCTCCTTCAGATTTGGGCATGCAGACAGAAGACTGCTTGAGAGCAGTGGCAGAGATTCAAGAAAAAAAAATTTCCTTCCCTCTTATGGGATTTCAGTTGTTTTGAATCTGATCACAGGAGAAGAGTTCTAAGTCAGCAAGATGCAGGGAAAACTGAGAACTGCTTGGGAAAGCAAAATAGCTACTGAGGTTTTTCTGTAGACTCTGGCATTGCAGAATATGTGTGTGACTAGCCTTGCAATTTGAGCAATGAGTATTTTATTAAATAGGATTCTTTACAAGAGTATCAATCAGTTCAATTACCATACAGTAACTAATTTTAAAAGCAATTGAAAACTCTTCAGTGCTTAATCTTCTGTTAACAGAAAGCTGGTTTAACTTAGGATTTTCTAGCCATCTGGAATTTTGTTAATTGTTTTTAATGGAAAGGTTCTTGAATTTCCTAAGCAGTTAACAGAAAACAGTCTTCTGTGTTTCTTGGCTACACGAAGCTCTTCCAGACGCATTTTAACAGTTATATAAGGACAAGAAGAATGAGTTGTCACATAGAGACTGAATAGTTCATCTCCCTCTGTAGGAGTACAGAGGTAAACAATTTTCTTGGAGCAGACTGCGTGCGTTAAATAGTAACTCCTGGTGATCACATACACGCCAGCGGAGAACCAGGTAGGGACTAAAAATATAAAATTTGAAAGCACAACTGGTTAAGTTTTAGTCATAATCTAGAAGGTTGGAGTATTCCACGGTGCCTGTTCCTGAGGCACTGCTTTAAGTGAGAAAGTCATGAGAGCACCGGAATGGTTCAGGACCCGCGAACAGAACGGCCCCGGCTATGGGGGCACAAACCTGCCCATGGAGGCAGGCGGAGGGACCACCACAGCCAGCAGCGACCTCGGAAGCGACGCTTCCAGACAGCAGAACGACGTCCCTGAGCCCTGCTCCCCGTTCCCCTTCCTGACTGCCGCAAACCTGCAAGTCACCAGGCGCCGGTCGGCAGCGGGGACGGCAGGCGGGGCGGCCGCGGCGCTGCCCGCTCTGGCGGGAGCCCCCACGGGCGCCGCTTCAGCCTCTGCCTCCCCCCTCCGCCTCAGCCGCCTNCGGCCCTGCCCCGCCTCACCTCAGCTCACCTCACCTCACCTCACGCCTGCCCCAGGCAGCGCCCGGGCCGCGGCGGAGCCCCCATCGCCTCCGGCTCTCTGAGGCCCGTTGTTTGCTCAGCGCTTCTCCTCCCCAGCACCCGCACCGCCTCTGCCCTCGCCTCCCAGGCCCTGCAGCCTCGAGTGCCGGGCTTGTGGGCAGTACTGCTGGAGCTCTCCCGGGTGGGCGGCGTGCCCCGCGGAGCCCCTGGGTCGTCCCCCTGGGCTGTCGCCCTGGGTTGTTCCCCTGGCTTACACCCCTGGTTGTCCCCCGCTACCCTGCCACATCAGCTGCTGGCTAGGGCGCCCAACTTAGCGGCGCCAACTCGGCTGCCTTTGATTGTTCGGTGCTGCTCTGGCAGCACCATGCAGGCTCTGGTGGCATTCCGAGGGCCTCTGGTCCTTCCTCGAGCAAGGTGCAGCCCAGCATGCCCTTCCACCCCACAAACTCTCTCCATGGTGTTTTGGCTCTCTCCGCGTGTTTTCCACACCTGTCCCTTGCTGAGCTGAAACTCGTTCAGGTTTCTGCTGTTGAAGTCAGACTGCTCCTGTCCTGTAGGAACGCTGATATAAGGGGCCAAAAAGAAAAATATTAAACATCACAGATCTGATCTCTCTTGATGCTGTGATATACGTTCCATTATTTCCTAGTTGCGTAAAATATATTTTAATTATTTTTTATAGTTCCAGCAGTATCCAAGAATCCCAGCTCAGCAATATCCCCTTTGTCTCCTAGTCCTGATATTTCTTCAGGGAGAGCATATGGTTCTGCTACTTCCTTATGGTGTCTTGTGTTCCATCCCTGATTATCCAGGAACACTGACAGTTTTTGTAGTCTTGAAGTACAATTCTTCATTTTGCTAATCTAGTTTTAGGCTGTCACATAAGTGATAACACATTTTTGCAAAAGAATGTGTTCCAGAGGTTTTGAAGTTCAAAGCTTTGTTTTGGAAATATGCTTGCAGTTACTGTTAAACAAATTGCGGTAGCTCTTCAGTGATTGTACAGATATTTGCATGTTTTGCATTAATATTGTCATTATTAATGTACTAACATCATGGTGATAATTTATTGAGGCTTTTAAGGTGCAACTCTTAAGTGTATTGTGCATTTTGTATTAAATACTAACTTGTGCAACCTTTTGAGAATGCTTTTGGGTGGATTTATAACTTACAGTTAGATATTACACTTTCCCCTGCCTCCTAACTGCTGCAAGGACTGGTGATCAAATAGGAACCATTAGATTTGGAAACAGCAAAATTTTATTATTTTCGTAAGTATATTTTTTTAAGAAAATAAGTTGGCAAGTTACAGTTGCAGTTTTTTTTCAGGTATCTTTTACTCTTACATTAATCTTAAATTAACAATTTGCTTAATCTGAAGTGAAAAAGTTATTTAAGAAAAACAGTAGGAGAGGAAAATGCTGCTCTTTTAAAGTGAGGAGTATGTGCTAAAATGTTAAAAAAATAGGTACCAGGTGAAATTCTCCCCCTGTTGAAGTCACTGCCTTTAGGAGGAGTTAACAGTTAGTAATTTACTTCAACATGAGACTTCTAGCAAGTCTTTCAGAATCTGAACAATTTTTCAGGTTTTCTTCAGCACCATCATGCTCATATCGTAAAAGCATTTTATATTTTGAATTTACAGTAAGACTTTATGAATGACTCCTAAACAATATAGCTGTGTGTGTGTCAGTAAGGAGCAGCAGCTGTGACCTCAAATTGAAATACCCTTCATAATTTATGCGTGTAGTTATTTAGACCAATAGAGGTAGTTGTTGCAGTTCTTAGTTCTACCATTATTAACTGAAGTGATTTTTTTTCCTTTGCATTGCATACTCCAAATATATAATCACTAAAAGAGAGGCTGCCTTAAATAGTGTGGTCAATAAGTCATGAAGTTCAGTGATGTTTTAACATTTCTGGAAAGAAAGCAGTAGGAAATAGGATGAGCTCAGTGTTATTACACATTTAATGTGTAAAAACAACTCTATTTTACAAAATTTGTGTTTCCTACCTAGTATGGGCTTCTGTTGTACATCTGAACACATGACTGCTCTGATACTTATCAGTATTTCTCATTTACTTGTGCAGTGAAGGCTCTGCTCCCAGCATTTCCAAGAGTCTTTGGAATTATTTTTTTGTTTGTTTCTGTTGCTTCCAGATCAGGCTAGGTGCTTTCGAGTAGGTTGACTTCTGGTCAGTAAGAGTTGTCTGGTTAACAGAAGGTGGAAAGACTTTCTCTCTGCTCTTTTACCACATTGTTGAATAAGGGAAATAAGAAATGTTTTCTTAATGTTTCTGAAAGTACTCAGGAAGTTGTGACAGAAGTCTTTGCAGTCTGTCCTCCTTAAAATTGTAAGGTTTTTTGTTTGTTGTTTTTAAATTTCACATTTGAAAAGCTCTCTTTAAAGGGGCTAATCTTTTGGGTTTGCTTTTGTTCTGGTTTTCCCAGAAATCGAAGTCTTTGCATTGTGTGGGAACTGATAATACAGGTCTCTGTGGTGGTGAAGAACCAGATTTGCAAGAGATAACATTTTTCAGGTATTCAGCACTTACTTATATTCATAGATTTACATAGTACTTACAGGTGTAGGAGTGCAGTACTTTAAGACCTGTTGTTCTCTTTCTTTAGGGCTGGTTTGAAGGTACTTAGAATATTTCAGACAGATATTTGTAGAACTTGTCCTTAGAAACCTTGAAAAAGAAAAATTCTGCCACCTTTGTAGGCGGGAGTGAAGTTGCTGAAAGCTAGAAACTTTCTCACCTCTGTAGTGAGGAAGTTATTTTTTTAGTTTCCAAATTTGCTCTTTTCTAGCAGTCAAGCTGCTGATTGTAAGAACTTGCTTGTGGTAAACTTTGCACTTTAATACTTAAGGGTATATTGCTCTTGTTGTAAGTACCTTGTAAATATGGTTTCTGCTTCAAAAACTGCCTTGGTTGTAGAAGAACTGTTTTGAGAGTTTATTGTAGTTTTGTGAAGACCCACTTAAGAAATGCAAAGCTGAACAGTAAATAGTGTGTTCTCTCTCTTATTGGGCACTTTTGTATGACAGATTATGTATCTTCAGACAGCTTAGCAGCTAACTTGCAGCAATGTTTTGATGATTATACTAAATTCAGTTGAACATAGATAAGCAGCAAGATCAGCTGGTCCAATCTTCAGTGTAACTGAGATCATTCCCTCTGATGAGTTCCTTTTGTGTTGCTTGTTTCAGCAGCTCATAACCTCATGTTAAAGTTTTACCTGATACTGATTTAAAATTTTTTGCGTTGCATTAACCTGATTGCTTTGTGTCCTGTTGCTTCAGAAAACAGTTGATTCTCCTTGTAGTGACATTTTATCTGTTAGATTGCCATTAGCTGCTCCCATACTTTCTACTCTAATGAACTTCATCATAGGACACAGGAATAAGAATGTTGGCAAGATACACGATTCAATTGTCCAACATTTTAAAGATGTTTTTTTCCGTTTCAGATCTAAATACACTATTTGAACACAAGTAACCTGTTTTGATTAGTGGGTGCATGTGTGCCAGACAAACTAGTGGTAAGAAGGGTAAAAGCTTACCTTTTAGGAAATACATCAGTAGTAGAGCAGAGAGATTTTGTCAGCCTTATAACTTTGCCATGAGAAATATCCTGATTGGTGTCCTTGAAATTTAGTGATTTGATACTTATTTTCATGTAGAAAATTTAAAAGATAGAAAGAAAATTAATGTTCTTGAGAGTTTGCCTGCTGGTAAATAAATGGTAACATCCTGCTTTTTGTTTTATTTGTTTTATTGATGCATATAAATATATATATATATATCTAAGTACATAAGATCTCGATTTTTCAGAGGTAGGCATTTTTTTGTGTGAATTGTCTCTGTAGTATCCCTAGTATAGGAAAGAAAAACAGGGGTGTACCCCAGATTCAGAATTGGAGGAGCTATTGACCTGAGTTACTGTGCTACTTACAAATATATTAAAGGGGGAGGAGAGTGGTAGAGCCTCCCATGTATATTTGTGGTGAGAGATACTCTGCTTGTGTGATAGTGTTGAAGTTAGGAATTTTGCCTCCCCAGCTAAAGAATCTAGAAACTCCCAAAATAGATACTGTCAGACTAGATTTGCCGTGCTACTTGGTTACTTATTTATTAAGTGCTCTAAGGACTTTTCAGATTTAAGGCATGCAATTGTGCAGGTGTATTTTCTGGATTTAATCCTGTTCACTCTTTCAATTTGTGACCTGGATGATAGAACAAAGCAGATTTACTAAGTGCCTGGGCAATACAAGCCTGGACAGTACAAGCCTGGGAGGGAATACAAACATTAAAGTGTGAAATGGTCTTGACAAATTCAAGGAATGATCTGAACTATATGGGATGCAGTTCAGCAAAGAGAAACACAAAATAGTATGTTTGGGTAGCAACAATAAATTTAAATACAAGCAACAGCTGGCTGGGCAACAGTTCTGCAAATAAGCAGCTGTATCACAAAGTGAACACAAAGGAGTCATGACGGTTCTATAAAAAAGAGTCATACTGGGATATGTGAGCAAGATTGTTGTGGCATGTAAGATGGAATTCTGCTGCATTCTAGTCAGCCTAAAACCTCACATAATACGCTGTTTCAAATGTTTGTAACTTCAAACAGATTTGGAATAATTGAAGAGTAGGGGGTAGTTGCAGTAATGACCTTTGAGGAAGGACTGAAAGAATTGCACTTGTTTATTCTACAGCAGATATGGGGAGATATCATAAGCTTCAAATACAGTAAAAATTGCTATAGAGAAGAATGTAATAAACTGTCCTGTCTAGGTAGGATAAGAAATTAGGGTCCTAAACAGCACAAAAAAAAGATTTCAGTGTTAGGAAAAGCTTCTCAGCTCTATAGATAACTAATCACAGGGTTAGATATCTGGGGGAGGTAATGGGATATCTGTTGCTGAAAGTGATCTAGAAAAGGTTAAATGATCTCCTTTCAGAGAGTGTTTAGGTATAGTTGATGTGTTCTTGACACAGGAGGTGGGAGGACTTGTCAGTGTTAGCTCTTTCCACATTTTTATGATCTTTGTAATTTTTCTGGCCATGATTTAAAAAAGCCAGACAGAACTTCACAATGGAGTAAAAAAAAATAGTGATGTAACTGTCTATAGGGTTTGTTTTGTTTTTTTTAAAAAATATATTTGTTAAAGGTTTTCCTGTATTTCATTTATTAAATGAAATTTAATTCTAACATGTAATATTGAAAACAACTTTAATAGTCTTCTTTGTAGATTTAGTGTCTTTGACTTCATGCATTTTTTGTGATCCAACAGAAATAAACCTAAGAGTTGAAACCTTTCAGAAGACTTTATGGAAGAGAAGCAGAGTTCAAAAGATTAAGACTAGGGATTGAATCAGGTGTATCCTAGGCTCTGAAACAGAGCAAATAATGCAATTCGCCTTCTTCCTGTAAAACAGAGGTATCAGCTTTTACCTGAGAGATTTACTTTGAGGAATAATCATTGCTTTCAAGGTATCTTCAGGTTCCCGAAGAGTTTTTTATGTAAATATTATGTTACTTAAAATCAGTTTTTGTTCCAGTAGTTAGAAAAATATTTCAGTCTTTTGTGCCCCTTGCTTTATAATAGTCAACAGTATGGAAAAACCTGAATAGAAGTGTATGCTTTCTACTACATATACTATTTTTAAACAAAGTTTTTCCTTTGAGATTTTTTTAAGGTGACTTAAAAATTTATATTAAATTGAATGAACTAACCATCACACAAGCTGTTAAAGCTTTTTAGGATTAGAAGGTCTGGACAATTTGCTAAAACTGTTATTTGAACCAAATTGAGTTTAATGAATTTTTGTTAATTTTTTTATATTAAAAATCAACAGCTTGTGTTCCATGTGACTTGGTTCAAGCTTTTCTGACTTGTGAAATTTGACAAAGCTGCCTAGGACTTACTAATAAAGGAAGGATAGACTTAGTGTCCTGTGTATGTGTGCTCTGTAATTAGGAAAAGGGTTAAACAAATTCTATCACGTTCTTGACGTTGGAAAATACCGTAGAGGATATAGATAAAAGAGTGCTTTCAGTCTTCTGCTGCCTAATTGTAATTGACAAGATGGAAAAAAAAAGCCCTAAAATCCTAATGTTATGGATTGAACTTTAACTACAATTTAACTTTACAATCTATCATGACTCTGTTGTAATCGAGGGGGAGTGGGTCACTATAAACATTTGAGAAACGTTGTTTTGGTAACTAAAAGTGGTACTGGCTTTAGATTCTGATGCAGTGTTTGCTTACATACAGTGGCAGTTGCAGCAGGGCATGGTGCAAGTTAGTCCTAAAGGCTTCTTACAATTTATTTTTGTTAAATAAATGTGATTTCAAAGCTGCTAATGAGAATCCTATTACTAGAAATCAAGAAAGAAAGAAAGCAAACATGTCATTATATATGAATGATGTCAGAAAAGGAATTTGTTGGTTTCCTCAAATACTGTAAGTATTCCAGGGATTTTCATTATCTTTATCACTGCAGTACAGAGGAGTTTTTGTAGAGTATTATAAAGGGGTCACAGTATCTCTTGCAGTAAGGGCACAAAGGCTTAAGTCTTAGGCAGAGGCAGATGCACCTATTCCCCAGGCTCCACCTGAAGAGCTGTAACTGAGAAAAAATTGTCATGTAGAACTGTCTAAAAATTCTTAACCTGGAGTATTTCTTGCAGTGGAATGGGAAAGTATATAGACACTGAGTAAAATACTGGGAACCTATTAACATTACAGCAGAAGTGGGGCTTTGTTTGCCTGTTTGTTTTTTTTGTTTGCTTGTTTTTCTTTTGTTTGGTTGGGTTTTTTTCTTTTTTTTTTTTTCTAAGTATAAAATTTCTTTGCCAACTTAAAAAAAATTGTAAATCAATCTGAATCAGGCTATATGGATACATGCTTTCTCTTTCACTATCTTCTTTTTGTTGTGCTCTCTCTGTTTCTGAAAGTTATACTCTAACTAGCAGTGAGTTTTACTGGCTGAGTATACATGATTATATTGCTTTTTTTAGTAACTGCTCTGTCTAAATTGTCACTTGAAAAGACCTGACAATGTTCCTGTGCTGCCAGCTCTGTCTTTGGATATTCCCTCAAAAGCTAGGCTTCAGGAAAGAAGCTAACCGGAAGCTCTCAGTTCTTTTCAGTCCTCAGCCTGCAACTTTTCTGTATTTTTTTTTTAATTGTAAAATTTATTTTGCACTGGGGGAGTAGGCAAAGTAGAAATCCACTGCAGCTTATGGTTTTGCTTTTTTTAAACTACTGTCCTATTTTTATCAGAATCGTGGTGTTGTGTGAATTCTCTGGAAATTCTGCTGTAATCCAGTGCATTGAAAAAAATGCAGAAAGGCTGAAAAAATTATTATTCACAATATCATTATGGGGGCTGCAGTAATGCAATTACTTTTCATATGTGCTTGTGTAGTTTTAAATCTGTCTGTTAGGAAGGGATTCTAACAGAATGAAGTGTAGTTATTTCTATTCAGTGAGGTCAGCTGAGAATTTCTCTGGGTCATATAATTGTGAATCCACTGATCCTTTCTTAAGAGGATTCCTAAGATACTTCAGATGGAAAAGGTTCTTCACATAGCTGCCATCTCACAGCCAGTGCTGCAGAGGGCAATGAGAAACATGTACTTTTTGTATGATGTCCTACTGCAAATAAAGCTTCTCCCTCTTCACATACCCACCCCCCTAGTGGTCTGCCTTTTTCAGATTTGTTTTCTTTCTTTACAGTTCAAGACTTTTTAGATTATAAGTCTTATCTCAGTGTGGTTCTTGACATGTAGTTTGAAGGTCTGGTTGCTGCTGAACCAAAGAGAATTTTGCCAATCCTCAAGAATCCTCTATATTTTATTCTCATAAATGGATTGCTTTATGGAGTACAGATTGCTGTCAGGACATTTCAAGTTACCCAAGTGTGTAAGTGTAAAGGAACACATTCCTTGATGTTAAGATTAAACAGGATTTTTTGTTGTTGCTTTATGACTACCCCTCAAAAAACCCCAACCCTACACCAACAATGTAAGTAGTTAATTTCCTGCTAGTCTTTGTGAATTTCAGTTAATGTCACTAATGATCTGAAAATATCCCTAGTTAATTACAGCTCAGAATTGGTTTTATTGAACCTTCCTATACTGCATGAAGGTTGGTTTTTATTTTTCCTCCTGTAGAAATTCTATACATAGAGAATCTTTTGCAAGGATGTGGAGGTAAAGGCATGCTGGTTAATGTCATCTTACCCAGTATGACTCACGTCTCATTGATCTTCTGCTTGAGAGAGAACTCTGGTTATCATACCTTTGTGTCCTGCTTTTAGGGTATCACTCATAAATGAATTTAGATGCAGTTAGATAAAGCTGTTTTAATAAACTCTTGGCAGATTGTTGTATCTATTTACTTGATCCAAGAAAGTCTCACAACAAAACTATCCTGAAAGGTCAGAAGGTTCTCCATGAGAAACAGATCTCTGGAGATACTTGCTGTGTAATATTCTTGGTACCATTTTTAGTTTTGATTCACCTGTCACTGTAGCTTTGTTATATGACTTGTACAAAATAGTCATGTGAATGGTTCTTCTCATCCTGTCCATTCTGTCAGTAGGCCTGATTTGCAGAAGTGGGTTGACCTGGAATTTAAGTTGCTTATGCATCCATAAGTGTGTTCTTTACTATGTGTAGGCTATAGTTAAAGCTTCTCTACTTGGTTAACTCTTCCTACTCCTTTGAAACAGGAGTTTCCTAGAAATGACTTGAACAGAAGTCTGAGCAACAGTTTCTTTTTGACCTTCACATATTTTACATAATTAGAAGATGTCAAAAAGAGCCTAAGGGTTTGAATCAGTAACAAATCAGAATATAAATTTTTTGTCTTTTTTTTTCCCCTCTGATGCCTTTTTTTGCCTGAGGTTGTCAGTGAAGACTTGCATCAGCTGAATTTCAGTTAAGTTTTCAGTAGAATTTTAAGTTTTACATTAGGGTGAACAGTAGAGCAGAATGAAAATCAAGCAGTGCAGATGATGCTCTGAGCCCTGCTTTGCAGAATTAAACGTGAAGAATGTTTCCCCCAAGGAGTTCACAATTCCAGTATGGGGTATAGGTGGGCGATAACGAGAGATGAACAATAAGATAGTTGAATTATTTCCTGTGCATCAGTTATAAATTATTTTTATCCTCATAATGGAAAATTAAAGTTTCAAGTTAAAAGAACTGTGCTTTTTATGTTTACCAAAGAATAAGGGAGAGCATGAGAGTAAGACTTCACATTACAGCTAACCTGATCCAATGGCTGTCTGTCTCCAAAACACCTAAGTTGTGCCTCCTGCGTACCACTGGCACCTGTGCTCATCTGACCACTGCAGTGAGCCTGTTTAGGGACCTAAACCAGCAGAAAAATAATGGCCCTTTTGTCAGGGTTTGCATTTTTAAAATTGGCTCATTGTGAGGTCAGATTGAATAATAAAGCAAATGCATGGGAAAAATCTGGATGTTGCACCTGAGAGTTACAGGGGAGTGGGATTGCTCCTTTTTGTAGATTAAATCACTTAACGGTAAAATGAAACCTCACCTGGGAAATTTTACTGAAAAATTAAAGAGAATATGATTGAAGGCTCACCAGAGTGTGAATCAACCCTGTTGATAAGGAGTAAGATGATAGATGGATGTGTCTTTGTTTGCTGTATTGAAAAGATAGAGGCAAAGTGGTGCCTTGGACAAAGCACTAGGGTAAGGAAATGCTCTTTGGAGAAATATCTGAATGGAAATAGGTGGAGCAGGAACAGAGAAATGAGCATTGCAGTAACTAGGATGAAAAATTAAGAGATCCTCATGAGAGTTACCCGCTTGGGGTAACAGGGGAAACTTCTCAAACCAGCTGCTGAAAGAAGGTTCTGTCACTGAAAAAGAGGTGTTGCTTCACATGATTTAAGAAGGGGATTTTCAGTCAAAATAAACAGATGTTTTAAATATTAAAAGATGGTCTTGTTAATTTTGATGAAATACTTAGAGAGTAGTGGTATTTTAATATTTTTTTCAGTGATGTCTTGTCTCAGAAAAAGGCAACAAGAGTAATCAAAGGTTTGGGATAGCTTCTTTGTATGGGACACCAAGGGGATAAGGCAGATGAAATATCCATTTCCGGATTGTGCAGCACAGGTGTGTTCTCAGGTCTGCCATGCCCAACATGGTCACTGTGTTTCAGTACTTTCTATGATTCTAGATAAAGTGAAACTAATTTGTTTTTAAGGTATGGGTGTTTTATGCATTTTTTTTTTATCTTGTTATCAAGAAAAGGCTGTATTAGTTGCTTATTGCCCTGGGAGAGATAATATATTACTGAGTTACAGAGACTTTGTATATACTTCAAGATATACTTATCTTGAAGGTTGCTTAGGGGCTATATTCTTACTCTTTATTTTTCTTTTTTTATGTCTGCAGCATTATGCTGAGGGTAATACTGTTGTTCATAGCTGAATAAATTCATGGTTTTATACATAAATTTTACATGTTTCCTAAAGATAACAGGCAATCAGTTATATTTTAATAATATTTTTAAAAGGTTAAGCAGTTCTTTGGATGGCATGTAAATTCCATTTGTCAAGTTAATCCTTACTTAATACTTGATGTCAGCTCTTCAGAGGTATTAAGTAAGGAATAAGCATTGCACTTGGTTTGACATAGCACTGTTAAATTCCTTAGACTAGTTCAGGAAAACTGTGCCTTGGCCTCAGTAAGGCTTTTTTAGGACATCACTGGCAGACTGTAAGGGATTTATTATTTTAAAAAATAATAAAAGGTATTATTAATAATAATATATATATTATATATGTAGTAACAATAAAAGCTTTAAAAAGCTATATAGAGTCTTGTCTTTGATATCCTTGTAAATGCAAATGTGTTTATGGTTGTCAAAGTGAAGGAATGTGATTTTACTTATTATTTTCAAATTAGTACTGTGAAGATTCCAAACTGCATATGTTTTGGTCTTGTAAGAAATAAGCATTTGGAAAAACCAGGTCTCTGTAACTGAATGCTTCAGAGGTGTAAAAAGCAGAAAAAAATCCATTTTACATTGTAATTGTGTCAATCAATATTCATGTCCCTAGTAAATACCCTCTTTATCCAATGTCTTCAAATTAAAAGTTTTTAAATGTTTTGTCACTTGATACTATTTAGGGGCAATCTGGTGTGCATTTCAGAGACAAAACCCGTGCCTGTGGAGGGCAAGCATTTGACTGCAAGACTGCAGATTTTGTACTGCTGCAATGGGTTAGCTATTTAGGAAACTGGCAATCTGCTCTTGTTCACTTAAGATAGGTATGGAGACTATAAAATTCACACTCTGACCCAGCTTCTGGCAGCTCCTTCCTGTTGCCTGTATCTGTGATAAAATATGCTGAAGGTAAAGATAGCTCCCTTTTCCTTTGTTCTTGTGCTGTCAGAAATTCTCTAGTGGCTGAACCTGGAACTTGAATACCCTTCCTGTGATTCTTCAGTCCCTTTGCTGTTACAGGGTAATTGCAAGAAATGGTAGGATGAGGACATCCTTTTTATTTTTGGAAATAGATTTTATTATGAATTTTAGATACTGTATCCAGACAGACCTTTTTATATAAAAGGTTAAAAGCTCTAATTGTTATTTTATTAAAATGTGGTCATAGCTTGCAGTGTATTACTGAATTGGTAACTGGTGAAGCATAAAATCAGTGAAATATTGCTGAGTTCTGTCATCTTGAGGCAAAGGGTAGAAGTCAAAACTGTCTGAAATTACTTCATTTTCAGAAAATTAAAATGAGAAAAAGCAAGATATTGTTTAAAACCTTGAAGTTTTATATATTCTACTAAGGTAGATAAAATTGCAAACATACCTAGCTTAGCAGTGCTGAGTGTATCCATTTGAAACATCTATGACATTTTAGCTGGAAAGGTAGTGTTTTATGTAGTAGCTTTCCATCATTGATAATACCATGGATCTTTTTTTTGATTTGTTTCTGGAAAAAAAATATATAGGCAAAGAAAAAGTGAAGCATAAGGGGGAGCTCTGAGTAAAACAATTTTATTCTGCTAGTAAAAAAAAAAAATTATAAGCAGTTAAAATGGAAATTGCTATGAGAGTTGCATTGGATGTCTAACCTTGCAGTCTTTCCTCTTTGCCAAGTAATTAGAGTTCTCTTTCACAAACATTTCAGTGGGAAGACTTGAATGCTAAAAATTTATGGGAGTTCCAGGGAAGACAGGGAAAGCTCATGGGAGAGAAATCCATTGAAGTTTGTTAAAGTAGATAGAAATCACATTTTACTTGAGGGAACCCTGAACTAAAAGTAGTTGGACTCTGGAAAGGTGGTGTATACCCTAGCCATCTTCCCTAGCCATCTGCTTATGGCTGCTGTTGGAGAAAAAGTAGACTGGATAGACCCTTGGTCTGACTCAGTGTGAGGAGAGAGGTTTGAAATTAATAAAGTTCAAAATGATTGATTTGCTTTTGAAGTTAATGAGGAAGACATTTTGAAAATAAAGAACTTACAAAGGGAACTGAGTGTATGTGTGATTATGGGGTAATTGGTAAGTCCCGTTTGCTCTGTAAATGTAGTGCAGCTTCTCATTATCTGGAGCATGGAACATATTTAGAAAGAGCTTGAGAAAGTATTTAGCAAGCAGGAAGGAATAATAGAATCAGAATTTTTCACTTTGTAGGCAGAATTTCGTGATCAGTGAGCATAGTTTTGAAAGAAAATTGTCTCATGTAGGTGCAGGAAATCATAAACTGAGTGTTGCAAAACAAAACAACCCCTAAGAACAACAGTAAGGAGAATACCTTGGCATTCCTTATGTCATAAAGTTGAGTAACTGAAGCAAAAAGGAAAGCATACAGAAGGTAAACTGTAATTGTATTTCAGCAATGTGTTGACAGGTTAATGGAGGGTTTAGTTAACAGTGTAAAATCTCAGAAATGCTTAGAAATTAACTTGTTAAATATACATATTTTATATATTTTAAATTATTAAGATACCTGGAGAAAAAACTGCTGATGCGTAGTTTTACTGGGAGAATAGTTCTAGTATTCTGGCTGAATCTTTGAGAATAATTGATTTGTGAGTTTTAAAGATGTAAAAAGTGTGAATCAGAATGGTCTGAGTTTTTACTGTGCCAAAGGGTGTAGAAACTGCAAATCTGATGAACAAGCCTGCATCTTGATGATCAATATAACTGGAGAAACTCCAAAGACTATTTATCAGTGGTCACAAGAAAAGCAAAGACCTATAGTTACAGAAGGAAAAAAATACTCTTAGGGGATTTTTACAGGGTGATAATGGTGCTTCATGCCAAAGTGTTGTAACACAAAAAAATGTTCATACTGAGAAAGTAAGCACTAACTAAAAGGCTGAGATTTTAAATGTAAATGTAGGCCAAACAGAACTTTATTTCTATTTCCATTGGAACTATAAGCATAGGCAAGGCAGAATGCAGAGAGAACAATGTATCGTTCATCAGCGAGTATACTGGCCTACAAAGACTTTCTGAGAAGAGCAAGAGAAGAAAGCAAAATAGCAATTACACGTGATGCAGTTGTAGTCCTATTTCTATTATATATTAGAACACAAAAGGAAGATAGGCTCTCACTGTACTGTTCAGTCAAGGAAATTCTGGCCAGCTCTCCTGCCTGGAATAGTTGGATGTAGACAGAAGCAGCTTAGACAAAGTAATGTACTAATTGAGCTGGGACCACTCTTTCAATAAAATTTTGGGATGTTTGTTTTTAAATCAAGTCCTCTATTACCATTAGCTGTGCTGTAATTAAGAAAAAATGTATGTGATAATGTTTGTATTGAAAGGTTTTCTGTGCCAGGACACAGGCCAGCAATCAAACAAAAAGTGGGTGGTCACTGTTACTTCAAAAGCTTTTTTAAAAAATGCAGTTGCTAATGCACTTAAAACATCTTCAGTACTTGCCAGTTGAAACTTTAGGAATCCAAGTAGACTGAAATTTGCATAATGGTTTGTTTTGTGTTTTTGGCTTTTTTTTTCAGAACAAAGAATGAGAATATCAAATTATACAGTGTTATGAAACCTGTCTGCTTAACACACTCATTCTCAGTTGCAAAGCTGAATAAATTGTAAGATACTGTTTGTAAGTGCTGATATCTGCTGTTCTTGCCCAAACACTGGGACAAAATTCCTGTCTGCCTTCAATCACTTCTGGGGAGCCAGGCTCTTTGTCAGCATAAGTGATGCTGACACCCAGCTCACAGAACAGGAACGAACTCAAAGCTGCTTTGAAAGTATCTGCAAAGGCAAAGCTGTCATTTGTGGCTAAATGTCACTGGCAGTTGTGTTGTGCATTGGATCCAACGGCAGAAAGAGACAATCAGAATAAACAGTGTCCTGTATGGAAGGCTGGAACAAGAAGTAGGGATGAATCTGCCACTTTGAGGGCTGCTGAGGGCTGCAACAAAGTTGAAGTTAATGCATACAGGCTTACCAGGAAAAAATTTGAACCGCTGTAGTAGCTCTAAACTGCTTCTGCAGATAATAGGTGTTTCTCTGCTTGCTGTGCATCAGCGACATGACTGGGTCTGACAAAATCAGTTGCACTATACAATTTTATTCATATATCAGAGTCCGTCATAACATCGTCACGTGAATATTTAAAAACCCCAGGGCTCTTAAAAATAACTGGAGATCAAAAAGCATCATAGGGTAAGTCATTTACAGTTGAACCCTGTGATCTTAACCCTGTGACCCCACCTAAATGGTTGTATGACTCAGTGATCGCAGGCTACAATAGTGTGTAAAGCACAGTTTGCCTTACAAGTTAGTCCCTTACTTCCGGAGCCCATAGCATGTGAAAATACATCTGGTTACATGGTGAGTGGTATTGCACTTTTATGTGCAGTATCAGCTCATGTGTTGCATCTGATCAGAAGGCACAGCAGGGCCACAGTATAACTCTGACAAGCTTTGTTTCTTTTGCTCATAGATACCAGGATAGTTCTGGGTGCCTTCTGCCCCTCATCTGTACAGGAAGTTCAAATGCCCATTTAGAGACATCATTTAGGTCAACCCTTTAATGTAGGGAAGAAAGTATCCCTTTGTTTACTGTTGTCACCAAATAACATTTGAACCTCTTGGCCAGCATAGCAATCCCCTTAATTTAGCTGGAAGTGAAGATCTCAGAAGTGTAGAGTTTGCAGTTTTCATGAAAGTTGGAGTCCTCTTCATAAGGATGATTGCAACTTGAGCTCAGAAGTTAATCTGCTATACATGATTTGCTAGCAATCTGGTCAGTGTACAGATTGGAGTTGGCCCCACCATCTTAGAGATATGAAGATGGACAGAGGGCACAGATGTAAACATGCAGTTTTTCAAAATGTTGGAGATGAGGTGGTATGTCTGGCAGAACAGAGTTGCATTTAGGACTACAAAGAGTCATGCATAGGCCAGCAGTTTTGCTGATCTGCTTATAAAATAGTATGCTCAATTTCCTAGGTAGAGTCAAAAGAATTATCAGAAGGAAAATAATTGGCTAAAACACTTTTCGTGAATGGAGGTATCCTGAGGAACATCCTTCCTTGAAAAATTGAGAACAAAACCATTTTAATTCTGTTACTGCACTCAAGTGTTTTGCAGGAAGTGTTGCATGTGTCATGCTCCAGTTTTCCAAAATCTCCAGTTTGGTGCAGCCTTAGTACCCATGCAACTGCACTTCTAAGCACAACCCAAGTAGAGTACCAGGCTGTGTGTGTGTAGTCCTGCTCTAAGTAGCTGATGCTGAAAATTTGCATGTAAAAAGTATATTAATTGGTGTATTTCAAATGCATTCCCTTGACTGAAAATAAGCTGGGATAAAAATATATTTTACAGAGTAATTCATGCTATAAGCACATTACAGTGTACTTCATAAGGCAGTATGTTTACAATCATTGTTCTGAAAATAAATCAGACAGAATAGATGTTTCCAGTGTAGTGTTCTACAAAAATGAATAGACTGGTTGGACTTGAGAATTTTAAGAAAGTAAAGGACCCCTATTTTTCTTCATTGACTTCCTTTTCATCTGCAAGCTTGTAGCAGCCTGCTAAATTGCAGGCTGCCTGTAGGAAAAAAAAAAATCTTTTTATGTTTGATATTTTCTGCATATCGCATTAACAACTTCATTAGGAAATAAATAATATTTTCCTATTTACTGGTATAAAGCCAATGGTTCTGGCTGTAGCTAAGAGATTAAATCCTATTGGAGTCTATTCTGCTAGAATAACATTTTGATAAATGGTTACTGTAATCAAGATGATGTAATTCATTTTATAATGAGCTTTTCAAGAACCTGTAATATAATATATCTCAAAGATGTTTGTCACATGTTTGGGTAATCCTGCACAGGAGATGTTCTTTGGATAACAGCAAAGCTATTTAGCAGCAGAATGGTTTCACGTGAGAAACAGAAGAAATACAGACTTCCACCTAAGGTGATCCAATGGAGTGGGTAAATGGGGTGTGAAGGATATGGAGTGATGGTCAATAAATCAGGATAAGCCTGTTTTTTTTTAAAGTGGGACATGAAAGTTGTTTGTGTAGTCTATTTTTAGTATTCTTGCTAAGTTGATTATATCAGACAACAGTTAGTTTATTGACTGATTAGTAAGTTCAGTGAGGGTCATTATTAATGTAAAACTCAATTTGAATTAAGTGGTGTCACAGTAATTGATCCTTTTTTGCATTTTTTCTGGTAAGATGAAGCAGTATGAGGTGGTTGAAGCATGAAATGTGGTTTATTGTTCCTAGTGCTTTGGTATCGCCTTACAAAGTTCACATATATGTGACAGATACCTGGAACGTGATGTGTATAGATCAGTTGTGACTAGGTAAGATCCCAGATTTGCCTCTCTGCTTCTTCCAGTTATTCCCAGTTTCAGTGTTCCTCTTTCACAGTTGTGATCTATCTTTCTTCTGGGAGTTCTTCAAGATTTGTTCAAGTTTGTTTATTTCTAAGTTTATTTCTGTTAGATTGTTTGTGTTATATTTTAAATTTTTTTTTGTTTCATCTTCCTAACCTTGTATGTAAGATAAAGTAAAATAGTCCCATGCTATCAATATTACATATTGCCATATGTAATAGGGTCTTACTGTGTCAGAGATGGCTGAAATCTGAGTAATTCCAGACCATGAAGCCTTGTAATTTTTATTTAGCTTTTATTTTTTGAGTTTTAAGGTTTCATTATAGCTCCAAGGTGCTCGTTGTTTTATATATTATTTCAAGCAAGAGCTTTGTGATATCTTTGGTGGAGGTGAAGTTGTTTCTATCATTTGAAAGTACTGCTTGTTTTGGTGTAATGGAAAATAAGAAAAATGTAGTGCCTTCTCCAGAAAACTAATTTCTTGCTACTGTAGTTATGCTGTGCTCAGTATGTGTGGGAAGAGATGCTGGCGTACTCTAGGTGTGATAGACTGGTGAATAGAATTTGTTAAAAAGAATTAATCCTTAATTTAGTAATACCACTTTGCTAGGAAGTGATATGCTTTATATGTGGAGATAAACCAAACTCATAATCTGCTGTCTGTGCAGGTTCCCTGTGTTCAAAGATGCTAATTTTTTTCTCTTGGGCAAATAATTCTGTAAGGGATTAGGTTCTGTTTACATAGTTTCTGCAGTTTTAATTTTACACGGTAAGCTTCCCATTTTAAAAACCTTCCTGTTTTAAATAACATATTGCTGCTCTACAGTAAATTTAACAATTCCTGTTACACTAGTTTTACTTACTAGTTTAAGTAAATCATGAATAGTCTTTTATGATTTAGTTCACACTTAAGTACAGTGCTATATATGCTTAGAATGTAAAAAGTCTAATTTTTTTTTTTTTTAATGTCTTTAAAATAGTGTGGTCTGGAGTGTGGAACTGATAAACGTAATGGTGTGATGATCTCAAGGCAGTCAGAACACAACAGCTAATTTATGGTATCCTTGGTGTAAGTCTCTGTGGATAATGCAAATCCAGAAGATGTATTTGCCCCTGGCCCTCCCAGAGCCATAGCATGAAGCATATACAGGTTTCTGCTAATGACTAAAGATTGTGTGCATGCATGTTTAGTGAATGGATGCAGTAATTGGTCAAAACATATGACCATATGACATGGTCATAACAGAAGGTAAGACAAACAGGAGATTCATGATAAATGTTACGCTTTTTCATTGCTAAACCACTTCAGTGTAGAAGACTGAGTTACTAATACAGAGTCAGGCCAAACTTAGGTTTTGTGAACTCCGATTGAGTCTTGGGAGAAGAGGAATTTATGAAGAGGCTTGAGAAAAGTAAATTTTGGCCACTGGTTTCCCATCTGGTTTCTTCCTCTTGCATTGAGCTGGTAGCAAGTTAGCTCATAGTGGACTGATTGCTTCCTAAAGTGTAAATAACTGCTAGTGACTCAGAGTGTTTCTGGGAGATTCTGAGAAAACCAGATAACATTTATAAGTTCAGAAATAGGGCAGATTTTGCTACATTCCTAAATACAACTCACAGATATTTTAATAGTTAAGTGTATTGTAATAGCACTTAAAAATCACTAGGTCAATGGAAACGATTTCAAAATCAACAAAATAGTTTGGAATGCGATAGAAAATAATTGGATGTGCTGTGTCTCACACTAGCTAAATTATGCAGTCTTACACTCTCAGATCATATCATGTTATTGTCATTTGTACAGATTTGTTTTCTTTCACAGAAAATATTCAGCTTTGCTGTATTAGATGTGTATAAAGTGATGTTTCTTCTTAAATATTACAATTCAAAAAACAGTTTTTAAAATATGATACAAAATTCTTTTAAAAGAATAAAATACAATGTTTTAAGAAAGGAATATATGTTGAATACTTACAGGTTCTGATGAGAGAAATAAGTATGATCAAGTCATGACTGAAATAAAACATTCTGCAATATTTCAGCCATGGGCGGGCAAGGTCCTACAAATGTAGAGCAGAATGAAAATTAACTGGGAGAGGGCAGTTACATGTATGTGCCATATTTGGTCTTGTATATGGTGACTGCACCAATAACAGATATTGTTTCTGAAGTACTTGTCATTTACTGCAATATGGAACTACACAGTGCTTAGTGCTGTCAGGTATTCCCAGCTGCAGTATCTGAACACTGGAAAAAGTTTTTATCACCATACAATATTATTATTGGGCATGAGTAGAAACTGATTATTAGATAAGACTCAGATAACAGGAAGAGAATAACATACTTCTTTTCATATATGATGATACACTATACTTGATGAACAGACTACCCTGTTTCCAGAGTTGAGTAGTTCTGGATGGTTGTAACTATTGTCTGTTTTCATAAAAATAACTGTTGAAAACTTTCCTGTTGGAAGAGTCAGTTGTTCCCCTCCCCCCTGCAATGACATGATACTAAGAAATTTTTGTAATGTGTATACTTTTAATACACATATACCATATATATAAAAAGCACCATTACACAATTTTGGATAGGCTTTTATTGCTTTGTTGCTTTCAGATCTTGTATGCTGGTACACCCAGTATGGTCTTTTTTATACCATTTATTTTCTAGCTTAGGGCCTCATTGAACACTTCCTACTGTGTAAATGCTTAATTCTTGGGGTTCTGTTAAACAACTGACTTGTACTTGGTTCCCAAATAGCTGGTACTGGCTTAACCCAGTGAAGAAATAAGTTATTTTACCTAGGTAGGAAGAATTTTCCTCATTTTGCAGTATTTAACTGTTGGTTTCCATCTCTATATAAATTCATTTCCTCTGCAGCTAGTTTTTACACACACAGTTCAACATTCACTAGCTTTGCTAAATAGGTTTCTAGTTAAATTAAATACAAATTATAGATAGTTATATGTCTATGGTGTGTATAGGTAGAGTATGCCTACAGCTGTGTAAAACTTTAAGGAATCTCAGATGCTAAAATGCACACCCTGAAACTTTATCCTATGCAGTCATCAAATTCTTGATTGTGTGTAAGATGTATTGATAATTTCTGTAAGTAGTTGAACTTCAGTCTGACTCTGGAGAAGTTCCATACTGATTAATGTATGACCATTCCCTCTAAGGTTTCAGCATCTACTTTTTGCTGGCTTACACAGGTCCTTTGTCACACAAGACAAATTCAGAGTCCCTTTTTTTCTTCAGAGCTTTGTGTGTCTGCATTACATTATATTTTCACCTGTAACTCTTATGGGCTTTGCAAACCAAACCATGTAGTTTCTTAGTGGTTTCTTTCTCTTTAGACTTTGAGCCTTGATTGCAATATTCTCTTTCTTAAATATTGATGTAGTTCCCTGAAGACTGGCTTAGACTTAAAAGCATATTTAGTTTCCCTTGCAGTCCTTATTCCAACTCATAAATATCTTTGAGCATTGTCCAAAACATTAATTTAATCTTCCATTAAATTTCTCTACCATGGAAGATGAAAAAAGTAATTTTAATTGGTTTTGAAATGTGAAGAAATAGTAGTTTCTTTACAAGACAATTTTTCCAAGGAAACTTCTGGAAGAAGTTACTTAGTTGTTCACTCAGTTAGCTTCTGTGACTATTGCTTTCCAGTTTTTAAGCAATAATTGAGTAATTTCAGTGTACCCAGATTAAAGTGTCCCTCCCCAGCCCTGACCCCCTCTCCAAAATGCTACCAAACAAAACATTCTGACTAGGTAAAACTTTTTTTTCTCCAACCTTGGTTTCTCCTCTTGTGATATTTACACATTCTCTTTTCTGTTTCTAAAATGCTTTTGCTCTACCCAGAGGCAACTTAGGCACAGCAGGATTGTCTTTCCTTCTATAAGTAAAATTGTGTTGTCTGGGGGGAAAGAAAATTAGGGGAAGTAAAATGTACAGATCTGAGGAGTGAATGACATTACTGTTTCTTCTCTGACTGAAATAACTTATGCAAATGTTCATTACTTACGGACGTGTAAAGTAATTAAAAATTTTGAGATTAGGCCCTCTTCTGATTGATTCACTGTTACTTTTTGTTTCAGATTTTTTTCCTGTATTTTGTATTTTATGAAAGTTCTTGAGTTAGGGGGTTTTTGCTGGGGTATGTTCTTCTGGTTTTTTGCAACAGTCTGTCAAAGTCTCTTCTCTACTTTTGGTGCTGACCTACATATCTTTCCTGTCACTTAAAGGGATCTATAGGAAAGGCAAATAAAGAGATTTAAATAATGGAAAGTGTACCAGAATATTAGCAACAGAAGAAACTTGATTGGGAGGGAGAGGGAGTGGGAGTAAAAAGACAAGGAGACACAGACTGAAGCCACTTGCTTTTGGAGTTCTTTATGGAGCTATCTCGCTCACTTTCTGGTTCCATTCCTGCTACAGCTAAGTGGGAACTGTTCCTTTTCACTCATTCCTTTCAATCATTTACCTCTTGCATCTTCAAGTGTTTCTCATTGCTTTCTTGTTTTTCCAGTCTGCCCTCGTCTTCTATGGTTACAGTTCTCCACTGTTTGTTACATTAAGAAATTCCACTGAAAAATAATTGAAATCAAATTTATTTAGTTGTCCATATAATAGAACTTATGGTATTTTGTGTAACATTATTGTAGAACTATCTTGTCACTGCATTTCACTGTAACCAGACATAATTTATCTTGTCTCTTCTTATTTGGCTCCGTTTATATTTTGAATTGTCAACTGAAGGAAATTTTTTTTCTGGTCATCCTAGTATGAAATCATAAGTAGAATGAAAGTAAAGAAGACAATTTCCAAAGACTTTGGACATACATAATCTAAAAATACTAACTAAGTAGAAACAAAAGTATGGAGAAACTTCTCAGCTTGTGTTTTGCATCATGAAGTTTCTGAATTGTCAATATGAAAAAAAAAAATCACTTATGAATTCAGCAGTTTATTCATAGAGAATTCAGAAGAAAAATTAAGTAATCGGGGTTCTATATTGATTTATGGTGTTTCGATAGTACTAGATGGTCTTAAATGTATTTCCTGGTGTGGTTTTTTTCAAGTAATAGTTGTTGGGCATTGGTAGTGATGCCAAAACTATTGACAGCTGAAAGAAGTGTCTGGCTTTTGGATCCATAGATTGTTTCTGTCTTTCAGTATCAATTGGTTCACTTACACTATAAACAAGGCAGTATATATTGTTTTCTTGGATGAAGAACAGGCTGTGAACTCTAGAAAGCATTAAAGTCCTCATGTGTAGATGAAGGTTATTCAGGGATTAAGAGCCAATGGGATGTTTTGAATTCTGCTCAGGTGATTAAAATTAAATAGCAGACATAATTACTTTTCATTATATCTAATTATAAAATATATTTGACAGTGCATTCTGTTGTAATTTATTTGTTGTAGTAGTATTTTTCACTGCTTGTTTTCTTGTGCCTCCTCAAATATCTTCTGGGATTTGAACACCTTAACACAACTCTTTGCTGTGATTCATTTGCTTACACATCTTCCAAATGATATACTAAATCACTTAAAAATAACCAAGAAAGATACTTTACATTTGAAACCTAAATCAACATTTCACATACTTAATTACAGTCCTTTATGTCGGACATCTGTAAAACTGACAATTGCTTCCTTAACAAGCTGTTATGCTTTCTATGTCCTGTTACATATAGGTTTTAATGAAATAATTTAAATCTTTCATTGATGCCTTTTGTCTTTTTCTCAACAGTTTTCAAAATCTTGTTAAAGTGATGGCATAAACTAGTAAAAAGGCATTTGGATTACATCATGGATATCAGCCATGGTAACTGATATTATTCAAGTGGCACATTGGGATTCAGCTGTATAAAATGTCAGAAGTTTATATTTCTTCTAGTTTTGCAATGGTAAGTTTTTTCCATTTTGTACTGAGTAAATAATAACTTCTGTGTAAAGTGTCTTTCGTTAGAAAGCAGCATACCAGGAAATCAGTTAAGATTACTGTCTTCCATATTATTTCTCGTGTGTTTCAAGTTCAGTAAGTACTGACCAAAGTATACATTAGAATTTGGTTTAGTTTATTTTATTGGTATCCATTTGAAATGTCAGTTTCTCAGCCTTAAGGTGCCAGCCTTAATTAGAGCAACCTAAGTCAAATACAGTACCCAAACGATCCTGTTTCTCATATTTTTGAATTTGTTTTTCAACCCCAAATGAGATCACTCTTCAGAAGGTATTGAGCTTGTGTGTAAAAGGGGAGAATATACCAGCAAGTTTATCCATGTGGGAAATCAGTAGAAACAACCATTACAGACAACACACCTACATGGTTTTGGTTTTTTTTTCCTCTCTTCAACTCAACTATTGATGTTTTGCCCATTTGCTGGTATATTTGTGGTATTATTTATATGACTTCATTGGCCATCTCACATAGCAGCATTACTTTTAAATGGACAGAATGGAAGATAATACGATGTCAGTTCTTCATCCATATTTTGAAGAACAGTGCACTTTTCTAGGCATTTGTGTACAGCAGCAAGAGTCACTAACAAGCAGGAGGGCTGTAGCAGCACAAACACCATGCAGTTTTCAGAACATTTGAAACTTCCACTTTGTAATTGTCTTTTCTCCATTACACTTGACAGATTGCTGTCTTACACCATTGTATCTATAGCTATACCAAGCAATACGTTCAGGGTATGTTACTTTCATTAAGTAATACTGCATACATTGTGGAAACATAAATACAATAATTGCTGTTAATTGTCAACAAGCATTGTGTTGTTTAAGACAAGTTGCTGATCTTGTCCTCTTCTCTCTTTTCTGCTCTAGCACCATCTGACACATAAATAGTAGATTTGCAAGAATTTATGCTTTCCCTTCTTCACTTCCCCCTTTTTGCTGAAGATGAAAAATAGCTATTGAAACAATTTTCCTTCCTTTGTCATTTTCAGCCTTTCTAAATAACATGTAAAAGGTTTGGTTCCATTTTTAACATTTAAAGTCTTCACATCATATGTCAGTTAAACAGGTTTGTAAAATCTGAAAAAGGGAAGGTATGCCATTATGTACAAATGTGAATCTGTTCTTTATCATGGATATTATGACAGGTCTGTGGTGATACGCTGTTTGACAAGTTGAATTTTTAAAGATGAAATTAATAGAAGGATAAGACTGAATGGATTTCTATTAAAAATGTTATTTTGAGATTGGACAATGTGAGTACTCCTGCATTTCACCCAGAAATCTGAAATACACTCTCAAATGGACTTTTTTAAACTTAGCTTTGACTTGGAATTCACTTAAATGTGATGATTCATCTCACCAACTGTATGAAAAGTCTAAAAATGGAGAAAGCCTGGGAAACAGTCTTGCACCTCAGAGGAGATTGTTGAGAAGATGGGCTTATGCAAAAAAAGAGGGGAGGCTCCTGGGCATGAGAAAAAATATTTTGACTCTGAGGGCAATTAAACACCTGAACAGGTAGCCTGGAGAAGTTGTGGATTATCTGTGTGTGGCGGTTTTAAAGACCCAGCTGTATCGTGTCCTGTGTAACTAAATCTGATTTAGTTCTGAAGTTCATTTATAATAGAGGTTGGGCTAGTTTGCCTCCCAAAGCATGAATGATTTTATGGTTCTGCATCAGACATTTTGTTTCAGTTAATTTTTATTAATAATGATTGTAACTGTTTTTTACTGGTGTGGTGTTTTTTTTTTTAATACACTGTTAAATTTTAGAATTGCAGTTTTGTTTTGTTATTTATGAGCAACTCAGTTTTGTGTTAAGCCACAAGTCAGTGAGCAACTAGGAATTTGAAGGTTTCCTTCTTAGTATGTGAAACAATGTAACTGGGAGCTATGGGATATTAAGAGTGTGATTTGATACCTCTCATTTGATCAGACATAATAATATCAATACATTTTATCATATGTACAATGCATAAAAATAGTGTATTTTAGTAACTGGATCCTAATGGGAACATTCCAGCTTTAAAAAAAGCCATAAATATAAACTGCATTCACACACAAATCCTGAAGCCAGAACATCCATAAATACCAAATCATCTTCTTTGTAGCTTAGATGGAAAACTTCTGAATACCCTATTTTGTTAGCACAGAAAGAACTGTTATTAATACATTGTGTAGGCATATTCAGTGTTATATTAGGTAAATTTGTGACAATATATTACTCAAATTTTCTTTGTCTGTAGGTATTTTTAAAATACTTTTTTGACTGTTTTGTTTACATTTTTTTGAAGGTTTCCCAATGAGTGGATCATGATGAACATACTTTAGGGACTTGCCAGAGTATGGCTACATCTCGATCTACTCGTGTTACAAGATCTACAGTGGGTTTAAATGGTTTGGATGAAAACTTTTGTGGTAGAACATTAAGAAACCGTAGCATTGCTCACCCAGAGGAAGTTTCACCTCATCCTCAAATACGATCAAGGTCACCAAAGAAGAGGCCAGAGTCTGTGCAAACTCAGAAGGGAAGTAACGGTGGAAGAGCTACTGAGCTGAAACAACAGAGTGCTCGGGAGTCGTGGGTGAGCCCCAGAAAGAGAGGGCTGTCTACTTCAGAAAAAGATAATGTTGATAAACAAACTGTGGAAAATTGTGAAAAAAAGCAAGCAGAACCTGTTTCACCAGTTTTAAAAAGAATTAAACGTTGTCTACGTTCAGAGGCACCCAACAGTTCGGAGGAAGACTTGCCTACCAAAACAGAGAAGGAGCCATTGGAGCATAAAAGCTTAGTGTTGGACAATGATGCAGTCTCCACAGGGACGAAGCGAGCTTGTCGATGTCTTATATTGGATGATTGTGACAAAAGGGAAATTAAAAAGGTGAATGTCTGTGCAGAAGGATTTAATAATTCTGCTATAGTTGAGGAGATTGCAAGCTATCAGACTGTCAATGGAGTTGGTGAGAGAGACTCAAATTCTCTTAATTGTGATGACTGTCAGCTTGATGGGAACACTAAGCAAAACAGTGCTGGTTCCTGTATGCCCAAGGACAAAACAGTAGCAGAAAACGGAAACTCGTTTGCCCATTCTTCGTTGTTGCTTAATAGCAGCAAGGAGGAGGACAGTGTTGTAGACCATTATGTGCCTTGCACAAATTCTCAAGAACAGGTGAAGTTAGAGGACCACAAACCAATAAATGACTGCTTGCCTGAGGAGCATGCTAATCAGGCAGATGAGCCAGCTACAGGGTCCTTTTCTGAAATCCAGTCATCTTTGTTAAGGGATTCGGAGGAGGAGGTGGATGTTGTAGGAGATAGTAGTGCCTCTAAGGAACAGTGTGCTGAAAACTCCAACAGCAACCTGAATACTCATCATGACAGTGCATCAATCTCAGGTGAACCTGAACCACATTCTTCAGTGCTGGACAGTGTTTCAGCTCAAATGACATCTGTGTCAGAACTTCAAGAACACAGATACACATTGAGAACTTCACCACGAAGGGCTGCCCCTGCCAGAAGTAGCCCTACTAAAAATAACTCTCCTTGTAGAGAAAATGGACAGGTTGGGGAAAATAATCTTAGTCCCACTGAAAAGAATGTACCTGTAGGTATTAATAATGTCAATGGATCTCCCAAAAAGTCTGAAGAAATTAAACAGAATGAAAAAGAGAGGAATTGTAATACAGGAGATCATGGGAGTGATGGACTAAGAAAGCCACTTTCTGAGGCTAGGCTTGTTGCTGCAAATGTACCATCTGCCAAAGAGAGTGCCAACATCCACACTGCAGAGGATGATGAGGAAGAGCCTGATGTGTATTACTTTGAATCAGATCATGTGGCATTGAAACACAACAAAGAGTATGTGTAACTATGGTAACCATGAATTCTGCTTTTGTTTCTTACCAAAAATATATAAATTAATACTCATTTGAAGTATGTTCACAAAAATTTAAGTGCTTTATAATTTTCATACTCTCCAATCTTCATCTTTCTTCCTTTTTCCTACTCCAAGCAAAATTAAACTCCTATTTAATATGCAGTATGGTACAGCAATATGGTTTATATATACATTTCTAGCAATATTAATTCTTTATCCAGAATTTGTTCGGTTTTTTGTTTCTTTTAAACACATCTGTTGTCTCTCTTCTTACAAAACTAGCTGGAAACAAACCCCGAGTAATTATAAGCCTTAATCAGAGTTATTTATCAGCATATCCAGTAGGCACAGCAACTAACAGCTTAAGAAATTCTACTTCTGTTGCATATACAATTTAAGGTTAGATGCTTGTTTTCAGAGTGTCATGGGAAAGAATGATCATTGTTGTATTGAGAGAGATAAATTGATCAAACACAGTGATTTGAGAACTTCATCCAAAGTAAATTATGTCTACGTTGCTGTTTATGTTAATTAAATGTAAATATATACATGTTCTAATTATTACTAGAAAAGAGCACTGCATTGTTTTTACATTTATTATCTGAATGTCTGTAAGTAGAGCTGTGATAATCATATATTTGTGGTAACTATGAAAGAGATTCTTGAAAAAGAAGTGTAATTTTCTCTGAAGAAAATTTATGCGGATAAAATGTCTTAAAATGATAGATCAGGTCACAATTTTTACTGCACAGTCTTTGTAACACTGTTCTGACTTCTGTGTCTTGCTGTTTAGTAGATGTTCTACATGAAAGGAGCAGCTTGGGTCCTATGAAGAATTAAAGCACTGCTAGTAGTTTCTATAAATCATCACAGAACATTATTATGAGTAGGGGGCAAAAGAGAAAGATGATTGCTCAATCGAGAAAAAGTTTGACTGGGTTTTTTAGGTATTAGAGTTACATTATTTTAATAGTGAATTTTTGGTCAGTATTGGATGTGAATAAATTATTTTAATCAGAGAAATGGTGAATTAGAGCATGGTTCAGACCAACTATGATTTCAAAATAATAATCAAATATCTGTAGTACCAGGCATCAGCAGAAAGTGTATGAACACTTCTGATAGACAAAGAGAAGACTGTCATTTCCTAAATGACAAAATGGCAAATGTTGTCTTTTGGATGATTTTATATCTGGATGTAGGATTAACTTACCAGTTACATTAGTATTAGAAAAAGAATGATAAAAACCAGATTTTATTTAAAGCCTCAATTTTTACTTTCAAATTAAACATCTTTGCAAATGGAGTTTTTAAAAATCAAAATCTGCAATTGACTGTAAAAGCTGTAAAAATAAAAGTAATTTTTTTATTCCTTTTTTTATTTTTTATTTAAACACAGATCTAAATGGCTCTTGAAAAATTTCTGGGATGTGCCCTGGTATTAGCTTTTGAATGCACATAATTGCTCTGAAGATAGGGTTAGCTGTTGTTCAGGTTGGCAAGCTCTTCCTGAGAGTTTGTTGGGGAGCTTTTGAAATTGCATCGAGGACTTGGTAGCTAACTGCCTGAATGCAGAATTCCAAACGAATTTGTTATTTCCATCCTCATATTTTACTGATTTTTTTGCTGGCAATGAAAGCCAAAGCTTGAATTCTCTTCTAGGTCAAGGAAGAAAAATTTCTACTTTTCAGAAGAAAAGCATGCTACTAAAGATAGTGTTAGATAGATTATTTTATTCCCTTTTAAAAATGTTGCTATAATTGGGAAAATACAGGCAGTCTTTTTTTGTCGTTATTTATCTTTTCAAGAAAATATATCTGGTATTGTAGTGGCTCCTCATGGTGATAGGTCCTTCTAAAGAACTTAAATCTATTTTGATATTTGAGTGCAGTTACCCTTTTTCAGGAACTTGGTAGTTCAAGAGTTAATCAAATACTGTGCCCCACATGCTTTTGGGAATTTTTCAAGTACCAGAATTCATTAAAGCATAGTCCTAATTCATGTGTTAAAATTCTTGAATAGTGTCTTGATTATACCCTTTTTGAATCTCATTTGGTGCTTATTTCCTAAAGTAAAGAAAAAACCTACTATACAAACCAAACGAACCAACCAAACCAAAACAAAAAACCAACCAGCTGTAGATGTTTTCCCTGGTTAGTCAGGTGCAAGGAATTCCAGGGTTCCATACTGTCAGGTGAAAGCTGTTCACTTTGGCTGTGATATTTCTCGTTAAGCAAAGTATGCTGGTTGGTCTTCTGCTTATCAGATCTTTGTTTTTCTGTCCTTCATCAGTTTGTGACTAAACTTGTCTTTATGGGTTATTTTTTCCTTGGGTTATATTTTATTCTCTTTTAAAAGCAAATTCAGAGACATTACATTAGCATTGTGGCCAGGCTGACTAGGCAGACTTCTCCAAGAAGACATTACTATCATTCTTTGGATTTTCCACAGTGGAAAAAAAAGCTGTATCTCTCTTTGTTATAGTAGCAATTTGATATGTCTGTAAACTTACATTATTTCTTCTTATATTACATAGCTGGATGACATACACATTCATAAAGCTGATTTCACTCTGCAAGAAATTACTGTAGCATTGATAAATACGAGGATACCAGTACCTCCAGCAGCTGTTGTAAGACTTGCCATAAAAAAAAGCCCACCCCCCAAAAAAACAACCCCATCCCAACTAAAATGTATATTGTGGTATTTTTGTACGAATTTTGCTGCTCTTTGAATGTTGTCAAGTTTAAGCAACATTCATACACTAATATTTCTGGGAAAACTGATTATTAGGAAAAATAATGATCACTGAAAGCAAAATATGAAATACTGTTATTCAGCGACAAGGCTGATGAAGTCCCATAAGTTTTTTTAATAATACAGATTCTTCCAAAAAAGACCAATCTTAGCTCTCTAAACAGAAATTTAATCACAACATAGACATTCACATAGCTAGTAACAGACTGATATTGGGGTTGTTAATATGTTAATTTTTTCTGTTATTACACATACAGTTTGAATTTTGTGTATTATGATTACTCTCAGAAAAAGATGGTTTGATTAATATTTGATAATTTTCCTTATGTTCTAGCTCAGAGGCATTTGCATTGCATCTTGAGATATTTTCATAAAAACTGAGCTTGTTGATTTAAATGTGTTTGCACTGCTTAATTTTATGTGCTGTGCTTAAGCATTTTGCATATGTCTTTCCTCAGGAGTTTCTCATATCTCTTTGCTGTATCTTTTTTTAGTTTAATTATTTCTTAGAGTGTGGGAGCATACTTTCATTTTCTGTCACATGCAATATTTCATTTTCAGTACATTTTCCCCTTTGCCCAGTGTTACATTTAATGCCTCCTATTTTCTTCTTTCTGTCTACTTGGTCTCTTTTTTGAGATTTGCAGTGTTTAGCAGGTATTAGGTTGCATGAAAGAAAATTTTTGCTTCACACTTTGCTCTGGGCTCTAGATGAAAATGTAATTGAGGAACTGAGTTTTCACATGCCTAACATGCATTATACAAAAAATGTCTATGATCCTGTAAATTGTGATTACCTTTATAGAGACCACTTAGGCATGTAAGTAAACCCACTGAATTATATGAATTATGCATGAGTTATGCCTATAGACATTCAGATGCAGGAGTTAGGAACTTGTGTTTACTTAGTAAGTAGATAATTTCGTGTAACCGGTTTAATTTATTATTTCATAAGTGACAGTTAAACCAGACACAGATTAAAATCAAATACTTCAATACATCTCTTAAAACCTATTTGTGTGATTTCTTCCGTACTGTGGGGTTGTATTGTTGTAGGGCCGTGGGAAGGCAGAGGACGATGTAGGGTGGTACAGTCAGATTTAATATTTAATTGACAATCCATAGTAATACTGTAAATGTCTTTGGATCCACTTAACTTATTATATGAATGTGAGAAAGAAAAGCATCTGTGGCATTTCTTTTGGTACACATTTTGTATTTTATTCAGTCACAAACATTTCTGCCTAATGGCTCAGATTCTCTAAAATAGTTGATATTCCTGTGCTTGACCATATAAGTGATTTAAGAACTGACTTAAACAGAATCTTCTTAAAGTGTAACTATAATCTATAATGGTGTTTTTCACTAAGGTGAACTTCTGATTTTATCTGCAGGGTGTTTTTTCCTTAACTGCATGATAATATGAAAAATTAAACTAAAATTCAGTAACATATTTTAACATAAAATCTCAGAATTTATCTTCATTTATGTTGGGCAAGAATAAAAACATTACACCAGTTTTGTAACTTACCCCATATATTCACATATATGTCACAATTAAGGTCAAATTTCTCACACAGTATGGATTTATTTTAATGTACAGATAAATGAGATGAGCTGGCATTCCTTTGTAGTGATGTCATGTAGCTACGAGTAGCAAATACTATAGAAGTTGTTGTCCTTCATTATTTTTAAGGACACCTTTGTCTCATTTTCCTTTGAGACATACAATTCTAGTTTGAGACTGTTAGGTTGTTTCATCTTAAGGAATAAAAGGAATAAAAGGAATTGGTTTAACTTCAGTACTTTTTGTGGTAGCAGTTGTAGTCCATAACAGGGCCAAGAATATAGCGTGAGAGGGCAGCTGTTCTCTAGACATGTAAACCTCTGAATAATTTATCAAATGGATGAAATACACATTTTTAGCATTGAAGAATTATAAGTTGGTAATTTTTTTTAAATGTCACCTATACTGGAAAACAATGTGTATGTTCTGTATTCCATATGAAGGTGGTGTGGCATACAATGATATTTACCTGGAGCTTCCTAATTATATGAAATGTAAACATATAGAAAAAATGTAATTATTTCAGAGAATAGTTTCTACTGTCTGGTAGATTTGTCTGTGTTAGTAAGAAACAAAAAATTAAATTTGCTTTTAGTAGAAATCTCATTTTATGTAGAAGGTGAATGGTGCTACTAGTCATCTGCAAAATAGAGTGGAAATCACTTAGAAACTTCTGAGGGTTTTTTTGTCAACTGTAGTTTGATATTGCAGATAATTCTGTTATTAAAACATATTTTTATAGTGTATGAGCACATGACCATGTTTATTAATGAAATTGTTATTATACCAGCCTAAAATATTGAGTATTTTGAGAATTGGTTGCTGACAGCATTATTATTTACCAAGTTCTACAAGATGTTTATTTATAAATACTTAGCAGTGGAAAAGTTGTAAGTGATGCAAAATTATTGTGGGACTAAAACTTTTAAGTTTAGTGAAGAGTATTTTTTAAACATAGGCTCATATTTTAAAATTACATAAACTGCTCAACAAGCACTAAATAATAGAGTTCCTAATTTGCAAAAGATTGTGCTGCATCTGCTTTTCTCTCTCTAGCAAGAGTGTTACTGTAGGAGCCATTAAATGTCAAGTATATTTGTCAAACTCACTTTTCATTCTCTGAACATAGTTGTCTTGCTGTCAGCCACAGCACAATCCTAGTGCACAGCACTCTCAAAACAGTGCAGTCTTCATTTAGATAATGCATCTTGTGGAAAGCAAAGATTGATTTCTTTTGGATTTGTTTCTTTTGCTCCTTGAGTTTTCTTCTCTCCTTATTTGCTTGATACCTGCTTTTCTTTTCCTGCCTACTTTCTTGGGTCCAGGAGTTCTCTGTTGCAGCATTGTGACATAGAAGAGAGGGAGTGTGTCTTCATTGTGGAGACATTAGGCTTTCCAATCTGCCAGTTTCTAGAGAAAATACAGGAACTTGACTCCTCTTTCCAGTTTCTTTGGTCAACATTACTGAAAATTCAGGGAGAGGGGGGGAAAATACAGAGATGGAAAAAACATGAAATAAAAACAAACGTACTATTTTAATACAGAAAAAGGTTGCAACTCTTAAAGTGTTCATTTGGAAATGCTTACCATTTCTAAAGGTCTTCATTAGTAAATTCATTTAAGCTGGAAAGTTAAGTAATAGCAAATAATAAAAATGGCTTTCAGGTGTAGGAAATATGAGCTGGAAAAAAAGTATCAAATAATGTAGGAAATTCATGGCTGTGATTTAAAAAAGAGAAATAAAACCAAGAGAAGATGGGGTAGTAACATATTCACCCAGCACAGCTCTGTGAAAGTAAGGCAAGTATCTTCTCTGTTCATTTTTAACTAACCTAGCTTGAAATGGCAACTCCGTTACCAGTCTTAAAAGTATTTGTTCTGGCCTTACATGAAGTTTTGAGAGCATCGCGGCCATCAACTTCAAAACTGACTGTGAGTGTCTTTTAGAATGGACTTGTACAAGCAGCATATATTAATGCTTGTTTTAGTCTCAGCAATATGTTCTAATCAAGATAGGTGTTTCTTAGAAAACACTTCTAGGCTATTTTGAGAGGAGGGAAGCTCCTACTCTTGGTTGCCTTTAAATAGTTTTTAGCAGCAATAGCCAGCTG
This sequence comes from Florisuga fusca, assembly GCA_038090715.1. NCBI lineage: Eukaryota > Metazoa > Chordata > Aves > Apodiformes > Trochilidae > Florisuga > Florisuga fusca. Next base: position 18,361,429 of record JAAWXA010000008.1, read on the forward strand.
ATCTTTGATTTCTCATTATCTCTCATCTTTATTTTCCATTGAGGTCAAGGTGAAGATGTTCTCTTGTTTTACTTAAAAACATTGAAAGTTTTATGCTTCCTATGACAAAGACCAACTTTGTCTGTGGTTTATTATCATAGAACCACAGAACAGATTTGGAAGGGACCTTGAAGATCATCTAGTTCCAGCCTCCCTCCATGGGCAGGAGCCCTTCAGTAAAGTAATTGGGACCACTCTCATTAGAGATGAGGGGGAGCTGAGGCTGTGCTTTCTGTGCTCTTTCTGAGGAAAACAATTTTACTGTTCATTCCTCATACCACTCCAAACCTTGAAAACAGTGATGACAGGGACCTGCTCTTCTTCCCTGCTGAAGATAACCCTCCTGCAGGCAAATACTTGAGAAAATGCTGTTAAAGGAAGATCAAAAGGCCATATTAAAATGTGTTAACTCGAAGAGGGCTGGTGGATGGCATTTTAACCTTTCACATCAACTAGACTGAAAGAAGTAACGTGTTTGTTCAGAGGCATAGCAACCTTAGTGCTACTAAAGATTCTGAAAACTTGATGGAAATGTGGTTATTTGATAAAGGTGCATTTGTACAGCTTTTATTAAGTCCTGCTGAATGTTGTGGACAGCTCTTGGCAGGAATGAAGCGTATGGGAATATGTAAGTGGGTGATCTAGTTCAGGGGCAGAGTTAAGAATTTAAGAAAGAAAAGACCATTACAGGTTCATAACCAATAAAATACTGTTCTTGAAGTACAAAGTCTGGAGCTGTGAAAGACAGAAGGAAAGTGAAAATAGAGAAAGTGAAAAATGGCTCTTTTGTATCCAGGTAAACAATGTCAGTATGGTTTCCCATTTTGGTTTAGGGTTTGTTGGTTTTTTGTGGGGCTTTTTTTTTTGTGTGTGTGGTTTATTTTTTGTAGGGTTTTTTTTTTCCTTAAATATCCTTTTATTTTTAAAAAAGTGCTTTTTGGCTTAGTTCTGTTTTGGTTTAAGTAGATGTTGAGACTGGCATTGAGATACTGGGATTTTTTTGTTACTAGTGCAGTAGACTTATAAAAGCCACTTAATGTATGTTTTGGTTGTTTCATGTATAAATGGAGATGCAGTTATTTACTACCACAAAAGTCTTCTAAAAGGTCTGAAGTACAAATATTAACAGTACAGTAAATTACAGTAGCTTTACAGAGGCTAAGCCAGAGTGGGAAACAATTCCATAATAAATTGCAGAACTGGCTATAAGTAGATTACCTTTGTCTTAGTATCTAAGCATTAGGCAAGTAAAAACTACCACATGCTGCTTTCTTCAGGCAAAAGTCCTGTCTGTAGTTGATATATATTCCCCTATTGATTATGTCCTTGAAACACTTCCTTTTTCTGAAGGAGGATCAAAGAAGGGCCACTCTTCATCAGTTGGTTCTAGTTCCACTGTGCTGCCATGTGTTGTCTGTAAGTCTAGCATTGCATCCCAGCACTCTTCCTAATGCAGTAACAGGTTTTTTTCAATCTCAGATGCACATTGGAATAATTTGCAAGAATCTCTGCAGTGTCAAAGGTACTGTATGATGACACTGGCAAAGATTTCAGGCCAAACTTAAATGCTGGGAGCACTTCTTTAAATGGGAAGCTTCTGTTTGATCTGACTTAGATTTCTCCAGGAAGCCAATCTTTTCCTATAGCTGCCTTGTGTTAACTTAGAAATTTATAGCACAATTAATGTTTCCCTTTTCCTACAGTAACTTGAAGTCTTATGTTTAATATCCAATACTTTCTTAGCATCTAATAAGGGATATTTTTTTTTTCTGGATTGCTATAGTGGGCCATAAGCCAGCATGATAAATGACTAGGTATAGAAGAGGAGGTTTTAATCTGTGCTTTGCTAGAGTGCCAGTAGATGGCAACAAAACAAAGACTTGCTCAAATCCTCCTGCTTACTGATACGTATCAATTTTGTGACAGCTCTTGAAACTACGAAAACCAAGTTTGCTTTAAAGTAGATTTTTTGTGGGGTTTTTTAATATATATCAGAAGTGTATAGTCCTTCATTTAAAACAATTCCTACTTGCACAAGAAATAAACAGTATTTGGAATATAAAATTTAAATGACAGCACACGTATTTTTACCTTTTAATCCTGGAAGCTGGTGTTACTCTACCTTTTATCACATTGTGATTTATATTCACACAACTGTAGAAGTTAGTTTTGTGAGTTGAAAGTGATGACTACCAGCTGTACCATGTCTTTTGCTTAATGTGGCAGAAGTATTGTGTTACTGTTGGAGAGCAGGGAGCCAGAACAGACAGAGAAGACACTTTGAGAGTGTCCAACGCGTGTTATTTGGCTTACTGCTTTCTCAGAGAAATCCTTGGCTTTATTGTAGTCATGTAGGGCCAGAGAACTAAAAGCCTGTAGAGACCTGTGAAAACAGTAGTGGTTCAAAACTTAAAAGAACATATGCAAACATATAATAATACAGTTGGTTAAAGAGTCCTGTTGGAATTTAAAATTACGTGTGGTGGTTTTGAGAGAATGCACTACTGCAGCAAATCTGAAGAACCCGGATATGGAATATGCAAACTGTGTTTCAAGATTAGTGTTTCCAGGTTTTTCTCTTGGTGATGCAAGACCCCAAAATGCACATTTTCACGTGTTTTGGTACTTCTCATATGTACTTGATACAACTGCATTCTTATTCCTGGGTTTCAGAATGTATTGAGAATGTTTTACGTATTTGCATGAAGACCAGAGGTATTGCTTCTTAACTGTTTATCTTCACCATTAAATCAGCACTTCATCTAACTACCAACATTTGGTTGCTTTGTTTCTTCTCTGTGTGTAAATACGTTAAATGAAATTATTATATTATTTCAATTTCTTTTGGAAACTCAAATCACTTAAATAAAATTTGAATAAATTATATGAACGGGCTCAAGAAAAGAAAGGCAGGTTTTTATTTAATATCCTCTCAGATGCAAATATTTGTGTGTGCTACTGAGTTCCTGTTAACATGAGTAAACTGCAGAGTCTTGTATAGAAGTTTTGCACTGGGTGATAGAAAAAGGCTTTCTGTTGTGCAGGTTAAATCATCCCCCCAGATACCATTAAACTCTTCTGTGTTGTTACAGCTGCATCCACATCAAACACATTAGCAGCCTGCCTGTGTTTCATTTCTCTGTAGCATGCAAGGCAGGTGTCTGCCTAAGGAGTGCAGAGGTTGCCCAGCATCTCTGCCCAGCTGGGCAGTCAGCAGATGCTATTTGTGAAAACTAAGATCTTAATTCTATAAATGATGATTCCTGTAAGCTTGTAGCAATCTGAACTGCAATATTGTCTCAAGCCAGTTTTGATGTTCCTGCAGTATATTTGTAAATTGTTTCTCAAGTTTGTTTTCCCCCTGTTCAAGAACAGGCCCATTAATTACCCTGCTTTATGCGAAATTATTCAGAAGAAACTGGAGTACTTTTCCAGTAGTAAAAGTATTCCACTACTTTTCCAATATTCATCGCCTATTTAACAAGCATTGTAGGTCTTAGTTGCATATAAACTAAACTATCTGCAGACAAATTTAACTATAAAAATAAATTAATAACAGAATTGTATCCTATTGTTTTTAAACAAGTTCAGAATTTAGTTTCAAACTTCAGAAAGTATGGCTATGTTTTATGTTTTCAAATGTTACATTTGAAAAAAAGTTATCCTTTTTCATGGGGAGGTTTAATGTCTAAGTAGAAACTAAATATTTGATGGTACAAAGCCTATATTTTGCCTTGAGGCTGTTTTACTTTCCTTCACTTAAAGCCTTACTCACTTAACAGTGCAGTCAATGGAAAATTTGTATTAGCTCAGTAACCTTTGGAGCTTTTCTATAACACATGTAGAATTAATTGTTAGGCTTATCTCTGTTTTAGCAATAAGGGAATAGAAAGAAAATTTACTGAAATAGTATAGTGGTCAAAAGCTGATTTTTCTTATATGGTAGGATGCATTTTGTGCTGAACAACAATTCATCTGTAGTATTAGATGCCAGAAAACATTTTCATGGATGAAGTTAAGGATGATACAGAATAATTTGAAACAACAGGGAGCATGATTAACTATGTATTTCAGAAACAGAAGTGGACAACAGTAACTATAAAGCTACTAAAAAGTATTTAATGGCATTACCTGTTTTTTAGTACTGCATGATTTTTGGTTAGTTTTGCAGAAAACAGTTTGGGAAGCATATACTATTGGGTTACAGGTATCATAGTCACCAAAGTGACTCTCAAGTGTATCTGTTAAATAGAAAATCAAAATTGTGTGATCTGGGATAGCAGGCTTGAGAGAACGCTGAGATTTTCATTCAACTTCAGAATTCTAAGAGGAATGTCTTTTGTAGGTACTGATTTTGCAAATAATTTATTCCTTGGTTTGTCATTGTATTTTGTAAATGATTCTTGTACTCTACTGGAAGTTGAAACTTATATGAAATGCTTAAATACAGTTTCCAAGTCATCCTGTCCACCCTGTGGATGGTTGAGCAAGATGTTAAAGTCCTGTGGTAGAGTCAGTTGTATTGGGGTAGAAAAAAGCTGATTTTGAAGTGGAAGATAAAAGTAGGTCCTTTTGGTTTTGTTAACTTTGTAAGCAAAACTTGTTGGTCATAGCTAATGAGAATATTAGTAGATTCTCCTGCATTGTTTTAGTTAGTATAAAATCCACATATCAAAGAAATAACAGTTTTATATAACTTAATTTACTACTTAAAGTAGATTTCATATATATTTTTAATGTAACTCAGTAAAAATGAAATGTTAGATGCTAGTAAATAATAAAATTACTAGTATTTAGATGGGTGGGTATCACTTTTGAAGCAAAATTTAGTGGATGTTTTCCTTTGTCTCTGTAGTTATCAGAGACTGTTACAGACGATTGCTGTACTCGAGGCTCAACGTACTCAAGCAGTTCAAGACCTTGAAAGTTTAGGCAGACACCAGAGAGAAGCTCTGAAAGATCCTATTGGATTTGTGGAAAGACTCCAGAAGAAGGTATTTCAATGGGCTTTTGTTAAGTCTTACTCAGCTGTTGGTTTTGTTTTTTATTTTTTTAAATAACTAGTAATTCATCATCTATAGAAACCAAAATTCTAGATGTACATGTATAAAAATTATATAATGAGTCTAAAATACTTTCTCTGCTATGCAAAAAGAGCCCTTTGCTCATTAAATCTGTAAGGCAGAGGTTCTTAGTGATTTTATTAGATATGCTTTCTTTCCTTTTTTTGTATGTAGAATTGTAAAACTTAAATTTCTAATTTTAATGTAGGTATTTTAAGATGATGTGAAATCTTCATATATTTCCTAGTACATCAAGAATTCATAACTTTTCTCACTAGAGAAATCAAGTTTTGTGCTATGAGTGAATTTGGTAGGGTACTTTTTAAACATCAGGAAATGTAGTTCATAGCTTGAAATTACAGTGAAAGCTAAAAACATACCTGAGTCCTGGATAACATAATAAAATGTTACCTGATGGAGGAGAGTTAGGGTTAGTTGATTTTTATAAGGAAACATTTTCTTTTCAAGATTAAAAAAAATGTATATTAATGGAAATACTGAAAACATTAAAAGCTTGAATACTGTACTGCTGCCACGTCTACCAGTGACAAACCTGCTTAACCTTTTAGTCTGGTAGCAACATAATGTGTATTTCAGGGAGGTATGAAGTAGAGTGTTTTATGGTGCTCTTTTTCTAGGTTTGTAGAGACCTAGGTTTAGGGAGAGGTCTGATTTAAGCCCATTGGTTTCAGTAGTTGTCTTTCCATTACATTTTAAGGTGAGCCCAATAGAATGCATGATGTAAGAAGTTGTATTTGATATTCATTGTGTAGGAAAATAATAATGCTTGAAAGTATCTGGAGTGGTTCTGTCTCCATAACCAAGGAATGATACTCGTAAGGTTGACGTTTAAATAAAGCGGTGAGCTTTGCAGTGGTTGTGTTCTAGGCAGAAAATAGCAGAATCAGTGTAAAATATACATGGATTTTTTTGATGGGACAAATTTAGGTTTCTGGGTTATAAAAATCTGAGCTCTTTGGTTGCGTGTGTTAAGGTATGAATCCTTTGCAAACAGTATGTTTAAAGAAAATCAGACGGATTGGATATTGAGGTCAGAAACACCTGATTTCACCTGGAATACAGGCTTTAAAGTTTTATGCTCAATAAGCCATCATTGACCGTGCCACTGCATATTTTCTATGCACTGTTGTGTGTTCTTGAAAGGTACCATCTCTTTAAAAAGACTGTGCACTGCATGGCACTTGAAAAATTCTGATTTTGAGTTCTGCTGTTACCTAAAAAGCAGTATTCGGCTTTCATACCTTTTAAGGTTTAGTAGTTTTCTGTTTGGATGTGCAGCAATTGTATTAAATACTGCTTTTCACTCTTTTTTTTCAGGTTGATATGGGGCTTCCATATCCTCAGAGAGTTGTTCAGCTCCCTGAGATTGCCTGGGACCAATACACCACAAGCCTTGGAAACTTTGAGAGAGAATTCAAAAACCGGAAACGTAACAGTAGGAGAGTGAAGCTGATTTTTGACAAAGGTAAGAGGAAGGTGGGCACATGTTACAAGAAAAAATTTAATAGTGTGGAGACTAAATAAGTCTTTTTTTTTTTTTTTTTTTTTTTTTGTCTTTTTTTTTTTGCTGTTGCTCACAGTAGGTATACCTGCAAGACCAAAAAGTCCTTTGGATCCCAAGAAGGATGGAGAATCTATTTCATACTCTGTCTTGCCTTTAAGTGATGGTCCAGAAGGTTCCATGAACAGTCGTCCACAGGTAGTTACAAAAGGAAAGATAAAGTTTTACAGAATTTTCTTTTGAATTCTTTGTTTTTATGTAGGTAGGTGAGTAATCTTAACTGTTACTTCAAATGTTAGTGTTGGTAATGACTTTTTATTCATGTGCTGAAATCAGAGAACTTATTTTTGGTTTACACAAATCTAATTTCAAACTTTCATGCATTTATTTGGTTTGATTTGGGTTTTACTTAAGTAGGAAAAGGGTTAAAATCAGCTTGTCCTAACTGTACTTTTTCTAAACATGGATTCCATTTTATATTCTGTATTTGAGCAGATTATAAGAGGACGACTTTGTGATGAGACCAAACCTGAAACTTTTAACCAGCTGTGGACTGTAGAGGAACAGGTAAGGAGAAACTTCATTTTGTAGCTCTGGTAGCATATGTGAGAATAAAAGCAGATTGTGTGATAATGTTTAAGGAACTTCGAAATTCAGGTTCACATGTGTGCAGATAATCATCTTTTGACAACTCATACCTCTCATAGGCAAGATGTATTTATTTCTTTTCCCTTTTGATCTAGAAAAAACTTGAGCAATTGCTTTTGAAGTATCCACCAGAAGAAGTAGAGTCCCGGCGGTGGCAGAAGATAGCTGATGAGCTGGGAAATAGAACAGCAAAGCAGGTAACAAGTAAAACACTTGGAGAAGTATTCCCTTTCCCTGACTTCTTTTTTTAAGCTTTTTAGGAAGCACTGGTTATCGTTGAGGAAAAACCGGGATGTAATCTCTTAAGTAGTTTATTTCTAATTGGAGGATTTTTTTCTGTGAAAAAAAAAAAGTAATCATAAACTGAGGAATTAAAAAAAGGTCATTTTTCATATTTTTTGCTAGAAAAAAGTTGTGCCTGCTTGGGATTGTTTGAGTGCTTGTGCAGTGATATCAGTCATGGTGTCCTAGCAGTCGGCACAAATTTGCAGATTTATTTGTAGAAGTCTTTTTTTTTTAAATAGCAATAAATAAAATCCAGTATTTTGTCAGTAATCAGTTTTTCTTAAAAATAGGACTACAGGGCCTGCATTTCACTAATAACTATACAACTCTTATTCTTGGACTCAAATATATAATTTCAGAAGTGCTCCAAAGGCCATGACAAAAGCTCCCAAAGCGAGTTTATTAGTTTTTGGCAGCATGCATTTAATTCTATACAGCAAGCATATTGGCACCAACTGTTCTTGGACTGGGTTACACTGGAGTGCAGAACTTCCTGTAAAGAATTAGTTCTCTACTAGAGCTGAAATCCACAAGAGGACACAGATGTAGAGACAGGGAGTGTTTTTGCATCTGACTTGATGGGATTTTAGTGACATAATTTCCATAATTTTTACCAGAAGTAAAAAATGCTGATGTTCTGCATTCGTAGTACTTTAATTTCTCCTAGTTCAGTTGTATGCATTCAGGTTAAAGTGTACTTAAGTATTTCAGTATACAAGAGTATCTCATCTCTGATTGTATCTATACTAAATGTATAGTTCTCTATACCTGAAAAATTAAAATACGAGCTTATTTCATAGAAGTACTTTCTGTGTATTAACTGTGCATAATTTATCTGTTGTTAAGCAAAAACAAGTTTAATATAAGCAGGTAACTAACTACTAAAATTCTTGTTTTGATCATGATTTTTACTAGATTTCCTGTGTGCTTTTTAACAAGGAAATTTCTTTTTTTTCTCTGAAAGCCGTCAAAGTGTTCAGAAATATTACAAGTGCAGCATTGCAAGATAGGTAATGGTTACAGCAGTTGTTGCAAAGTAGGAAAGGGGGATTTCTTTGCCTTGTGCCCATGTGGTAATGCTGACAAAACTCTGAAGTAAAGGCCTGTTACATTTCATTTGGCATTTCATTGTGGCATTATGTTTTTTCTAGGTTGCCAGTAGAGTGCAAAAATATTTTATTAAGCTGACTAAAGCTGGTATTCCAGTTCCAGGGAGAACGCCAAACCTGTATTTATACTCCAAAAAGGTGAGAAAATTTTACAGGAGAAGTTCTGTATTTCTGTTTTCATTTATGTGCAAATTAAGTTGAAATCATTAATATTTTCAATATTTATCAATATTTCAATATTTATTTTTTATTAATTTAAGTCTTGATTAGTGCTTTGTTTACTGACTAGTTCTACCTTGCCTGTAATTCTTCCTTAATAAATTAATATTTTTCTTTTGCCATTTGCACTGTAGAGTGAGTTGGGTGTCACTCTAATTTTGCATCAACATCTGTTACTTACTCCTCTATTGGATAATCTCAGGGACACAACTTGTCAGAAGAGAGACCACAGCAGTCAGATTGCAAGCTGAACTAACAGGGTTAAATGATTATTTGGGGTACTTTTTCCTCATTTGTAAGTTTACTGAAATTGATCTAGAAGAGCATAATGAGAACAGTGTCAGAAGAGGATAAGAAGAGAAAGAAAATTATATGTAACTGAGCATACTGAACTAGCACAAGCATCATCTTAAGACTAAAATATCATGTCTTACTTTGATTTGTCCATTAAAATATCCTGCTTTTCCTGATCATGGTATGGATGACAACGGAATATGTTGTCTTAATTTGCTAAATGAGAGACTCTAGATTTCTGTGCAGCCAAGTCATATATTTTGCTTTAAATAATGCAGTACTGTTGGGTATTATTGAGGGCCCTAAGCCTTTAAAGAGGGCAGTCTTCTGTTTTGTGGGGATTTGTTTACTGGGTATTTTTTTATATATATACCATTGTGTTTACCAAAGTTCTTCAAAAGCTGTTACAGTGGCATTTTGTACAGTAATGTTACTTTTTTGCCTTCAGGTGTCCATGCTGCTTTCTGATTAGGTGTAGTGTAAGCCTGACATTAATTCTGCACAAAGACAAATATGCAGATTTAGTCCCTTGAAAATTTGGGACCAAAAGTTGGTGATAGAGGTTCCTCATAGATTGATCCACCACAACTCATCCTGAACGATTTAAAATGTTAAATGCCCTCAGTTATCTCCTGGTATTCTCTGAAGCTACTGCTAACAATGAGGGTTCCTATCAGAGGCTTTTCAGTTTGCCATCCATCATGGTAATTCCATTTTACTTTCTACCATGATTTTAGTCTGCTATTCTGTGCTATAAACAGAGGCAGGGAAGGTGCAGGCATGACTGTCTGGCACCTTGTCTATTGGAAAAGCACTTTCTGGCAGAAGAACAAAAACCAGCTGGAAAGATTGATCCATTAGTTACTGTAGTGAGATTCATCTGTTAGAACTCTAAGCTGCTTGTACAGTTTGCCATAGTATGGGGCTAATTTCAAAAGCAGTTGAAAATTTAGTTTTGAAAATTATAATTCTTTGAATTTTTTGTGTCGTCTTACATTTTTAAATGACCTTAGTCACATGTCTTGTCTTTTATCTGCTTAGTTTTATTTGGAAAGACTTATCACAGAATGTGAGCAATGCTGCCAGGCAGCACATTGCTGTATTTGATAAACACTGGGAATATTTAATCAGCACGTGTGACACTTTATCCATATTTTTCATTAATTTAAACAGTGATCCCTAAAGTTCTTTAACCCCACTGATTTGCATGCCAACAGCATAATCAAGAGTGAAAAGTATTTTTTATGAAATTCTTAACATTCTCATCCTACAGATTTTTCTTAAACTTATAAGCTGAACAAATCTAGTACTTACTGTCTGTTTTCACAGTATGATTCATATCTTTTATTACCAAGTCATAAGAGTAAGGTCATTGTGTTCTGGTTTGTATTAGGGTAGTGTCTCCATATTATATTTGTATCTCATGTAAGAAATACAGCAGATGAAAAAGATCAATCAAGTAGTGTATATGGGGCAATTGAGCTCTCAGACTGCTAATATAGCTGTCTACTTAGAGCACAGATAGACAGCACTGTACCAGGCTGTAGTTGTTCCCAAGTGTCCAATGGAGATAACATGATGTGGCAGAAAGGAAATGCAGAGTGTTGGAAGCCTGGGTTGTGCTTATGGGGGGTTGTGCTCATCCTTATTTTGCTTTTGAGTATGCACATAAACTGTAGTTTCCTGCTTTACTGCCAACAAGAGAAATTTGACAACTGGATGCTGATACTTCAAGCACATATCTATGGGAGAATAAGAGCCAAATATCTATTTAATGTAAATGATTGTGTCAAAAGGGATTATTCACAAGAAAGGACTTGTGTTGCTCTAGGATGCTTTTTTTAAACGGCTACCGGGGAGATGAGGAGCCTGTTCAGTGCTTGCACATCTTGTTGAAGTAACTGTGTGTATCTCATATGGCATAATGTCTCTTCTGATAAGTGATATAGGAAATAAAGCAGGATGCATCAGTTTATTTTCATGTATAACCATCATCTGCTACTGGTGAAAGTAAAACTGAATCAGAGATTTAGGACTGTAATATTCAGTTCTTCAACTATGGCTTATCATATTCAGTGCACCTGCTTTTAAGCTTAATCCAAAAGATATATTTCCCACAGGAGAAATTATTTTTTAACTATCCCCTTTTAGTAGTTATGTAGTTATTTTAGTTCCTTCTTCACCAGAATTAGAATTCAATTCCACAGTTAAATACCTAGGTCGTAACTGTATGCATAACAATGTTACTATTTAAGCATAGGCACAGTTTTTCTGTTTCTACTTTCCAGATCTAGTATTGAATACAAATCTATCTGTTAACAGAAAATTTAAATCACTCTGTCAGCTCAAGCTAAAACACCATCTCACCTTACAAATAGCAGTATCCTGGGGGGCTAAAATCTTAAAATCAGAAAAGCAGCAAAACACAGAAAGTCAGTGATCACGAGGCAGATGGTGGAAAAATTCAACACTGTGCATAGTACAGTAGAAAAAAATGTTCATTTTTATCCTATGCACTGTAGTTCTGCTGCAGTTCTGAGGTACCAACTTCCCCTAAGGGTAAATGGGGCCAGTCTCAATTCCTTGTTATAGTTCTATCTGCATAGCTACTTTCCACCTAAGATAATTTGTGGGATCTTTTCCTTTATTTTTTAAACTGCACAACTGTAAAATAGTGCTAGATCCCTCTTTAGAGGGTGAATCTGCCTCTAGAGAGAAGTGATTGTGTTAGAGCATTCCAGGTTTGTAACTGATTCAGAAATCTTTGGGATAAAAATTATTGTGTAAAAAGATAAATTCAGAGTTATTGTATATATTCCTTATGCCTTATCTATTTGACAAAAGCTAGACACAGTATAAGACAATCTTTTTAATGATTATTTAGAAAAGCACTTTTCATACTTCTAGATTTTGATTCATACTGTTTTCTTTAAATTGAGGAATGTAAGACCTTGATATTTAGGATGTCAAAATGCTGGTCTGGAAAGTAGGCACTTCACTTACGTAAAAAGTTGAGTCACTTTCATTCACCCTAAATTCTTCTTGTTTGATATTTAATATTCTTCCATGGGGAATAAATAATAGGGGCTGAGTGCCATTAAGTAGTCTATTTTAAAACTGTAATGCATTCTACACCTTCAGACAGCATTAAATTTGAAAGGTTTTAGATATACACTAAAGGAGTACTTTATCTCATCTAACTTCTTTTAGGTTATTTTTCCAGTCAGTGGCAATGAAAAAGGATCTTCAGAGAGCAATTCTTTCTAACTTATAGAGACCTCTTTCATGATGGAATGAATTGCCTTTCTCTCAAAGGTCTAGGAAAGATCTGGACAACTAACCTAGACTGAGATTTTCCAAGGCACAAATTAATATAAGAAGTTGATGATAAGTGTTGAGCATGGACTGGTCTCTTGACTCTTTGACCTCTGCAAAACTACTTCTTTGTGTAGTCTTGCACTCACACAATTCATGACTCTCAGAAGTCTTCTAATATCTTTGCACTTTGGTTCTCATTTTTCAAAGTTTTAACAGCTTTATTTTCTGTTTTTCTGTTGTTGTCTGTCTCATTTAATTAGATTGTAGGACTTTTATAGTAAGGGCTCTTTCTTACTGGGTTCTTACCAAAGGAGTGTTTCAATTCTTCATCTCATTTCACTGCTAAGCCATAGAAAAAATGCCAGCTGCATGAGGCTCTGATACAGAGGTCTAATTAAAAATGATTGGAAATATGATAGACTGTTCAGTGCAAAAGAGCAAATTTCTGGCAAGGTTTTATTGGTAAGGGTTGCTTTAATAACCCAGGGATGTTTTTTAAATTATATAATTTTTTCACTTTAGTCATCAAGTAGACGGCAACATCCTTTAAATAAACATCTTTTCAAACCTTCAACTTTCATGACATCTCATGAACCTCCAGTATATATGGATGAAGATGATGACAGATCCAGTTTTCACAGCCATATGGATACTGCAGCAGAAGAGGAAGTATCGGTATGTCATTTAAATCAGTCACAGAATGTCTTTCTTACTGTCATATTTATCATTTTATTACTGTCACATAATGAGTGATGTGAGGATTAAGCATCTTTGCAATAAAATAAATACCATCAAGTCAGTAGTAAATGGTGGTAAGATTAATGAGATGTTTTGAACTATCAGCACATTATTAATATAATGACCCTGAATCTCAGAGACTTTAGACCTAATCAGAAAGGAAGCATGTAAAACAATTAATAAACAGTTTTGGTTTGAAACAGTTCTAAAAAATTTTAGATGCCCCTTTCCCTCACTTTTTCATTAAACTTGCTCAATAACACAGAAACTTAATTCTTCATAGATTCAAAAAGGAAATTGAAATTAAGTGTGTAGGCTGTGATTTTGATAATTTTGATTGCTGTCTTGTAGTTGTTTTCTGTAGCTGAGTGTTCTGATCAGAAAACAGGTGACCTCTACCAAGTACAGCTGCTACAATTAAATAGCCATCTTGAAACAGGCATTGTATGAATTACAATGAATGCTATGTCCTCTCTTAACATACAAATCCTCAACCTTTGTTGAAGCAATTGGATGGAAAAATACAGAAATTATGTGTTTATTTAAAAAGAGAATCATTTGTTATTTACCTCTGGCAAGGTTGTATGAACCAGCCCGTAGGGAGACAAACTTCTGCATAGTTTAGAAAAACTAGCAATCTGTTTTCTTAAACTGTTAAAACCCAAGGCAAAGTAAAGGGATGAAGGAGTTTGATAACTCTGAAACTTCTACTCTTCCAGTCATGGAATGATCCTTTTCATCACTTTTTATTCTTGCAGATAAAGGTGAGAACTTAATATTGGTGATATTGACTGTTTTAAAATAAAAAAAATATGTGTAATGGGAGCTTGCCATTGTCTTGATCTATGAGTGATCTTTGCTTTTAATATTTTCACAGCTTTGAAAGTATTTCAGAACAGTGATTATAACTATCCTTAAAATAATACTGCATGCCATTCCATAAAAATCAGTTAGCTAGATAAAACAGATGTGAAATTTCAGTTCTCAAGTGTAGTATCTGTTGGCATGTATGTAATAATGTCAAACAGTTCACTACAGTAAGGCAGTTTTGTCTTAAACAAGCGCTAACTGCTGCAGCTGCTGTTTTGCTTACAGTGTATGGAAAAGTGGATTATATTCAAATTGCATTTAGGCATCCAAGATGAGAAAAGCCCTAGGAGTTATTAAGAGGCTGCTCTCTCCTTCATTCATCATAAGAAACTTGGTTTTAGGATAATGTTTTGTTTTGATGCAAATAATAAAGTGTAAGTAATAGAAAATAAAACATGAGCTTCATGTGCTGTTCTGTGCTATGGTGTTAAAAATAATTTCCCAGTTTATTTCTTGGAGTATATTGCCATCATTTTCTGAAAGGTAACTCATTGTACACAGTGACTTATGGAATATTTGTCTTCCTAGTTACTGTACTTCTTAAGTAAAGAATGTTTCTCATTTATTGTTAACCATCAACAGGATGAAGAGAGTATTCCAGTAACATACCGAGAGTTACCCGAATACAAAGAACTTGTAGAGTTTAAAAAATTGAAGAAACAGAAACTCCAGCAGATGCATGCAGAAAGTGGATTCGTGCAGCATGTGGGATTCAAGGTGAGTTTAAGACATGGTGTTCTGTGCCTCAGTGGATTGTAGAAGTTTTCAAAGTTAACATGATTTGGGTTTCTGAAAAAAGCTTAGGTTAACATACCGAGTTTGATTCCTTAATGCGTGTTCACTGGCTGCTTTCTCTCATCTTCTTTAATAAAAGCAATCTCAGTAATTCACTCTTTCTGATAGCTTAGGTTGCACTGTTATGGCATGAAAATTAATAAGCATGCTGTCTTCTCCTCATTTGTATTCTGAAAATACAGCTCTAGAGCCAGTTTAAATAATTACAGAATTCCATTTGACATTATGCTCTGGTTTGCCAATGATGTATTGATTAAAATTCTCTGATTATGAATTTACAGTCAGCTTGCCTCCACCTGAGGCCAAGAAGGGACAAATATTTGTAATGAGATCAGTAGCAGATTAACAATTTTTTATAGTTTGTAGCAACGTGCTAATACTGTCAAATAATAACTTGCAGAAGTTGAAGCAAGGACATGAAACAAGAGTTACATGAAATTAAGTAAATAAACCTTAAGTTAAACTAATGTGTCATCCCAGTAACAACAATAGGTGACATGAAAGAATGGGCATTCTCCAAATTATATTTTCTAATTTGCAAGGGATGTTTTGTGAAATTGGTTTCTTTGAACAGATTGTTCACCTTGTTTAGTGCTATGCAGCCAGTTATATTTTTTCAAACCATTTATGTGAGAATGAAGAGATACTCTCTTTAAGGTTCAGTTGAAAGTTACTGGAAAATTAAGACAGCTTTGTTAGGTGACATTGGCAGACTTAATCATGGTGTTAGACCACCAAACTGCTTTTCAATTTTGCTATTTTTAGATTATTGTGATGTGTTTGGTTTGGAGGCTTTGGTTTGGTTTTGTTTATGTTTCAAATTAGCATTTTCCTCCAGAAATGCAAAACTTCTATGAGGCAGAGCAGACGGCTAGGTAACAATCCAGTTGCTTTTTTTACATAAAATTACTTTGAAACGTAAATTGGCATTATGCAGTGTCAAGCAATTAAAGTTTGAAAGTCTCGTTGGAATCTGAATTTGATTTTATTACACATCATAGTAGCTGTGAAGTTATATGATTACATACTATTTTCCCTCAGGAGTGCTGCCTTTCTCAGTGCACAGGCTGGATGGAGCTCACCTAATAAGCAATCATTCAGAACACTTTTGGGTTTTTGCATGGCCTTCAGCCTCATTTACTCCACATTATTCAAATTCTGCTTTGAATAGGGAATTATTGAATCCCTTGTGGGCTTTTTATGCCTTTCATTGCTATAACATCAGAGCACTTTGCAAGTACTTTTTTTTCTTCAGAAATGAAAAGCATGGAATGATTTCTATTTTACAAGAGAAAGAGAGGAAAGCTGGAGCACAGAAATTAAGGTCAAGGGTTTCCACTATCTTGGTTTTTAAACTGAGAAGACTGGAACAATTTTTATTTTTTTTTCAATTATTTAGCATTATACTGACCTTGATGTTTTCAGAGAACATCTCTGAGTATGCTTAGTCCCTCATCATTATCAGCCATCAAACTCTGAAAGCCATCTGTGGAAGGAAAGAATACAGCTGTGGCAAATCTGTAAAGTGTAAGGTGTTTGTAACCCTGAGTGGATGAGTTGTGGCTGGGAAGGAGCTGCTCTATGAGTGGGTTTCACAGATGCTGTGAGAACACTTCAGGTTCTGAAGGAGGATGAGCTATGGGAGCACAGGCTTGTTTCCCACATTTCTTCTTCCATTTCAATCCCATCTCTGCAGCACCTTTTGAAGTTTTAGAAAAGTTCTTCTTGCTTCCAGGTCCCATTTTCCAGTCTTCCTTTATGCATCAAATATTTTTGCATTTCTGACCCTCTTCTACACCATTTTTTTGTTTTTGCTTTGTTTGCCACACTATTCTTGCACCTAGCTGCTGCTGTGTTGTCCCTTATTCTTCTCAGGGACAGCTTTAGTTTTAGGCTTTGGTTTCCTTCCCCACTGCCTGCCCAGCCACCTGGCTTTACTTCCATCCCACCTATAATGTAATATTGTATTTCCTGAGTTTGAAAGTGCATCAGTCTGACCTGTCATGTCCTGATGTGCAGCCTGTCACAGCCTCTCAACAGGGCTTACTGGTCTAGTCTTACTGCTTTTTTTCTTCCATGGCAAGTGAATTTATACATGGACCTTTCACCTGGTTGGACTTAAGCTTCAGAAACATGACATTCTTTGTGTATGTATTGTGTCACAGCAGGTCTTAGAGCCATGAAAAGATAAGCAGTGGCTGCAGGCTTTTGCTGAGCAGGAGGATAATGTGAACTTGAGTGCATTATAGCCTGTAATTATAAGAATTTAGCTGTGTGGGCTGGTAGTAATTGACCCCCATATATATATATATATATATATATGCCTTTTTTATATGGTCTGCTGGTGGATACTGTTGCTAACACAAGATGCTGTTTTCTAATGCTGTTCCATCTGCTCCAGTGTGATAACTGCGGAATTGAACCCATCCAGGGTGTTCGGTGGCACTGCCAAGACTGCCCTCAAGAAATGTCCTTGGATTTCTGTGATTCTTGTTCTGACTGGTGAGTAGCCATGTGCTTCTAATTCTTAACTGTTACTAGCTTGAATATCTCTACATGGCTTAATTGCTGTGTATGCTGGAAGATTTGGCTCCAGCATAGGACACACCTTCTGTGCTGGGTGAAGTGGAAGATACTGTAGCATATATTTGTGGGAGATGTATTTTATAAGCATGTACATACACAATTTTTATTTTCTTAATACAGTAGACAGGTAGGTTTGGTACTTTAAAATAGTGGGGGAAATTAAACTTTATAAATTATATCAAATTTGGTATGAATCTCTTAATCATTGTTTTAAGATAAGGAAAATCTTTGACTTTTAAACTGTTATCTTTTTCTTTCCCTTGCAGTCTGCATGAAACAGAGATTCATAAGGAAGACCATCAGTTAGAACCTATTTACAGAGCAGAGACATTTATAGACAGAGACTACTGCATGTCCCAGGGCACCAGTTACAATTATCTTGACCCAAACTACTTTCCAGCAAATAGATGACATGGGAAGCAGATCTACCATCTTGGGCTTACTATTCTCTTTGAAAAATAACAATGGCACCATTGTTAATGCTGTGCACATTTTGGAAAGAGTCTGCTTTCCCTGAAATGTCACTCACAGCATGACGGCTTCCTGGGTGTAATTGTCAAACTACAGCTTAGAGCTGTCATGGTTCTAGATCACTGAACAGCAGCTGAACATTCCTAGTGTGCAGAAGGTTTCACTGGGAGACTTTCTATCACCACATTAGTCATTTTTAGGTGGTGAATCTAAACACGAAAGAAAAACATACAAAAGGGTGAACCAGAAATGAGAGCACACATTAAAGATAGAGTAAATTCCAAAGGCTTTGAAGAACCTGGTTATAACGAGATCCAGAGGAGATGAAGTATTTATATAAAAACAGTTTTAGTAGCTTGCAGTTTTGTTGTGAAATAGTTTTCAGCACAGTAACTGACTTCTTTAGGCAAGGTTTTAACCAATGACAGTGTTTGCTTCTAGGATGTACTCTAAAAAATACTCACTGTCTCAGTGATGGTTGGTTACAGGCCTTTATTAAATCGGAGCTGCTTAATCACATTGACTTTCAATTTTTTTTAATTTTTTTTTTTTTTAAACCACGACGAACTCTATTTACCAACAGTGAAGCACTACAGGGGGCAACTGTGGCATTGCTTCCTTAACCAGCTCATGGTGTGTGAATGTTATAAATTTGTCACTCAGATATATTTTTTAAATGTAATGTTATATAAGATGATCATGTGATGTGTACAAAATATGGTGAAAAGTGCCAGTGGTAGTAACTGTGTAAAGTCTCTAATACTCAACATTAACTCCTTTAAAATAAAATACACAGCCTTCTGCCTCTGTATTTGGAGTTGTTAGTGCAACTCATCAAAGAGAACTGCCTAATATAAATCATATATATGGTAATAATTTTTCCTCTTTTGTAGTCTGCACAAGATCCATGAAAGATTGTATTTTTATTACTATTTAAACAGTGATTAAATTTAGCCTGAGCAGTGAGCAAGGGTTCACATGCATTCTTTTATACTGCTGGATTTTGTTGTGCATCATTTAAAACATTTTGTATGTTTCTTCTTATCTGTGTATACAGTATGTTCTTAAATAATGTTCAATTGTCAGGAGAACTGTGAGAAATAAACTATGTGGATACAGTCTGTTTATATATAGAATGCTTGCTGTGACTTCCTTTCTGTGTAGTTCTGACTTTTTAATCAAGATGGAAAACATTAAAAGGACATTTTAATACATCATACAAATATTCACTGTGCAGACCTGCAAGATGCCCAGCACCTTCCTCTGCTGTTCATGTCAATGGGAGCTGATGGTGCTCTGCACCTGCCAAAATACGCCTCGCCTTTTGCAGGATTAGCATTTTAGTTGTCTCATATCTTGCTCAGAGACTGTTTTCTTTCAGATTGCAGAAAATTCAGATTCTTGTAGCCTTGATACACTGTATACCATTGTCTGAGAAGCTTTGTAATTATTGTGACATATTTTAGTTAATATATTTTCTATTGAAATGTATAGCTCATGATTCAGAAACACTTGATTATTTTATAACTGTCATAGACTTCCAGTTGCTTTGAAACTTGAATACTCAGAGTAATTAGCTAGAAAGGAAACTAATTTGACTCAAAAATATGGCAATAAGAAGCATAATTGGCTGGCTACACCTAATAATTTTAATTACAAACCGATAACTATTGAGTTTTGCAGTAAGTTCAGGTGTAGTTCTTGCTTCAGACAAAAATGAGTCTTTATTTAGAAGGAAATGCAGTACAGTCAGTAAACCACTGGGCAAGTATCATGTGTAAACATCTCATGTATTTGGTACATTTAGATAAATTTAATGAACCTTAAAAATACACACAAAAACTCCCATGATGTATTTTTGGTTTTAATTGGAAAAGATACTGCTCTCAGAGGCTAAGACAATAAAACATGCTTCCCACATCATTCATGCTCTTCATAGGAAGCTAGATTTGGTGGAGGTGTATTACCAGAGAGAGAATCTGTGGTGATCTTTGTTTTCTGTTGATATCCTGAAAAAATTACTGGAATAAAATAATGAAAGTAAACTAGTGAAACATGATTAAGTGCAAATATTCAGTCATCAATTCAGGATAGCTTGGGAAGAACAAGAAGCCATGGTATAATTTGAATGGGATTGGAAGCATCGGGGGAATTTTAAGTCTGAATCACACAAGAAAGAAGTGTCTTGGATAAGTCCTCTTTTTATTGAATATGTATAAATATTTATATTTCCATATGCATGCATATACAGCTCTTTCTCTTGCATACATTATGAACATATGCAAATAGATATCTAATGCACATACACCCAAATCAAGCATGGGAATTTTTTTTGTTCTACAGAAAAGACCAGAAGAAGCAGAAAGAAAAATTAAACTGAAACTGTATGTTAAATAATTTTTGTGATTTGATTTTTTTAAAAAAACAGCAGCTGATGTGTTGCCTGTGTTCCCATCCCGCACAAGTATGATACTTCACACTTTTTACCTTATATTGTAATTAGAAGCAATTAAAAATACTCCAAAAAACCTACCCAGATTAATTTGCAGCTGCTCGTGCCCAAGGCTTGGTTTAGAAAAGCCTCCCTCCTCAAGCTGATGGGTTACAAGTTGTTTAAAGCTATGGTACTGCAGATGTTCCTGGTCACTTAATGGAACGAATCTGGAGCTGGAGAAGCACTTCCTAGAGCATCAGATGTAAAATATAGGCTATAAAAGGACCCAGGCAAGAAGGATCATCCAGGATATGAAGGATAAGAATATATCGAAAACAGTCCCTTAAAAAAAAAAAAAATTTAGCGTTTACAGGCAAATGCCAAGGAAGAAAAAGAAAATAAGATTCTGCCCAGAATGGAGAAAGGACAAACTGTAAGCATGCTGATTTGAGCTATATTTTCAAGTCATGTACTGTGCTTTTAAAAGGATTAAAGCCACATATATTGTAACAGAAATCATTACTTCTCATTTTTGTACATGTTTTATTTGTATTATGTCTTTGTTACAAGAAAGGTAACTTTAAAAGTACAAATCTGCTGCATAAAGTACAACTTTGACAGTAAGAGCAATCATGCAACCCACTTCAGCTATGAATTCATCCTGTATTTCCAGTAAGAGGATGCAGTTACTTTACAGGAATGTCAAACAAGCTTTTATTTAGCTATCAGAATACCAAATAAACTTCACAATATTTTGGTTAGCTTAATGGGAATATGTTTTTTACAGACTTTTTTTCCCCATATATTACAGATAAATGGCTTACTAAAGATGCAAGCAATGTGAAATCAAAGATTTCCCCCTTTTTTTTCCCCCCCAAAGTTTTGGCCATGCCAGTACAAGACAACAGATGATGATCAGAATTTTGCATTAGAAATATTTTCAAAGTATTGTCTAAAGCCATCTTCATACATTCTGGCTCATAGTCAACTTATATATAGACTTTAATTAATATGGTAGAGCTGCTGTTAATATGGATAATTACTGGATTGCACATTTAACTATACAATACAATCATCATTTTCACCTCAGCTCACAAAACTGGGAAGTCATTTATAATAACCTGCGATTCCCAGCAGAAGACAACATTGCCTCAAAGGGGTGTCTGCTCCAGGATGAAGGATGAGCAGACACCCACGCTGTTCAACCGCATCTTCACCTTCGGTTAAGTTTTCTGCTTCCCGTTGTAATTGGATTCTTGGGGTTGTATGAAAAGTTTATTTTAACTTCTAGTTTGACAAATTCCAGCTGCGTTACAGCTGCATATAACGCAGAACAGATTATAGTCATTAAAACCCAAGAACAAGCAAAGTGATACCACAAAAATTAATACTGTTAATGAAAATAATAACCCATTGGAAACTGGTAAGCAGTAATCTTCAAAGTTAATACAGTATATGGTGAACGGTGTGCTTGAAGAGCTCTCTGCTGGCCAGGCACTGTCTGACTTCCGATCGAATGCGTAAGACCATGAAATACAAACCAGAGCTGCTGTTCACCACCTGCTTTTAACCCGTGAAGAGCAAACAACTGGTAAAACAATATACAGTTCTTAGTGTAGAGTTAGCATACAGACCACTTTCTATTGAGTGTATTGTCAGAGAAAAAAATTTCATCTTAAGACAGCATACCACATGCACAAATTCCAGATACCTCTCCAGAAAGCAGTATTGCTTTGCACAGCATTTTCATCATGACTGCCAAGTGCCCGTGAGGTGATGCTGTGTAGACATTATTACTGCATTTCTGTTGAAAATGCTGCCTCTTCCTTTTTCAGAAAAGAGTCAATCATCTTGCAGACTTCCAGAAAAACATCTTCCTGTGTTCCTTCTGCATCAACCTGTGAAACGGGCAACAAGACTTTAACAATGAATTATCTCGGAATCTAAGCACTGGTACCAACCAATGTGCCAACATAAAAGTTGCTCTATTTCGTGTTATAAACATGCTCATGTAGAGAAGCAGCTTCCATAAACCAAATTATTCAGTGTGTTTCTACAGTTCAGTGTTGAAAAGATTCTGTAGGCTCCATCCATCCTTTGGAGCAAAGTACACTAATCAAGTGAGGGAGCTTAGCTCTTTCTCCTAAGTATTCATGTTTTGAAGTAAAATTACAGCTTTGAGATGCAGAACAGTTTTCAAAGTTTCTTACAACTATTTTAACATTTAATACCCTCCAGAAGAAGCCTTAACAGGACAGCTAGGATATCATACTGTTAACGAGGCGAATAGCACTGACTTGTTCATTTGTTTCTTGTCATCTAAAGTGTCAAAGAATGTAATGCTGTTGACTGACCTAAAAGCTTTCAAATGGCAGTAACTTAGCAGCGTTCTGCGTTTCTGTGCATTTCTGTTTGGCAACTTGGTGAATTGGTTCTGGTTTGGCAACACGTTTTACAGTGATTCTGTTTTGGCCGGAGGCTGCCCAGGCTGTTAAAGGTTTTTTACTCTGACTGAACTTCAACAAAAACAAGATCAATTTATTTTCCTATGCTGAGAAATAGCTGCATCATTGGCAAAGAGGAATAATATTTGTAGACAGTAATACTTCTTTGTTTTCCCAAGAAAAGTACTGCAGCACTAAGCATTACTTGAGGAAGAAGAGTTGTCTTTTGCCTTGACAGTAGTGAGAGAAGTTTTCATGCTGGGGGCATACACCAAGCACACTGCATCTTATGATAATTCAGTTCCTTTCAAATTCCTGGTGAGAACCTTAATTCTCTACTCAAAAGCAAGCTTTCTCTATGCTTCTCCATGGCCAGACTTTCATGCATGTATGCCATGGCGTTTGCACACATTTAACTGGTCCCATGACAACTTTGCTAAAGCCTGTTTTTCTGAACTATGTGCTGCTTTTTCACCTCCAAGTTGCTGATCAGGATACCAGACAATCGTAATGTTTGGAGAGGGTATTCCTGATGATCATACTTTCTGCCACCTCTGTTCTGCAGGAAAATAACAGGAATTTTAAACTCAAAATGTGTTTTTTAAACAGGCCACGATATTCTCAGATACAGTGTTGGCTCCCAGCCAGCTCCTCCTGTACAGTCTGACTGCACTCGATAAATGTTTCAGTCCCTCAGTGGAAAGTCTTGTGTGGAGTCAGCAGCTGCTCCCTGCAGAGATCCAGCAAGGGATTCACACTGCAGCTGAATTTTGCTCTTGGTGGCATCCACAGATGCTGCAAAGTTTGGTCCCTTGTTGCATCCACTTGGGAGGGGTGGCACACCCAGCCAGTCCACATCCAGAGCAGTTCCAACACTGGAAGTGACCAGCCTTGCCAACCTTTGAGGAACCATGCCTGACTGGGTTCAGTCCCTTTGGCCTCTCCACAAGGCTATCTTCCAGTCTAAGCTGAACTATCATCCCTGCTCCTGGGAAGCTTTCAGAAAGACACTTCTCCTGCTTCCCTTGCTCTGTCGTGTAGGTGTTTGCTGACATTGCTACTTTATGTATTGCTGAAGCATCCGTGTGCTGGAATAGTTTGTAAAGCAGCAGGTGGTGCCTTAGATCAGTTCTCAAACAAGGGGCTACATGTCTTTCAGAAGATTTCTATAACAGAAACAGGGTTTAAGAGGGGGTTACTTACTAGCAGCAGAGAAGAGGGGAATGGTGAACCATTCTGGACCAAATGCCTATCTTCTCCAGTTAGAGTAAAACTATTAATTCTCATCTGAGCTGCTATAAAGCAGCTTGTTATGTCCATCTCAACTGCCAAGACACCTTTTTTTGTATGGCTATTGCACAAGAAATATAGTTTGCACAGGGTGAAGGCCACAGCCATTTCAAAGCTCTTTTCTTTTGTCTTATTCCATAAATACACCTCCACTGGACAACCTACCAAACCTAATCAGCACAAGTGGTTGCTGTTGACTTTTCATCAACCTCTGGAACTGGGACTGATACTCAGGTCCGGAGCTGTGCAATTATGATGAAGATTTAGGTTTGTGAGTGTGGAAACTGCTGCCCTTTACAAGCAGCTGGAATGTTGCTTTCCTAACAGGCACAGTGAAACATGGATGAGCGTGACTAATGACAGCCCCAGTGCTTCCCAGGCTGGCCTCCTAAATAACAAAGGTCCAATTCATAAAAATACCTTAAAGTCATGGCACAAAACTAACTTAATGTGACAACTATTCACATACAGTACTGTAGTAACTCAATGACACTCTGCAGCTCCAGTAGAGAAAGCTGTATTTCTCTCATTATAACTAAACTTCATAAATTAGGACTGTTTTCAAGGTTATTCAAGGCTACTGTCTGCTCATAAAAGCAAGATCTAAATACAGTTTTACATAGCTCTCCCTCTTTTAAAATGCCACTCTGCCTTCAGGTAACTTGAACTGCAAACAAATTTAATGTGCTCATATGAAACAGGACTGGAGCAATGGTCTTCAGTTGTACAATGTTGTTCCTTTTGACAATAAGATCAGACAAATAAATTTTCAGGCATTTGGGATTTAGATCCCTAAATGTATCCTGCCACTGAGAAAGACTTGACTGTAGAGAACCACCTTTACCAGAAAGACAAAGTGAGACTGCAATAAACTCACTGGATAGAAGCTTCTTATTGAAGGTCGGTCAAGTTCAGCTGGGTTGTCACTAACATTTATATATTTGTCATTAAAAAGACTGTTAAAACCTCTCTGAGACAGTGCAGTACCTGGTTCTCAAAGAAATGGATCAAGCTATCTGCCTGCTGAAACACATTGCCCTGGCACCTATTTGCATTTGGCATGAATGTTCCACTGTGTTTCATCTGTAATGCTCTGCTTATGTTTCTGATGGATCTTTCTAGGTTGGTGCCTCATCTGATTGGTCACAAGCCACCAAGGGGTGTGACATAGAAACACTTGTTCCTTTGTTCCCCTGCTACTCACCCACCGGGCTAATGGTTCTCTGACAACCTTTTAAAAACCAGAAATAAATAACATACCTGCTACCACTGTTGATTATCCCTTCTCTGAAAGGAAAAGTACATACTTGCCCCTCCCCAGAGAAACTTCTAACAGGGGATGAGCATGAGAAGGCTCAGAAGTGGATGGTCACTCATTTTTTTTATAATGGTTATGGAAAATGTTTGTGATAAGAATCTATTAACAAGTGCTTACATAGCAAGTGTCTACAACTGATTTTAGAAAAAAACAATAGAACAACACTGAAAAAAAAAAAAAACAAACCAAAAATTAAAATGAAAATGAAAAGGAAAAGGAAGATATTTTGGTTGAATTTTGTAAGCTAAACTTCCATAGCATATGATCTGAAATACTGAAGGTATTGTCCAGAGCAAATCCTCTGCTCTGGATTGCCCAACTTATTTGTTATACTCATGCCCATTCTCCTCCAATGACTTTCAATAGGGAACTTGTATTTAAGACACCTACTAAGTGTCTGATGTTAGGTATGATCAGTTTTGTCTTGCTTGACTACCAATACATTGTTCTTCTCCATTACTTATTGCTCTCCCACATACTGTCACTTGAAAAGAGCTTTCAAGGATGAGTCAGATGTTAAAAACAACCAGCTTTTTCTCCTCTTCCTCTCAGTTGACAGGTTCAAAGGTTTTACATTTAACCATGCTAAAACACAAGTAGGTACCTACTAAATGTTCAACCACATTTCTCTTTGAAGGTACCTTGGAAATAAATGAGAAACAATTTAAAAGCAACACTATCCACCTGCTTACTACAGCTACCATAGTGCATTTATTTTCATTTCATTCATCTTAAACATCTGATACCCACAGAATCAGGAAATTTGCAACTGTTCTTGTGAGTAGTGCTTTCAGTCCTTGCATTTCCATTTCAAGGTGATTGTTAAAGAGCCCCCCCTTACTGTTCTTAGTGGTAGGTTCTGTACTGATCATGAAATCAGTTCTGTAACTGATCATGAAATAAATTATGGAATATTAGAATACATCCCCAAAACATGGGGATTAATTTATTGTTACAAATTTACCTTCAATAACACAATTGAGAAAACTAATGAAAAGTGAGTGAAAGAAACTGTAATTCTTTGCCTTTCGTTCTCCATCCAGTTTATCTTCCCTTGTAAATACACCCCCGTGAGAACTGCAGTTCTTCCTCTCAGCTGAGTGGCTGGAAGGATCAACATGATTCCTGTTCACAGATGTTTCACCTGTGCTCAGATTCTCCACCCTGTGTGCATGCTGAGAGGAAAACTGACAGGTAAATTCGGTCAAAGGGAAATGTCAAAGTCCTGATCTTTCGGCAGCTTCATCAGGTCACTGCTCTTGTTTGGATTTTGGAGGAATGCAACCATGTTCCATTTCCAAATATCACATTAGTTATCTCTGAATGCATCTATTTACAACAATGAGGATAGAGAAGGTCATAAAATTCTCATTTACTATAATGGGGATGCTGCTAATATACCTTTGTCTCTTCTGTGCAAGCAAAGCAAAGAGAGAATTCCTAATGACTGCAGAGGAAGCTAGGACAGACTTGAGTTTTCCTGCCTCTACTGTGTTTATCAGGCTCCTTCCATCCATGTCACAACACCTGTTCCAGTGCAGAGATGAGAAAGCTTGTTTGACCTTGTAGTCTCAAAACACCTTGATACAGCATGACAGATCAGTTCCTCCTCCACTGAATGCTCATCCAATACCTAATTCCCACACCAGATCTTCTGTTGGCCTTATGCTCAGGACTGAGTTTTACACTTGCATATTTAACCTGCCTGTTCTATGACTGAAAACTTTTAGACTAGATATTACAAGTTAAACACATAGCACCATTGCCATGTGCTTTTCCAAATCTGTGGAAAACTTTGCCCAGACTTGAATACACATAATATGGAGAAATCAAATAATAGCTACAAGCCAACCCTATTATCTTGTTAAAACAACTCTAATTCTCTTCCCTGTGGCCAAGCAGGGACAGGGTGCTTCAGTTAAACCCTACAACACATGATCACTTACACAGCTGAACACAATTTCATCCACAATTCTCAGTGGTGCTTAGTCACACATTGCAGTAAGCTGGCTAGAAAAGATTAATGCTGAGTCTTCGTGGCAGTTAGGGGGGATTTAGATGCTAATATTTCTCTTGAAATCTTGGCATCCACCCCTCTGAATTCTTAAGAAAGTGCATGGCTGAAATGACAACAGATACAAAGCTCACATGGGCCTTCTACTGAGGGGTTGCTGCTGTTGAAAAACAAGACAGGCCTGGGCAGGAATAACCTTCCAGTAGGCAGCAACTAGAGATTCTTTCAGACCTTTCTTCTCTTTCTCTCTTAGCTAGCTTCTCTTCTCTTCAGATTTTTTGGCCATTGCTCATCCTGGGATCACAGACTGATCTGGATCTGCAAACAGCACCTTCAGTTAAGACTTCTTTTCCCTGAAGCTATTCAATCCCACCAGCTTTGCCTGAGAAAAAGAGTGCACAAACCTTGGGTCTGTATTTACATGAAGGTCCATAGATTATTTTTAAAAATTCATGAATGTATATCAGATCATTTATTTTAAGGAGTCTTCAAATCAACACTTGTAAATTAACTGGTGGCTTTGCCCGAAATGTTTTAGGAAACGTATATACAGTTCTTTCAGTGAGCAGAATTATGGAGACAGCATCATCTTAATGTGAGCATTAACATCTCCAGCCAGCACTGGTCAGGGATGGAGAGTAATAATCTTAGAAATGAACAGATTCCCAAAGCTGAAAACATGTGGTATTACAATTTAAATCCACAAGAAAATATTAAACATTTTGGACTACCTCTAGGTAAAGTCTCAGTCTTTTGTGGATGAGCATGATAACAAAAAGCAGGGAATATTTAAGCTAGAACCACCTATGCCCCCCCCCTCCAAATTGCAGTCAGAAGTATTACTGATAGTTTTCCTGCTTTCCACCTGAATTTCCTTTCTTCATTCAGAGAACATCAGAGTGACTGCTAAAGTCAATGCTCAGCAGTCTGTAAAACATGTTGCTATAAATAAGAAACTAACCCCACCTCCTGGGAATTGCAAACTTTGCCTTTACTCTCTGCTTCCTTCAACACATGCAGCCTAAACATATTCACTGCTAAAATAGTCTTAAAACCATAAATCTAAACGTCTATTTTCTCTTGATTTCCAACAAAGCTAAGAGGAACACATTTTGTGTTACCTAGTTCTCTGCTCCAAAGCAGCTGTTGACTAAGTCTTAACTGTTTGTCTTTATTCTTCAAATTGTTGAGCTAAATCATTTTGTTTGCAAATAAGTTTGCAAGGTGTACACTCACAGGACAATAATACAAGTTGGAAAGAACCTCAGTAGGCCATCTAGTCCAACCTCCTGCCAAAAGCAGGACAGGGCTCTGGCAGGATGCCACTCTGCCAGGCACTCTGCTGGAGTTGTACCATTGACCAAGTCAATGGTGTGTGAATAAACTTTTTGAGTTCACTCTTTAAGTTCCAGGAATATTCCAAGAAAAATTTCCTAAACAAGCATTCCTTCCAGAAAAGAAATTACTTTTTTTTTTCACAGTATTTAGTGTATTTTCAAAACACAATTATTTTTTCCCAGCACTGCCCACTGCAGAACTGATAGGGAATATTTGGATCAGAATAGCTTTTGAAGTCAATTGCCCCGTCCAAAGAAGTGCTCAGACTTACTTTTCACAGTGAACTTTAAAATAGACTCCCACAACTGTTCAACAACACATGGTTAAAATAATAACATCTCTCACCCATGAACAAGAAAATACTAACATGCTTCTTGTGTGAAATCTGTCTCCTGCTCCTGCTCCTTGCTGCAGGCTTGTACCCAAGGCTGGCTGAGGAGGATAAGGATAGCCTGGGTGGATTGATTTAAAAAAACTACCTCTGCTAAGTATTTTGGCAGTATTTTCTAAATGCTAATAAATAACTGAACATTTACTTGTCTGCATCTTCAGGTTTGGAGGGAGGGGACATACCCACATTTTACTGAAACCCATAATGGAATGACATCTTTGATAACAGATATGTATTTTATAGTTCAGTAAAAAGCAGACATTTCAATGCAGAGTACCTGTGTTCAAGAAAACAGAACACATTTTTCAGCCTTAAAAGGACATTTTACCTGATAATGTTTATAAAGCTCATTTTACAGAGCTTTCATACCCACTAGTTTAATCCAGAAGATGGAAGTATGTTGAACACCTACATTCATCAGAAGCAAGTACAGACACTGTACAGACATTGTAAGAAAAACAGTGTAAACCCTGTTCTAACAATGCATGAACACTTTCTAACATGCAAACACACAGTGTCACTTCCCAAAAGATTCTGACCCACAGACTTAGGCAAGTCCCTCCAGGAGCTAATGAGCTGTAAGGTTTCAGGAAAAGACAGAGCAGAAACTTGCAGCAGAAGTATTAAAGAAGAGCAAGGAGAATGAAGTAAGGTAGACCATGAACGAAAAATCTGTGTGAAAGTATTTATTGTAGTTTAATTCCCTTTGGGGCTGTTGCTTCCATGATGCTTCAAAAAGGGAAACACTGCAGAAGGCAGTTTACTGGAATAAAATCTTGGAGATACAGAGCTCTGCTTTCCTTTGAATTGCACTTTGTTTGTGTATTCTGCACTGTACTCAATTCTTAACTAGATGCATCCTTGCAATACTGGCAAGGTAGCTGATCAAGAAAATACAAATATATCCAGGTAATAATTCTTAAGCTTAAAAAAAAAAGTTTTTTCCCTGCTGCTCCAGAGTTTGTCTTCTCTTCAGTTACTGTGGGGTTAGCAAAGGACATAAATCAGGCCACTCCCTTGAAGTATCATTTTTCTCAAGACTATGTAATCTACTTTGTTACCAGGTCAGCATATGGCTGCATAAATTAGCTGCATAGCTCTCTCATGGGAATTTTACAGATGAGAAAGGTTTGGGATGTGTGACCTGCATGTTGTTATAGCCTCTAGATAAAAGCTCCCATAATATATCCAGAAAATATTATTGGATTCTTTCCCTTTCAAGAATCAGTAGGACTACATATTTCTGTAGCTGAACATAAGGGACTGTTTGCCATGACAGAGCAAAGAAATATATGCATTCCATGTAAATAAGCTTACAGACATGCTAGCCTATATATTAGTTTATTATACTGATGGATTTTTTTTTTGCTTCTCTGTAAAGTACTGATTAGCGAATAAAAATAACGCTTTAAATATTACACCCTAAACAGGTGTAAACTGAGGTAATTCATTATATGTTAATTAATTATTTATACTTATATGCATATATAATATATTATTATAACTATGCCATATGAAGAAAAAGCTGTCTTGTGTGTAGGTCTGTTTTATTCCAGGATACACACTATCAGTTCTGTAAATTTAACTAAAGGGCTTTGGATTAACATAATCCTTCCTTATAACTCTGAAAACCCTTACAGAGAAATAAATTGGAATACTTAAAAGAAAAGCTTTCCAGCATTAATGCTTAATAAGATATTCTATACAGATGAGGTAGTGATATAGAATATGCTCTCAGACTCAGGATAAATCTCTGTTTTTTCAAACTGTACTGTGGAACTCAGAAGTTTATAGAAGTTGCACACTGCAGAGGCAACCAGGTGAACACGATCAGGTGCTGCCAGTCAGGAGGAGGAAGGCATCAGCTCCTGTTCAGCCCACCTGTGCCCAGTTAGGGCTGGCCCCAACTGCACATGAGCAGAACTGGGGCACCAATAAAAGGTGAGCTTTGGGAAGGGAGCAGGGGTCACTCCTGATCAGCCTGAGGAAGAGGATAGTCAGCTCTGGAGCATTAGCACTGAGATAGACTGACTGTTTCTAAGGGCAGCTTTCAGAGTACTGTTCTTGCACCTTGGCAAGAATACCTACTGGACCTCAAAACACTGTGGTCTAGGAAAGGATTGTCTGCAACACAAACAAACAAGGGAAGTGTAATATGAGGACAAACTGGAATTGCAGAAACTAATACAGGTCATAAACTGTGTCATGTCAGTATTTTGCAAGTATTGCTCATACCTTAGTGGTAAAAAGCAGTAATTTAATTCAAAAGGTCAGCAACTTACCCTGCATAACTGTGTCTTCCTTTCATAGTATGCAATCACAGGTCTTGATGCTTTGTAATAACTTTCAATTCCTTCCTTGATGGTTTCAGCACTATCAGAGTTCTGACTGCTTGCATTTCTCATCAGAAGGTGATTGCTCATGGTTGCTGCAGAGCAGTCCAGGCAGAACACAAGTTTTGGTTCCCCAATCTAGAGACAAAGAAAAATAGTAAGTTTTCAAATCACTGTCCTAGTAAATTTTGTTTGGATAACTTTAAACAGAAATGCTACAGAAAGAGTCATCAAGGACTTTATTCGCAAATTACTTTCATATTTGTCTATGCAGGAATTACGTACTCACACACCACCCTGAGTGTTCCTGGCTGGGACACGTTCCATGAGATCAGGTTGCTCAAGGCCTTTTCTTTTGAAAATTGAAACTGAAAAGGCCTTGCTCAAGGCCTTTTCTTTTTCGGAAAGAGTGAGAACTCTTCAGAAAAGAGAGAGTTCTTTATACCGGTGACCATTAAAAATTCATGTTTTTACCATGGCTACAGCAAATTAAGTCTAAATGACTGACACATGGAAATTGCTATTGCTACTGATACCTTTGTTGACAGCCCTTAAAGAACTATTCTTAAGGTAAATGTTTCATATCAGGTCCTATATATTTGACTGAGTATGTCTGGATTATGTTGACATTTCTACTAACTTTATGACTTTCTAAGAGACAGCTGAAGCCAAGTGATTATGTCAGACAGTTCAATGATAAGCTTTGATCCATCTGTTTTTTTCCACCCAGTTCAGAAAGCATTAATGGTATTGGCAGCACCAGTAGTGGGGTTGGGGACTAAAAAAGTCAACCAAGTAGTTTTAACAGTGCAGGAGACTTAGAGAAGTTTAAAAAGATGTGGGCTTAACCAATGATTAAAACAAATGTCCTTTTTGTATAATTTGATTAGTATGGTGAGAAGTCATTTCCTCCCAGCACCACATGAGGAATTCCATGGTTGGTTCTAAATTATTGTAGAGTAAAAAATAACTTCTTTTATAGGTTACAGTCATCACCTTACAATGGGGATGGAGGAGTCTACTGACTGGTAGGATTAGATAATACTATCTTGTTTGTCAGATACAGTCTGATTTGCTTTTGGAAAATCAATGTTGTTCTCTTAAATGCTTCAATACTGCTATTCTCTGGAATTCAAAATGTTACAGAAATGTCATTCTTCCAAGTCAAAGATTGCAAAAAGTAAACATAATGCTCCTATCAGATACTTCATCAAATCTCACTACTGTTTTGTGGAGTTTTTTTAATTACTGTTTTCCTGACTGACACGATATAGCTTAAATAATGCATACTGTGGGGTACTGTAGGAGCCAAACAAGTCTAACGTATTGGGTCTTTACTCCCTTATATAGTAACTTCCACCTGGTGATGTAGAACTTATAATTTAATCTTGTTTTCTATTCATCCAATGGAAAGACCAAGAAAGGAATGGAACCATGTACTTCTTTTGAATTCCGGGTAGGTAAAAGTACAATTATATCACTGAAAGGGACTGAGAAAAATTGGCTGTATTTCTACACAGATAATTCTGTTTAGGGTGTTCAAGCTTTTAAGTATAAGCATATTCCCTATGTCTTGTAAACAGAACATATTTTGTTAACAATTAAAATGATTTTTACACATCATGTAGATAATGTAGCATTATTCATTTGCACTTTGCTGCAACTAATTCATAAAGTCTGATGTCCACCTCTTTTCATTCAATTATAGTGTAGGAAGAGCTTGTCATCACCCTTCAGAAAGCACTGCAAAACATTATCTCAATAATAATTCATTAAAAAAAAAAATAATCAGAGACTTACTGAGCATCTTATTGCCAGCCAAGTTCACCCTGTGAAAACTTAAGTGGAGACCTAGATACAACAAGGATGACTTAGCACATTCAAAATTATAATTTGGGGTCCCTGTATTCTATTCCAAATGTCAAAACAACTCAGGACTACAGGCTCTTTTGCTACAGTGTCTACAGGAACTGAAGACTCTTGTTCTAGCACTGATGTGTCAAGACTTGTTTGCCTGGCAGTGCTCCAGGACACTCCAGTCTCTAAGTCCTTCTTTATAGCACACACCACTGTTCATAGGACATGACACATATGCCTGCCAGAAAAGCAGCACTGCTGTAGTTCCTCCTCCTACACAAAATGCAAGAAATCTTCAATGGCTTGTTAATTGTCATTTTAGTAAAGGAACTAATAGATCAACTTCTCTGTGAAAAGTTATGCGAGACAGCAAAACCTATTACTTGTGATGTTGTCTAGCTTCTGATGGCTAAATCTTGCCAGGCTTTTGTGGTATCAACTAAATAAAACAGCTAAAGGGTCAGGGAGAAAATAGATGAGTCATTAAGGGCTTACTACCTATCAAACTTGTACAGGATATTAATGGAGTGTAAAATGATAAAATATATGCTTAACTATTTCCCCTGGTTTACCACTTCTTTTCTACTAAACTCTGGCAAAGTCATCATAAGGCTTATATACAGGATTTTCTGCAGATTGAGAAATGTACAGCTGAGACTTCTCAGTAGGTCTTAGCACATACTGAGGAAATCGATAACACTCTGAACTCGCCACTTGCAAAACTCTCTTTTTATGGCTACTCATCATAAAAAATTAATCTACGTTTTGCTGCCTCGAAGTGGCAGCAAGTTTTGCCAGAGCTGGCTGAATGGTAAGAGATACTGACTGTGAAGATACATGTTTTCATGAAATTGCATCAAATACTGCTTGATGAGATTTTTTTATGAGAAGTATAGCAGCCATTCACTAGAATTTGAAAATTGATTAAAAAATGGGGCTTTCCATTAACTGTGAATTGTTTCTGTCTGATATTAAATTCAGGTAAAATCACCCTTTACTTCTCCTGGTATTGTGGAGTCTGTGTGGGTGAGGGCAAAAGCTGGAGGTGCTATGCTTATGGGCTGTCAAAGTTTCAGTGATCAGCATCACAACACTGTTGGATTGGCTCTGTAGACATCCTCATTGCAAGCAGCTGAAGATGGGAACCCAAGCAGCATGAGAAGTACAGCCGTGCCTTAATAGGGATTACAAAAGCATTGCAATTATATGGGCACCTTGCTCTCAAACTCTTCTGCTTCTTTCAGATCCCGGGGATAACCATCAATTAGGAATCCTTTTGTATCCCCTAACTTGGAAACCATGGCTTCCTTCAGTAGCTCTAGGACAATACCCTGCATTGGAAAGAAAAGGAGTTAGTTTAAATAAGAAAGATTGATACCTTTGTTACCCTGACTTCAGTCCTACACCCTTGAGAACTGCCTTGTTGTGCTAAAAGCAGGTGCTGTGAATGCAGGTGTTTTTCTTGTCATGCAGGTAGCAGGACACCTTACTTCTTCTCTCAGTACCAGCTACGCTACAAATCTAGTGTTGCAACCCACCAAAGAGTTCCCAAAGTATCCTCTAGATAGCTGGGAATGTTCCACAGTTTCAAAGTTAATGTTCATACTTGTGAAACTTTGGAATACTGCTGCAGCATTTTGCAAACCGATTGCTTTTTTTTTATGCCATTGATGTAATTATATTACATGGAAAGTGATAAGAGACATCTGACAAAACACACCAAAGAGCAAAGCAATCACAACTAATCCTCAGCACAGCTTTTAGTTTCCCCTGGACAGCACTTCCCACTATCTTTCATTAACAAACACATCCTATGATCTAGCTGCATTTGCTGAAGACCCACCAGGAGTGGGAACTGCGGACCTGGTGTATAAAAATCAAGTCCAGCTGAGGACACATTCCGCCTCATAGTCTCCATTAAATTGCAGTCCAGCTGCTCTGGGATGTCAGCCAGCTCTGCAGGGAACTGCCGTAGGTATTGTAAATTAGAATAGCTGCCAGGATGACCAGCTCTGAATCTGAAATGTGAAGCTATAAAATGGGCATAAAGTTTCTGTTTCCTGTACTTATTCATTTTGCAATGCATAGTGCAGCATCTGTCTCACTGTATTCAAGGGCTAACTTGTTGACTATGTGAGTCTGAAGTTGTAAAGAAATACTGGCAAAGCAAGGGGAAAGAAGTGCCACAGGTGAAGAATCTTCCCCCTCAAGTAGCAGATACGTTTTTCCTTAAATGGGAATCAGCAGCTCTAGTCTTCTATTTCTACTCTTTAGACAATGTACACACCACTGCCTTTGTTCAGCCATCAGAACCCCAAATATAAAACCACTGCTTACGCCAGGCACGGGTTCACCACACTCCATGATGTCTTTGATCAGTTTACTTCTCTCTGATAATGACGATAACTCATTTTGGAGAAGATCAATGGTGGACATGTGAGTAAATCCGTATTTCTTAGCTAACAGTTCACATTGGCTACCTTTGCCAGAGCCAGGGCCACCTTTGTGAGGAAAAAATTCCCAGAATTAGGAAGGAGTAAATATCTGCCTTTTATAAAAATGCAGCAGTAAAGAAAATGGGAAGAAATTGAGGAGACTGCCTATTTTGCAATTTATTTTGCAAAGACACTCTACACAATAGAAAAAGTCACCTGTTTCCCTTCTGGTACATTATACTGCTGGCTCAAAAATGTCTACCCAAATTGAAAAAGTGTGAAATCTCTTGTAGAAAAGAACCTGCTCCTAAAACATCATTACCATGTCAAGGAAAAACATGAAACAGACAGCCCATGTAGAAGGGTATTTGACTTGACAGCTGCAACAAATACTAGAAATCAACATTCACTGCATCCTTGAGAGGGAAATATTTTGTACCTGTTTACTGAATGGAAAGGTCAGGGAAAAGAGAGGGTGAAACTTGCCTCTCTTACGTGAGATGCAAGTAAGTGTACAGTAATTAAAGCCCTTTGTGCTGAGGTAAACGTAAGAGCAAAATTTCACTGTGTTTGTGGCCTCTGAGTTGGAAAATTTTCATGAGCAGGTATGTCTGCTGGTAACTGAGAGCCAGGTACTGAAGTTGCTGAATGCTGCTGAAGGTTTGGTGATGCCACTCCCTGCAGCTGGGATGCTCTCCAGGAATGCTGCAGGGGAGAGTCAGAGTGAAGGGCTCTGCAGCGAGGGGCACATGGAGACCTTGGCACCACCTGCTCTTCCACATCCACAACTGTACTCAGCCAGGAGTATCTGAAACTGCCTGAACCAGGCCCAGAGTTAAACATCCAGAGGGGTGAGGGGCAGTCTCAGGTGACAGGGCACTCAGGTGCAGCTGCTCATGTAATTTTTCCACAGGCTGAAGGGAAGGCACCTATGGCCCCGACAGCTCCCTACAGCTCCCTACAGCTGCAGCTTGAGTGCTTGCATCCCTGGGCCTGTGGGGAGACAGAGAGAGCAGGAGGGGAAGGGCAGCACCTCAGGAGAATGCTGCAGGTGTCCTCCTGACAGAAAGGGCACCTTAAGCCTTCCTGCTTCCTTCTGCAGGAGAGCTTCCACCACCTCAAGAGTCCCAAAATTCTGCCTCTCTGCCAAGCACCGTTCCTGAGGCAGTCTCGGGAGCTCTGGACACTTTGATCTGCAGGTGCTGGCATAGCCCTGCCCCACTTTCTCCATGGAGGTGGCTGCTTTTCCTTCCTCACCCTGACAGCCAACCCTGGGAAAAGCCAAATGGCCCCTCAGCATCTGGCTGAGTGGCAGCAGCACCCCAGCCGGTCTGGAGAGCCCAAGGAAATTTCTGGAAGGTACTTCTGGAGGAACCTGCTGTGGAACTGTGGCTGAGGTGAGGGCTCCATGAGGTCTGTACTTGGGGGGAGGGTTGAGGGAAGCCAGGAAAGCAAAGCTCCTCCTGTGACAACATCAGGACTAGGGAGAAATTTCAAGGTGAGTAGCAGCATTTTTCAAATTTTTATCATCTGTTCAGAAGATCTACTGCAGTAGGAGGTAATTATATTCTTGTAGGGAGACAGTGCTCAAAACTCAAAAGAAGAGACTATGCCAAACTAAAAGAACCAAACTCTCTTTCCAATAAGGCTTTTTTTTAAGCATGTAATTTGTGTATTTATCAAGTGTAGACAACTGCAAATATGACTACACAACTCTACTATGGGGACTTAAGATGCTAGAAAATATGTGATTTTCCTTTCTGTTTGTATTTCCGTGAACAGATATAAGAATAACACGTTCACAATAGAATGAATTTGGCACTATATCCTCCTGACTTGAACTTTCTTCAAAATTTTGCATTCAATTTAAGAAAATAATTACTCTAAGTATATAAGTTTCAGAGAAGTTCCAGTTCTGTAGCTGAGAACAAAAATCAGATCATAAGGCAGTAGCATCTAAGGAATGATTTTGTCTACTGTAACCTAATGTCTTTTATTTTACCTTCACAAAGACAATTGTCAGCCCATGGTGTAAGTATCACATTTTTACTACAATTTTAGCCAGAAATATCTTTGTCACACTCCCAATTTCTTGCCAGCATGGGTTGCATGTTGTTTTTCTATTGCTTTAATAAAGAAAAAATTATTTTGTAAAAACATCAATTGAAAGGAAACAAGGAATAAGGGTGGCTACAGGGAAATAGCTAGAGGCATTACAGGCAAATTCTCTATAATAAAACCATTAAATATGTGTGGTAGCAATTTTTTCTGGTCTGTTTTGGTTTGTTAGATTAGTAAGTTTGTGTGAGCATGTGCTTGTTTACACATTCTGTCTTGTGTCCTTGAATACACTAGCAAGTGGAGTAATTTCATTCTATTTGCCTGATGTATATACACAGAATAAAAAAGACCAGCTATGAAGATTATTTTATGTTGGTTTTATATAGATGTATCTCTTCTGAATGTAGGGCCAGAACAAATTTCATAACATGCCTTCATTTACTAAATAAACTAGGACTCCTGAGAACTAAGAATACAAGAACAATTTTTAGTTGTTTAGTTAGCAGCTGAATATTTTTGAAAGTTGATGTTTTTCTAGAACACCTTTTTCTGTTGGTATTTTAAAAGAGAAAAATGTCAGAATGACTGATTATGCAGGGCATACACCATGGTGAGTACTACCATGCTTCCAAAATACTAAGTAAAATTGGCTGTTTGTTTTTTACACAAGAGCTCCAAGAAAGGTGAGATTAAAATCTTGAGCTCTTTAAAGAGATAAAGACATAATAAAATGATATTTTTATGTTTTCCCAATGGTTCAGTTGAGATAAAAAATCTGTTCCCTGTTTTATTGTAAAAGTGTAAATCTCCTTGAACCAATTTTTTCCCTTATGCTGTCATCCTTTACTCTGCCCAAATATATTTTGGTGAAACAAAAAATATTAACTGGTGACAGCCATTGGAACGTGCTATTTGGATTAATCATGCTGTCTTCCAGTTTTAAAATATGACATGAAGATAAAGAGTTAAAGCCAGTAGACTTATGAGTACACTGTGACCTGTGGAGTGTGTAGAACTACCAGGAGTTCCTCACTGTAAGCATGCCTTTATGTTACAACTGTATTGCAAGTGCAGTACATCTTGCTTTAAAGCTCATCCATTAACTTAATAAAAAGAGGAAAAGTCACAGATTTGAGTTAATAAGCATGATGTATCAGTCACTGAGAATTTTCCTGGGAACAGTCTTTTGTGTGTCTCTTTTGCTTACTGTTTATAACAGAAAGCACAGTATCAGGAACCAGGATACTAGCCAGAGCACAAAAATTAGATGCAGTTCTGCATGTTTCTTTTCTGCAGATAAGTGTGGACTAAAAGGTCTGTGCACTCCCTTAGCAATTTCCTCTCTGTTATGTTGATTCAGCTGCCTGTGAAACTGTGTAGGGAGACCTTCTGGTAAATAACATTCTGGCAGCACTGCTGCCATTGGTGGTCTCCTTTCCCCATTTAATTACTCAATGCAGAAATGCTTCATGGAGAGCCCATGAAAGGGGGAAGAAGAGTGGTCTCAGTGGGCAGGGAGAAATGACGACTGCCTGAGCAGCAGTTTGAATGTTTCACTGCAGTCTGCATTAGATCAGGGAAAGA
This sequence comes from Florisuga fusca, assembly GCA_038090715.1. Taxonomy (NCBI): domain Eukaryota; kingdom Metazoa; phylum Chordata; class Aves; order Apodiformes; family Trochilidae; genus Florisuga; species Florisuga fusca. The sequence continues at coordinate 18,400,885 of JAAWXA010000008.1, forward strand.
TCTCAGTTTAAGAACTGAGTCTCTTACACCTGCTCTCCTTCATGACCCACCCCCGGACAGTGAAAGACCACAAACCTTGGCATGTGATTCATCTGCTTGTGCCTAGAGCACAGTGTCACAAGCAGATGAATAAATGATGCTGCAGAGAGCCAGGACTGCCCCTGGGAGTGAGCAGGGACAGGACCAAGCAATGTAAGCAGTTGATATACTGGCTTTCCTGCTAGGAATTCTAGTAAAGCAGAATTGTCACACAGAGAGAATGGGATCTGAGGACTTCACAGCAGCAACTCACCTGTTTTTCATGTATGATTTTAGTTTGAGTGAAACCATGTAGGAATGATGCTGTTATTTAAAAACAGTAACAACAACAAAATCTCTCTCTTTCTTCTGGAAGATGATTTTAGTCAAAAAAGCAACCTGGAGCATGTATTGGGAGAGTGATGTGGTGTCCTGGGACATCAATGAGTTTTCATCCCTCTTTAAATGTGTAGTTAATGTAATAGAAAGTTAGACAAAGCAGCTTTCACCAGATTCTGCAATTGGTACTTGGACTGACTGGGATTTTAAGTATTAGCACTGTTCATCCTATGCCTATTTTACTGTAGAAGGAGCTGTAATACAGGTACTGTAGAATAATTTAAGTTGGAAGAGACCTTATCTGGTAAAGCCCTCTACTCAAAGCAGGGCTAATTTAGAGGATCAAATTGTTTGAGGTCTGACATACCTTAGACAAACCAATTTTGGGTTTTTTTGATTTGTTTGTTGGGGTTTTTTTGTATACACAAGAAGATAGTGTCTGCAGCTGATAATGTTTTACCTGTAAATATAGGTGGCCATCTTCAGAGTGTCAGCTGACACGCTGGTCTTATTTATATTGAGTGTAAATCATTATCAGCTTTGGTTCATCAGAGTATGGCAAGGATTCTTCAGAGGAAGGTGGTAACATTGACTAAGCCTGAAACTACATTTAAGAGTAAGCTGGGAGTTTGTCTCTTATCCAAAGTGCAGGAAGATTCCTGACAACTTTCCTCTCCTCCTTTTGGCCCCAACCAAACCCAAATGTGGTTATGTTTTCTGAAACTCCTGTGGAGATAAGGAGGGATAATGTTCTCAGTAATGTTATGTGGTCTTCGTATTCTGCTTTCTTTCTAGTCAAGGTATCATGAGCTGAACATTTCTAGTGCTCTCTACTTCAGTGGAGCACTCTAGCCACTAAGAATTTATGATACTTTTTTCTCTCTTCCCTTTTCCCACCCCACCCTGGGTCCCCTACCCCAGCTTGACAGTTTTCTTCTGCTTTCCTAAGGTTTCTTTTGTCAGAGTGCAATTTACAGTGATCAGACTTCAGCTCTTGACTGACATGTACAAAATGTTTACTGCTTAGGCAAATGATACATATTTGAGTAATGTGTAAAATAGTAAACCTGAAGTTCACACAGGTCAAAAATTGATTCAGGCAGATTTACCTTCAAGTAAAAAAAAAAAAAAAAAAATTGGGGACACTTCCAACTGAGCACCAGCAAGAAATGTATTTCTGGGAAATACCATTTAACTTCACTACCTAGATGGAGTAAAATTGACATATTTCTTGCAGCCAAATTAACAACCACAAAGGTTTAATTTTGGTCACTAAAAAAAAAAAGAAAAAAATTCAGAAAAAATGTATCCCCACTCTTCACATCAGGCTTCAAGAAGCTTCATGGAAGGAGGATGTCAATACTTTGGAGAAAAAGTTTAAATAATTCTGAGTAATTTGTTGACAAGTAACCCATATTTGGACTTAAGTCAAACTTTTCATTTTAATGTTTTCAGCAAAGAAAACTCAGACTTTTGTTTAGGTAGTATTTTTCTCTGTTCTTAGGAAGCATTTACTAGAAACTCAGAGACCAATTTAAGAACAGGAATAAATAGGGAAAAGGTATGTTTTCAGTTTTAAACTGGAAGATGGTTAGTAGATGGCCTAGAAAATAATAAATTAAAATTGAAAAGCACTCTTTGAAAAAGAAAAAGCAATCCAGTCCTTCATACAAAAGCAATTACTCTTTTCAAGTAACTAGTACCAGTCTTTAAGCTGAAACTTATAAATCTTGCAAATTAAAAATTTGTTTTAAAAGACCGTTCAAAGTTTAAGGTAGTTAAATAAGTCACATTTATATAATAATAAGTATGAACATGGTGTTTTCCTCTGTGGATGTCAAAAAAGAACATATAAAGTACACTCTGAACCTGCAAAGCCTCAGTGCATGCTAAGCATCCTGCATGGTGATTATTCCATCGACTTCTTAACAGCATCTTGAGCACGTGCAGAATTGAAATCATCATTTACAAAAGTTATTTCACAGATGAAAAGGTGAAGAGACTTGGGGTTTTTCTTTTGTTTTCTAACGTTTTTTCTTTTTTTGTTGTTTGATTGCTTTTTACACCTAAATTATAAATCCAATCTTGTAACATTTTAATTTATGCTGGTGAGGCAACTTTAATGTGGGAGATAATGCAACAATACTGTAACTGCACAAGAACTCGGGTAATTTTGAATGTGTTCACAGTTAAACATACCTCCTGCTCCGAGCTTTACACATCTGTTGTTAGCATGGTCAGATACAGGTTAATAACATTGTATTTAATCCTAATAGCCCTTCAAAAGACTAAACACCACCTGTAACTACTCTTAGCCAAACTGTGTTGCTAAACTGTAAAAGAAATCATATAATCAAAACTAAATAACACGAGGACTTTCAGACATCTCAGTAAATTAGGAATCTGACTTACCGAATACAAGAATTATGTTTGATTTCCTCAGATCTTCTGAAAAGTCTAAAATGAAAATAAAAGTTCTTTAGTTGTCATGAGCTACTAATTTTATCTTCACTACTTTCCACACAAAACTGTGTAACACTCAGGCAAGATGATCTGAATTTATTAGATTTACTTTCTGCTGTAATTCACTGAATTATCAAAGGAGTTATTATTCACAAGTCCATTTATCTCCCAGTTTTGTAGTTCTCACTGCAGACATGGTAAAATTATTTTACCTGAAAATTAGACTTTGCACATACCCATCAGTTCTTTAAAAAAATGAGAGAGAGAAAAGGAAAGGAAAAAAAAAAAGTGAAGCAGATGCATCTTAGAATCATAGAATGGTTTAGGACCTTAATGACAGAATAATATGCCTCCAGAGCCACAGAGCCATTGTATTTTTCTCTGAATATGTTATTACATTATAATTGCTATAGAAGTTTGACCACATGCCATTCAGATTTTATATTCTGTGTACTGCATCTGAGAGGCAGCTTAAATTCCCATGAGCCTTAAATTCAGCCAAATAAGAACAATACACTTAAATGAAATCCAGGTATTCATTTCATTTTAGCACCAAAACTACTGCATATAGTATAGCTTTGCCTTTTACTAAACCTGTATTTTTAAAAAAAGACCTTCCAGTCTGTGTCCCAGTCACTGTCCTGATGATACCAGTACAGAAGGTACTTTTGTGCCACCTGAGCCTACTGGAACTTTACTGTAACCTGACTTAATCAATACAGGACACATTCATTTATCATATACAATTTTGGATTTGATTATGTGGCATTTACATCTCTTATTACATAATATCATTATCTGTGAAAGGTTTTGATTGATCCTCACATTCCCTTTAACCTCTTAGTAGCTTACACCAAGAAGCTTTTTGTAACTATCAGTTCCTGAAAATACCTGAAATCTGATGCTGATTAACAGTAATTTTTTCTAAAAATTTTTGATTCACTGGCCTAAGGAGTATAGAAATATCTTTTACAAGCTTTAATTTGCACTCAAAGAGAATTCACATGAAAAAATCCTTCTAGACATAATTTTCACAATATAAATAACCTGAATTCACTTTACCTTCTAAGTAACTATTCAAATAACAGGGAACATCAAAAGTTTCAAAATTAATGGCAAATGATACTGAAAAAGAAACTCACCTCCTGTGCTCTCATAACCAGAAAAACTTGACTGATCCTCCTCCTGTTAATTGAGCAATTGACAAATTGAAATGGATATTCTGCATAGTTTGCATTTCTTCTTACATCTGCTTGTATGTATATCTTAGTATCTTCTCCATAATCTAACCTCTCAGTTTTAAATCTTTTTTGAGATATGGTTAATAATGTCACAGAAATGATAGTACTACTGTCTCAGTTGGTAGGACATGAGCATGGAGAATCCAAGGGAATTTGAGATGATTAACTGGCCCATACTGGTTTTGTGAGGAGCAGCTTTCTCAGTGTCCAACTGCACAACTCCAGGGTGATACACAAGCAATTGGTGAGCATGCTGAATTGCTTCCTAAGTAAATATGGTATGATAAGCTGTTAGTAGTGGAGAGGCCATATTAGAGCAAGTTCTAGATGTGAGCTTCAGCATAAACACAAAATCAGTTTTGGTCTAAACCAACTTCAATGTATTTACCTTCACACTGCAACACAAACTAGAAGTTGTTATAGTGGCTGCTGAATTCCAAAGAGGGATTAATTACATAAGGGAAAGGAGAGGGGTTTTTTCCTCATGTTTGCTCACTTGGCTGTATTTTCTGAAGTACGGTATATAGTACAACCAATGAGGAATGACAAACACTGGCCAGCAAGAGTATTAGAGTATTAGGGATTTCTTTGCTGTTCTTATAAATCAGATGTGCTGGATGTAGTCTAGGTTATGTAGTGTCAATATGGTCACACTATCTGTGCTTTAGTCTGGACTATGAAATCTCAGTAACAGCATTGACATGCTTGTATTAAATCATCAGTACATAGTATCAGCATGGAAAACATTATGCTAGTCCTATCAAAATAGTGTAGGGTTATCAAGCTGTAGTTCCTTATAGTTCTGCTTCAGGCTGCTCTCAGAAACAGCCACTGTTAGAAATCCCTCTAGCTGTGTGAATAGACCAAGGGACACAAATGGCACAGTGAAGAGAATGAGTAAACTACTGCCCACTGCAACTTGCAAGGCTCTTGCCACTTCTTGTGCTCCTCTTATCACTGAAACAGAAGTACTTTTCATTAGGCTGAAGTACCATCACACTGGCTACATTAGAACATGTTCATTTTTTGACTCAGTTAATTCTCAGACCATTATAATGCAGTAAGAGAACAGCCATCTTAAAAAAAAAAAAAGGGGGGGGGGGAAATTAAAAAAGCAGGTGGGTCCACTAGCTTTGCAGGAGATTATTTCAGGAAAAAAAGTCAAATAAGAGATTAATCTCTTTCGTACAATTCAAGAGACAGTATCAACCTTACATAGTTCTTCTTTGATGTAATATAATAAAATATTTGACCCTACAAAGAATATATTGCATATAAAAGGCCTGGTTTTAGATCGAGCTTCTTATCATGCCTTTGAAGGTTTATGAATCAAAATAATTTTAGGGGCAAACTTTAAAGTTTCTTCAAAATCCAGATCATAGTCACAAGTTTACAATTAAATGAAAGACTATATTTCTTTCAAGAATTGCTTTGTTTTCCTCTACAGTGGCAGAACGGAGCTGACTCTGTAATGCTCAGAGCTGCTTAGAGCACGTTAGTTCAAATCAGGAACAGCTCTAATTTTTTAGAGCATAAATATGTAAAAGCCAGAGACAGAACTGAAGCCAAACAAGTGATCAGCTGCTTTTATTTGACAACAATATATGCTTTAGTAGAACAACAGGTTATCTAACTAGCAAACCACATTCATGGAAGATACGGGTGTAATGAAAAGTCATTAAAGTGAATTCTAATTAAACTCAAAAGAAGCTAGGAGCAAGTGTGACATTGATTGGAACCCAGAACATCTGACTTCTTGTAATTTAGTAATGGTACTAGTGACTAGTAGTGGTACTTCACAGGTTAATGCAGTTAAGTTACTGTCTGTCACTGCTAAGCTGTGAAGTAATTTTCATAATAAAACAGAGTAAGTCACAGCACATAATAAGGACATTTTACAGACTTCTCCAATTTTTTTAGTTTTGCTGCTAATGAATTCAGACACTGGAGTCATCTCACTTTAAAGAAAGAAAGTAAAAAAAAATTCTTTTGTGTGTGTGTCTAATGATGGAACACTTTCTTCATTATGATTTAAGCTTGAATGCTTCAGGAAGGTGGTGAAAAGTGCCTGGCACATTTTATTCAGACTTCTAACAAGGGTTCCTCCCAGAATTTTACTGAAGAGGATAAGTAATGATGGATTAAGATGAAAGGGGGCAGTAGAGTGAGACCAAATTTAGACTACAGCATGATTGTTGCCTAAGCTTACACTCAGTATTCAAGATTGAATTTGAGAATGTAAGTATTCAGAGGAGCATGTTGGGCCCAAAGTATATAAGAAAGAAAACTTATGTTATTCTCTGCCTAAAAATATTTGTTGACAATTGAACTTAATATGTAAGAAATTTTTTAAAAGCAGCATAGACAAGCATAACTTTAATACAGAATGACATAATACATAATACACAATGACAGGAGAAAGTCCAGGCAAGAACTGACTCTGTAGATTTATCTTGGCAATCTCATTACCAGCCCTTTGGTGGGAATGTAGGCATAGCACCACCAATTTCTCAGCACTGTGTAGTTGTATAATTCTCCCTTTGCTGTTAGGTATGCAAAACACTCCTGTAGCATTTTACTTCTTAAGAGAACACTACCGTTTCACATAAATTTTGCCTATACTTCCTTTGGGAATAGAGCAAGGACAGTACTTCCATTTCACAAGAGATATTAGGTGACTTGTCAATGTAAACACAGTTATATATGGAAGCAGAATTAGGTTTAAGACTTAGATTTCTTTCACCTCTTTAGCCTGAAGTATAGTAACTTTGAATTCTTAGTCCTTAATAAAGTAATATCCAATGGAATCTCAGATGTTTGCAGAGGGTGCTTCTACATCAAGTATCCTTAAAATGAACTTTAGCTCAATTGATTTTTAAAATCTCTTGCTGATTAAGGAAGTCAGAAAGCTGTATGAGATGTCTGAGCTCTGTCTGCCCAGATGATTTGTCTGCTTCAGCACAGTGCAGTTTGTCATGATCTGTGTGGTTTCAGATTTTGACACGTGTTTGCATCTGGATTTAATAGGCACATACCTAATCACAGATTGATCTTTCAGATTAGATGTATGCAGCCACTATTTGTAAAAATGTAGTTATCTCTGAGTGGTTTCCTTATGTTAACTGCAAAACATAAAGACCCTGAGCAAGCTTTAGTTAGCAAAGTTAGGTGTTGGAAGAAACTGAGGCTAGTCAGAGTTCAGCTGTGGAATTTGCCTTTGAAACTCCTGTTTTCTTTCTGTAAGAATGGATGTTTGGTTTTTATGAAATATGCTGGCTTAGCTGCAGGTTTTATGTATGGGTAATGGTCCCTGGGAATGGATTTTATGAGCCATACAGGTTGCTTGACTTTAAATTTGATTTATGATTTATTTATCACTTTTGGAGGCTGAGCTGCTTTCTCCAAGTGTTAATGTACGCCTCTAGAAAGCAGGGGTGACTGTGCTCTGACCTCCTCTGGTCCAGAACTAATGAATATGTGTAAATTAGACAAGAAGCAGTGTGAATTCACTCAGACTTCAAGGTTTTTCTTTCCTGCAAAGGCATAGCTTCTTATACAGTTCATGTTGCTCAGCAGAGTGAAGCTAAACATATCAAAATGGACTAATAGAAATTAAGATGGAGAGCAATGCTAATATTATTTGAGTTGGTATTTTGTTTTAGGAGAAAAAAAAGCTTTGCACAACCAGAAAGAGTGAAAATAGCAGCGTTTGTAATAGCATCTACAAAATGCTGACATATTATTAGATCTCTGATTTCATCTTTAGATCCCTATGATTTTCTTTTGCTTTTGGGTTTGTAGCAAAGACAAGATCTCTATGCAATTATTCTTTTAAAATAAACTTTACTATCAGTTCTGAAAATAAAACAAATTCATACCTATACAGAGGTGGGTTTTAACTAATGTTTATCACTTGTAAACCAAGATCAAGTTACCTGGCTCTTAAAGATGAGCAAGATTTTTTTCAGATTATTCATGCTTGTTTGATAGCATAAAGAAAAGTACCTATTGGTAGTTTAGAAGGGAAAAATAAATCTTACTGCTATAAAAACAGTTGGCTTTTTGTGAACTTCTATAGGGTTTTTTTAATGACAAATATATATGTGATTATTAAGCACGAAAATGTAAGTAAAAATTATGTTGTTTCATACTGATTTCCAGACACTAGAAAACTGGAAAAAAATACCAAATTAATTTTTAAGGGCAAACTTAACAACCAAGGAACCAAGTATGCAGCAGAAACACTCCTCCCAGCATGGCAGCAGCATTTTGCACGATCACAGCAGCAAAAGTGTGTTCTGGTAAACAAAGTGCTTCATTTGCAATTTTTATATGGGGTTTAGACTACTGAACTAGAGAGGACAGCATCTCAAACTTGAAGAACTGGGACTTGATTTTTAGGTGTCTTTTTGTTTTGAAAATGCCTGAGAAACTCACCACCCATATTATCTGTGCATAGTTATTTGTTGCTCATTTAAAAACATTTCTGTTACATATAATATTCAGTTACTTTTCAGCAGATCTGTATTTATAGAAAGTTTCCAGTGCCTGCACAATTATTCCTAGAAGTTATCACTATTTTTTCCTTTATAATTCCTATTTTCTGTAAAAAACCCTCAGTCCTTAGGCAATTCTACTCTATGAGGGGTGCTTATGCTGCTTGGTATGAATTCTCCCAGGGGCTTTTTGCCACATCAAGCCTTGCAGCAGGGGACCTGTGAACCCAGTGCTGCCTCTTTTTCTTAGACTGCTAAGGACAATACTTGTGAGTGATCCCTCAAATCATACACCACTGGCACGATGTGCAGAATCTCTTGGCAGTATCAATTAAATTTCCAAAAGGAAAAAAGACACAATCGCTTTGATAAGATTCAGTTGAGGTAGAACTCAGTAATTGCTTCTCTTGAAAGAACTGAAAGTTCAAGGGGTTACTTTAGTCAAATAACCATAAAAATGTTTGCTTCTGCTTCCATTCATCACCATGGCACCACCCATTTATTTTCTTAACATGAGCTCCATTATTTTATGAAAATCAAACTCGCTGCCAAGTGCAGTAACCCTAAGTAGTAACCTATAATTAATTTTAAAGATTTGTTACAAGAATTCAAACTATCTTTATGAATATTAACAGCAAAGGAGTCAAGTGCAAAATCAGTTGTAATCTGAATTGTCTAAAGACGTTCAGTTTTCTTTAAGATACATGTATTATTTCATTCTTTAAGATGAAGGAATTTTTCCTCTATCATAAATACCTACAATGGGCAGTATGCTCGAAAATATATATTTTTTTTTTCTTGCTCCCCTTCCAGGTTCTTTCTGCAGTGTCATACACTGCAGCACTCACCCAAGATTCTGTACAACATATTTGAACATATTCTGTATAATATATTTTGATATAAAGCTCTGTTCTTTACCTGTCATAGTTTAGGATTGGCAGTGAAAAAAGAGGAATAGGTTGTTTAGGATGTTTTAGGATGGCACCACAAAAATGAGTAGATGCCTTTTTCCCTTGTGTGGCAGATGATCAGGTCTTGAGACAGTGAGTAAGAGGTACTGCACAGACACATAACAGAGAATTGTGGAAGAGAGGATGACAAATGTAGACCCAAGGAATGTAGCTTAGCAGAACAGACCTCCTTAATATACAGAAATAGAGCATCATCTGGAAGAACTTGGCACAGAGAAGGACAAGAGTAGGGTGTTGTAAAAATAAGCCCAGCATGTGGTCTCAGATCCTGTGATTTGCTGCTATTAAGATAAAAGTTGACAGCTGTGCTCAAATTCTACCTCTCAAAGACCTTCTCTGCTTAATGGTTGACTGAGCATATTCTGAGTTTACTAAAACACCCATTTATGTTTTATTAGATAGATTTATAACTTTCAATAAGGAAATTTTACAGTATTTATAAAGAATTTCTCTTCTAAGAAAGAATTAAATTATGGGAAGAAATAGGCCACTCATCTGAGATGCACTACTGTGAAAGAATTCTAAAACTAGGCCACTTCTCTTTCCTTATTATTGGTATTTAAGCCCAAACTGACTGAAATAGACTACACAAACATGAGACACATAAAGAGTAGAAAGACACCAAATATGAAACATATGGCTCTCTGAAAATACAGACATTTAAAAAAAATGTTTCCAATGTATCCAGAATAGCCAGTAATCTGTTTCAATACAAGTAAGTTATTTAAAGAGCAGTTTTGAATCCTATATAGTAAAATAACATCCTTGTTATCACTGCTGTTTAATATGTAAAAATATTGTAGTATCCACTTAGATAGTGATTAAGAAACATTACAGTTCCATAAAAAGCTGTTTCTTCTTCAAGGCTTTAAAACATAGGAACTGTTGCTACAAATATTTTTAAGGGTGGGCTTTGTTGGCTATCTTTAGGAATTCTGGTCTGTGTGAACAGAACCTGTCCACAGACAGGTGTTTGAATCTTGGAGGCAGGGAGGGGAATGATTTTAAACACACCTTTGTATTTCATTATCAGCTTTAGGTGCAATACAACATGTTTATATGTGGAACCTCCTTGCATCAGCTGTGGGATCCTGATACTCCCCAAGAATCATGCAGGTTGTCTGGGCTGTAAAGGTGGACATGTGAAATGCAGAACTCATAAATCTAGGTGTAAAGCTTTATGTTGTGCATGAGGGGATAAAGCTTTCATTTGCCAGTGAAGGGAGAGACTGCTGTGAGGGAGGAAGGTGCACTAGCCTACTGCTAGAAAAATGAGTGAGGTACTGTGGATTGTAATGCTTCTTTCAATCTTAAAAAATAATATAGACCTCCAAAATACAATTGGTTTAGGGTGCACTTTGTAACAGGCCAACCACAGTACTTTGTTTCTATAACTGATTTTTTTTTCTTTTTTAAAGCATTTAATAGGATAGTTTCCATGGCAACTTGAACTGAACAGATTGTTCATGGACTTCAGTACATTTCTATTAACCATCTTTTCTCTGTAGCTAGGCCTGCCTCTCCAGCTCTTCCATCTCTTTGGATGCTTATGCGTTATCTCTTTCTGCAGATATCCTTAAACTAGCTTGGACTCTACCTTTCTGTGCTCTTCAACAAAGACTAGTGTGGAGGGAGCAGAGTTTTGCAGTCATTCTCTGAGCTTCCTAGAGTCCATTTTCTTTTCTATTGTGTACTCCTGCTTTAATCAGTTTCCTAGTAGAACACGATCTGTAAGTCAAATTGATATCACAGTGAAAGAGAAATGGACATCACAGAAATGGTCAGCATTAAAAGCCCAAATGCCTTCTTGGTCATTTTACTAAGACCTGTAGCAATTAATGCTGCATAGCATATGACTAAAACTGCTGTTATACCAGAAGTTCCTTATGCCCTGAAGTAAAGAGAAAGCACATGATTAATGCAGTACGTTCTAGACCTGAGCCCTTAAATTATTTAATCTATGTTTATCTATTTTTGAAAGGTAGCTATAGAAGTCCCCACAAAAATTTCTCCTAATGGAGATGTGCAGTTTGTTCTTCACTGTATTGTAAATGTTAACTCCTGGAGCACTGTAGCTGGAGGGTTAAATAAATTACTGGGATTGAATATTTGATGTAGAGAAAATGGAGTCAAAACACGGTGACAAGTAACAGGAAAGTTCATAAATGAAGGAAATGGTCTTCAATCTAATCCAGACAGCTCTAGTTAAATGAGGCTTTCAATCTGCTGCTGCCCATAATTTTTAGGATTGTGTTCTGCTTCTGCATTGAAAATACTTCCAAGGTCTTTTCATTGTCTCTCTTGAATATTTAAATTTCAAGGTATGATAACCAGTCAGGCCAGAAACACTGCTACAGTCTTGTTAGCAACAGAGTCTGTTTTTCATCAGCTCACTTATAGCTTTCCTCCTGCTCCCCTAAAGCTTAGATTTGTATGTTTTCTAGGTGGAAAATGGCAGTGAGCTGTAAAAAGAATTATTACTACATGGCAAAAACTTTTAATCAAGAGCTTGTTTCCTCTTGTTAGAATGCAAGTAAGTCTCTTTGAGGTTTTTTTACCTCAACTACATTTTGGTTTTCTTGTTGCTTTTCAAGTGAGCTGTCACATTTTCTAATTATAAAACATGCTGCACTTGCAGCAAAGGGTGGGTTATGCATTTTTTTTATATTCAATAGATTGCTTGTCACTGCTGAACAGAAAAGCTTTTATTATCTTCCAGTCTCTTTTACATCTACTTTTCCTAGGTCTTTGACACACCTGGGGAATAAGAAAGAAAGGCAGTCTCTCCTTTGCATGTGTCATTGCATTTACCTAATTGCATAAGCAAATGCAGTCACTGGAAGGACATGGAAATGCCTCAGTTATGAACTTGTCACTTCCTTTAAGGCACAAAAATGAGTCTCCATGTTTGGTAAATATGAAATACATTCCCTCTCCCCCAGTATGAAAACAGACTATGGTTTTACTTGCAGTTTACCTGATTTTCACGTTTCCTAAATTTAGAAATTATGAGTTCTGTATGTACTTGTTCAGGTGTGTATTGATTCTACAGGCATTTGACTGTATGTTTTAACTTTTTCTGCAGTTAGTCTAAATATTCCCCAGACTCTAGCTAAGGATATGTTGAAAGCCTTATTTTCCCAAGAAAATAATTTATAGGATCCATTGATGCCAATTTTTCAATACTCCTTGGCTTGAATGCATAAAAATAAGCCAGACAGTAGTTTTCCAATTAAATACCTGATTATTAAAGGTAAAACTTGTCTGATCTGTGGAAACAAGTGGTATTGTATTGCCAGCCAGTCTGGCAAATTTGAGAAATTGAATGGTGAGTATGAATGAATACAGTTAAGAGTGAAAATCTGTAGCACACTTGAGAGCATTCCAGCAGCAAGAGACAATCCCTATTAAATCAGATTCTAGTAATGACCGAGTTCTGCGGGTTCAGAACATTCTATAAAGTACAGGACTTCCCTCATTAGAAGCTATACTGTTGCACCAAAAATGAGCAGCCCAAAATATATTCCTCACATCTTTATTTGGTTGAAAATATCTGAATCTTACCAGGTTACTGTGCGCTTATGATTTTCAATCAAGTAATTGAGTAGTGCAGTCAGTACCCCAGAAAAGACTATGGAGATGAGAAACTCTTGCTTATTATTGTGACCCCTGGATCTTTCAAGGTCCCTTCCAGCCCCTAACTTGCTGTGATTCTGATTCTTCTACAAGGCATTTTTTTTTTTTTTTTTTTTTTTTTTTTTTAAGAATGTATTTCAGTCTGCTATTCTAAAAATCTAGATTACTTTTTCTCTAATACAGACTCTGACAGCTATAGATTTAAGAAAGAACAGAAAAATAGTTATTAGTGATTTGGAGAAAAAATTGGTTGGTTGTTTCCCTCCTGCCTTTCAGTTCTGTAGGGACAAGTGTTCTAGTTCTTGAAGCACTCATCCATAGCCAGTAGAAAACCATCAGCTTGCTTTTAATTTAGTTAAATGAATTTAATTGAATGTTCCTTTATAAAATGCACAGGACAAAGCTCACATTTCTTCTGAGTTATTTTAGATTCCATTTCCACTCTGTATTCCTCCAGAAAAGTCAGGTCTTAGGCTGCATTAGTTTTGGTTTGCATTTTGCAAGCCTTTCGTCGAGCACTTCACTCTACTTCGTAGCACTCCCAGTTGAGCGGATGACTACAACATTAGTTGCAACTGCACCACTCCTTCTTCCTGCCTGCCAGGAAGAGAGGATATTCTGGAAGAAGTAGCATGCATCTGATGAACTCCTGAAACTTTGTCTGAGTTTACGCTAGAGATTTTGCTGTCTCATTCCAAGAATAAGAAAATGCAAAGGTATCTGTGTATGTCCGTGTCAGCTGTGCCAAGTGAGACTCGTGCCCTGCTGTGCCTTTGTCTCAGTACGTGTTGTGCATTGCTCTAACCCCCAGCTCCTCTTGTTCAGTGACTACCAAGATGTTCTGCTAAAATTCATCCATTTTTAGCAGCTCAGCTGTGTAAGGTTGCTTAGAAACCACTCTTCTTATCCTGCACATTCTCATGACAGAGAGACATGACAGATTTTCTATACAATAACATCACCGCATGACACATTTGTATCCTGATATGTGTGCCTTTTCCACTTGAGATTCTCTGAGTAAAGGTTGTTGGTGCTTCACACAATTCATAAACAGTATGTAGTAAATCACTGCAGTATTAAATAACTGCCACAGTCAAAATGAGCTCAAAAAACGAGTTTTGAGTGCTAGCAGTTCCTCACCCCTGAATTCAGATATTGATCTTTCTTTCCTGACAGTAATTTCTAATTTTGTTTTCAGACTGGGTAGCTAGATGGTATATATTATATAATGTTCATACCCTTCTTTGCTTCTGTATGTAGTACTTGCACCACTTCAAAAATAAATGTTAAGGGATTTTGGTTGCAATTGCTTTCACCTTTACATTTCCTTTAAATTTGCACAAGGCACTTCACATGAACTGGGCACGAAAATATTTATCAGTAATAGAAATTTTGATATTTTTAAAAATGTCACTAATAAGTATCAAAGGTATCAGCTTGCAGTTGAAGAGAGTGGGTAATTTTTAGTCACTTCATATTTATGTATCTCTCTTAGAGCTAAGGGTGTTGTTTGGTTTTTTTGAGAACTGCTTTTACTTCATTCCTCCTTCTCTGTTCACAGTATGACAGTCTTGCCAGAACAGCAATGCATTGGTCTGGCAAAATAATGAGAGAAACTGACTGCCACATGGGGCAGAAAGGATATTTGCTACTGACAAAAGCACTAAGGTCCTACCCCAGTCTGCTTGTTCAGTCTCACATGAAACCACATGTAACTTAATTTAAAACTGCAATCAGTGCTTTTGTGGACTGTGCAATGTATTATAAGTGAAACATATAGTTAGAAATTATAGATTGGTGTAATTTTCATATATTTATGTTAATTTTATTTTATAACTATAAAACTTTTGTTTATTATTTGAACAGATTTTCAAACATTATGGAACCAAGAGTATAATTTCCTTAGTGTTCAGACACTGCCAAAATGTATTTAGGATATCATTGAAATGCAAAATTGATCATCAGCATAATCAAAAAATTATTTAAATACACATTATGCTTTATAGGGAGCAAAGGTCTAAACCATGCAATAAAGAAGTAGTGCAGTCCAGAAAAATATGATGAGAAACTTGAGAGATTCCTGCAGTAGAGAATGTTCTAAGAAGGATTTATGAAAGAATGAGATTTAAAATAAGATTTAGAGACAGAGGCAAGCTGTCTGCTTGAAAATATACAAAGTGAAATGACTGAGACAAAATAGAACTAGAAAAATAACATTGCAGGTGAGAATAAAGTGTTGCATTGAATACTGTGGAAGAAAACCAGTGAACAAATGAATGATAAAAAATGAAAATTCACTTTTGTTGGTCCTATTTTTGTCATTAGCTTTAAAATTTCACAAGAAAAGGTATCTTTTGCGAATAATGAGGAAAGAGGTGAGAACATTTAGAACTGCATTTAGTTGAATGATAACAAACACCAAATAACATTCCTTGCCAAGCAGCTCATGCATCTAGAGAAGCGTTTGTGGTGTTCATGAAAAAAATGCAAGGAGATGCATGCAAAAGTACAAGGCAGAGAACAAAACAAACAAAACCACCACCCCTAAGTATGGTGATGTGACAGGCAAATGGCTTTTAAAATATTTGTGCTTTAAATTATAATTCATTCATTTAGTGCTCATCCACAGCACAGGAACAATAATAATAGTGTTTATTCTTAGCACAATATCCAAGCTACAGGAACCTCCCATGTTTCAGCTTGTGCTTGTTCCTTCTTATACTGTCACTGGGCACCACTGAAAAGAACATCTAGCTGTGCACACTCCCTTCAGATTTCTGTATACATTGATGATATTCCCCCCCAACCCCCAAGCCTTCTCTTTTCCAGACTCAACACTCCCAGCTCTCACTGGGAAAGATGGAGGAGATAATTTCTTTGTAGGAAAGATGCAGGAGATAATTTTCATGGCCCTTCAGTGGTTCTCTCAAGGAGCTCTCCATATGTTGTACAGGTGAGCCCAGAACTGTGTGCAGTTCTCTAGATGTAGCCTTACCCGTGCTGAGAAGATTAGAGGGGAAAGATGAATACAACCTTTTTCACCCCTCTCTAGCTTTCTTTATTCCTGTGTGCAAGGAAAATGCTATCAAAATTTAGTTTTTAGATGTGGAGAGAGTGGGATCATCAGAAAGGCTGGCTTCAACATATGGTGAGCATTTGTTGGTTTATTCTTAAAATCATGTTTCTTTTTTTTCAAGGGGAGAATGTTTGATTTTAGTTACATTTCAGGCTTTTTGTATTTTCCTGTCTCTGCCTCTTGAAGATTGTTTTACTCCGTCTCCTGAAATATAAAATACACTTACAGTGCATACCAACATTTCTATTTGCCAGTATTTTAAACTTTGTGGAGCAATCTCAGCAATGTACAGTAAAGGAAGATAAGGGCTCTTAGTACAATAACAGTCACTACTTTCTCATAACCAGAAAGCAACCTCTGTGTATCATGAGTTTAAATTACACTCAAAAAGCCCTTTGGCTTACATGCACTTAAATTTGTACCACCTTGTTCAGGCAAATTGTATAGCACGGTATGTATGTAAACTACAAAACTGCCTAGAGAAAGACCACAATATATGAAATTACCTGGTCTTCAAAGTCAAATTCTGTATAAACAGTATCTCCAGAATCCATAATTAGACTGCAATCAAGTTCACTTGTCCCTAAAATAGGAAAAGAAAATTAGACTTTAGAACTAGACTGGAAATTTTCACTTTATGTGAAGGAACACTACAGTATTTCCAATTGTTTGTATGCATGTAAAACCTGTGATCCAAGGAACCATTCATATGTGCTGGAGTACCCAGGAGAATGGTATTCCATTAACAAAGCCTTGAAAACATCCTTGTAAGCTACCACAAATCTTAACAAGGAGTAGTTATACTAAATGGTGAATTGTTTCAGCTAGATGGTAAATTTATTGGGTAGAGTTTTCCCTGTGCCACATCTTGCAACTGGGAAATGCCACAAGGTTCTTGTCTCAAGGGACAGTATAAACCATGTTTAGGAAAGAGAAAGGAAACAGTAACTAACTGGTGATTAGCAGATGAGGATCCTGGAGTGATGTTGATAGGGGACCAAAGCTTTCATCAGCAACAGTCCCCATTCCTACCCTGCCCCTTTCCAAGGTGACAGTGTGGCTCTGCCCCTTCTCCCCATCATCTTCCTGTAGCAGCATCAGCAAGTCATGCAGCCTCTTGAGCTTGGGATGACAAATTTCCATTGCTGAGAAGCCTTGACCTGGCTGAGCTTTACAGTTTAGCTTCAGATGAAATTTTGAGGGTTCATGATAACAGAAACTGGGCTGGGTGTTTCAGTAAGTCTTGCAGGGGGCCACTATTAAACTGGAAAGGGAGGTTAAACCTCTTTCTACATAAACACAGGAAGGGCACAGGATGGACACGTATTCATATCCTGGTATTATCAACCCATTCTGATTATCTCAATCCTGGGCAATGGGGAAGGAAATAATCTCCTGTGCTTTCCAGATGGTGCAGACCTAAACCAAATCCTGCACATATCAGCACAATGTTAAAATGTCAACAGGTGTGTGACTGCAGCAGCACTTTTCACAGCATTATTAAATTGAGAGTAACAAAAACACGGTAATGACACCCAGAGATCTAAAAATTGGAACCAGTCAGTAGCCATGAGTGAGTCCAAACACTCTCCATGTTGGGAGCAACAGGTAACACAAGGGGAAGTATAAGATGTGTTTTGTTATGTGCCTTCATGTCCCCAGTCAGACAAGATCACTGATGAGGAAAAATCTCCCTCCTTCCTGGGTTACAGATGCATCTGCTTTGTATGATGATCCTGCAAGCACTGGCATTGAGGATACACAGTTTTAAGACAGCTGCTGACCTGGGTTTTCTCACCATTAGAGATGGTGGCTGACTGAAACAAGCACTGTCAGTGACAGATTTCTCAGTGCAGTTTGTGCCACATGCATTTACATATGATCTGCTTTTGTTTGCTTTTAAAGTTTATGTAGTAGCAATCTATGTAGATGGTGAAGTAAACATCTTGGAGAGAGAGAACAGAGGAGAGGAACTGGATGTCATGATGACTAAAACCATAACTGCTTGTAGAGACAATGACTCCAGAATGTCTTAATTTGCAATCCGTATTACAAGTGCTGCCAAATTAATCTCTGACGCAAATTTTTGGACTATGTAAGAAATACCAGGGAAAGACTTGGGTCTACCATCTGCTGGTGGTTTTTTTTTTCTTGTGTGGTTTTGTTTTTGTTTGCTTTTTTCTTCCTCATGCATTCTTTACCAGGTTGCTATAAAAACCAACAAAACAGAAAGCGATTATCCTCTTGCTATCACAGAATGCCACACGTATATATGCAGCACATTCTCTGGCAGATACACTTTATGGGCTTTTGGAAATATCTGTCTGTAAAAGATATATGCAACCAAAGAGACTTACAACTACTAAGAGAATCCTAGCTTTTTTTTTACTTATTACACAGCTGACGTGTCACTCTTAACAGTGTCATTGTTGACAATATAATTTAACTAAGCCTCAGTCTTCATGAGAACTGGCCTACCTTGACACATCGATCACTTTTAGTGGTGCTTTTGTGCAAGTATTTGATTAACTGTCACTTAACTACCAAGAGCAGTATGTATCCTCAGCTAGAAAGGTTAATATGGAATAGAGTGCTGCAAACTTAAATGTAAAGGTCAGGCTGAAAATGAATGCTTATGCATAATGTATCTTAGGTGATAAAAGCCATAATGGTTATGCAATTTTAATACAGTAAAGCATCTTAAGGCTTTTTTTTTTTTTTTTTTTTTTTCCAACTAGGACATGAGTTTCCTTGGGGACCCTTAGCTCCTTTCTAAGGAATATTCAAGGAATGCTAGGAATATTGAAAATATACATTTGTTCAATGAAAACTAATAAAACCCACAACCATATATCACTGAACAGAATACAGATTTACCTACGCTTCTCAAACTGCCTGAAGACAAACATACCAGGAATGAATTGAAGCAAATGGCCACTTCCCAGGAAAAGATAGAGTAATGAGGGAATATAAAAGTGTTTATGACTTCTCTGGTGCAGTATCAATAAACACGAGTAGCTTGCTCTGTCCTCAAAGTCAGTTTGTTGTTGGAGGGAGCATATTTTGCTGAGTTTGGACTAAATCTTTCTAAAATGGTTTTTCAGGGGAGGATGACAGTTCACTAATTAGCTGCTTGTACATGTGGCAGCAGAAGCTTACCAGATAGCTGCTTGGCAAGGTACTGGGAATCAGTAATCCCAGTGGTAGGCAAAGCTACTGACAAAGCTAAAACCAAGGGGAAAGTGTTGGAAAGAACGGATAATTGATAACTCTGCCCAGGTTTTCTAAGCCCAAGTTTCAATCAGCAATATTTTATGTAAAGCTTGTGGTAATGTTTGGCTATGAAAGGAGGAACAAAATGTTGGTGAAAGGAAAAGAGAAGGACTGATTAAAACGTTTGGAAGTGAATGTGCCCTGCTGCTTTCAACCAGTCTGCAGGCTGCACATCTTGTGCTTTGACAACAGAACAGCTGATCATAAGTTTCATTGCTTTTTCTAAGTTGCATTGTTCTTCCTTGGGTAAGTTGGTACACTGAGGATTATGCAATAAAAAAATTAAGGCTTGTTTACTGTTAGGAGAAAAGTCTTATGGTCTGAATTGCCTGCATCCCTTTGAAAGGAATGGCCCGTTCCATCAGATAATCTCAGCTCTTAGTTAACTTAGAGCCTTTGTGTGCTTGTGTGAACTTAACTGCAAACTGATTAACTACCAATTTAAAAAGGGGAAACTCAACAGTTAAATAAATAAATTTTTAAAAGGCATGAAAACTCTACTGCCATGGAGAAACAGCTCACAAGCACAATCTGAAAAGGCATGCATATGACTTAGAAAATGATTTCTCAATATCAGTGCATGCATTAAGATGAGGTAAGAAAAACCTGGTCATTTTCATGTGCCCTGTGTTTCCCTTAGGAAAAAAACCCAGGATTTTATTAGGTATACTACCACACAATTAAAAAAAATAAATCAGTTGGAAGGTTTTATTAGATTCCCTGTTAACTGAATAATCAGCTCTCTAGGGAGGAGCAAATTGCTGAAAAACCCCCAGCAGATCAGCTAGAATGCGTTCTTTTATTTTTTTGCTAGGCTTTGTATCTTGACACTGAAGTCATCATTCATAAAGAGCTGTCTTGCTTAGAACCCAAGAGGATACAGTGACAGAGCACAGAAGGACAGGCTGGATTAATGGGTAGCTGCAGTGGTACAGGAGTGTGCTGATGGGGGTCACCCCACCAGGCCTGGCCGTCAAGGAGAGCTGTCCCTGCCCCAGGAGGGGTGTGGGGATGTACCAAGTCGTTTCCTTTACCATGAGGTGGTAGTTTTAAATTTTATGGTGTATTTTACACTTTATTTGTGGCTCCCAAGCTAAATGGCACAGAAGGCTGATACAGTACAGCTGTTACAGGGAAGTGTGTGTTTCCTACCACAGAAATGTACACCAGAACCCAGGGGCATCATAGTTGTAAATGTCTCTGGTCCTATAAAACATTTCAGTGTTCTGAGTCTGGGTGCATGTCATTTTTCTTTGAAACTGTATTCACCCTTAAGTTTTCATGAATGCAAATGTCAAGCATTGCTTTTTTACAGTTCACTAAATTAATTTATACAACCAGATTAAATTGTACTCACTTGTCTAAATTTGTGTGCAGTTGATTTAACTTTCTATTACGAGGTGCTATACTCCATCATGTGAGCTAATTAAGCCTGCTACTTGGAGCATTTGTATTCTGGCAAATCAGCCTGTGTATTCCCAAACTTTGCTTAAATCCATTACTTATTTCAAATCCTGGTAGCAAGTCAATTCAATAGGGTTCATTAGCTAATATATGCTCACACACATATTTAAACAACTACAGTATTTGCACAGTTCAACACTGTGATAAAAGTAATCTAAGACTCTGTGGAAGATGTTACTCAGGAACAGCACTCAGTAAAGATGTAACAGTAACTCAGAAAGATGTTCCTCAGCAAAGTAAGTGTTTTTTATGTGTGGAATGTGCTCTGAAGTATGGCCCAAGAATTCAACTAATACCTTGTTCATGTAAGTATGTGGGCAAGACATGCTTAGTACTGAAGGACTGATTAGCTTTAGAATAAAGAAATTTTAATTTTGCTCTTAGTAGGATGCTTCCAATACAAATCTTTCAACCTCACAGTTTCATGACAAGTTGTTGCTCTTAGCACTAGTCTTATTATGTCATAGAAGGGAACAATGAGAACTCTATTTTGGACTGTAAAAATAGTTGTTTTATATTCAGTGTATGCTGTTATGCAGTTGATTACAACTGGATTTTATAGGTATAATGTGTGGGTTTTATTGCTGTGGAGTTATGAAAATATTAGAAATATTATGTTTACCTTAGTCACTAGGAACCAAAACATATTGCAATATTATAAAATACAAAGATTATTAATAAGATTAAAATACAAAAAGTGAGATGAAGGAAACGCTGGAATTGTGACCTCTAGGAATTAAATATCCGGTCTCATAGGACGTCTGGAAATCCTGTTTTGAATCTCCTTACTATTACTGGTGCTCAGGTTAGGCACCAAGTAGAAGACTGTGGCACAGCTCCTGGTAAAGATCATAGATCTTTGATTATTTTGTTCAGGAATTCATTAAGTAGATCAGAGTTTCAAGGAACTGATTGGAACTCATCCAGAATCACAACCAGTTTGTGCAAATCGGTTTGCATTTGTCAATCTGTTTCTCAGAGCTTGCACCCTTCTGACAGTTTCTTCTTGCTGTTAAGTACTTACCTCATATAATTAGGGAGTCCACAGGTGATTATCAATACAGTGGGAATACTATTTTAGGTTTGGAATAAATCTCTTGTCTTTAGGAATAAGACTTAGCCCAGAGGTGGTAAGTGTGTCAGTTAACAGAAAAAGCTAGTAATCTTGTGTGCATCTTCTATCAAAGCTTACCTCTGTACCACTATCAAAGCCTGTTTTGGTTTTTGGTTTTGTTTGTTTGTTTGTCTTGGGGTTTTTTTTTGTTTTTTTTTAGCTAATGCACTCCTTTATTTTATTCTCAATCTGCTCACTCCACCTTGCCTTGATAATTCATCTTTGTCTCATTTTAAATATTATCAAAAATAGCCTTATAGTGGGTGTATTTTGTAGGCTGGCTATCTTGGAAGCAGATCATTTAAAAATCTTCAAAATAACACATTATCTTGCTGCCTGAAAGACTGCTTTTTGCAGACACCATGCTAGGAAAAAAGTAATATCCCTTACTCAGAAACAATACGTGTATTGCTACTACAATCCTTCACTGTGCTTCATCAATTTCTCCTTCCTTGGCAACTCCCAGATTGGTGTTCATGATTCCAAATAGCCAAAACTACTCTGTCTGTCAATTCGTGGCAGATGAGTTTTCCTACAACTCTCTCTTTTATGTGTATGTATCTTTGTTTCAGTAAAGTCAGTAAATTTTATGTGAAAATATTTTGCATAGAGCTTTCTTTTTCTTCTTTGTGTGCTGTTTCACGAGACATTTATGACCTCATCTACCTATATAGCACTCATGGTCTACCTGGAATGCAGCTGGGGATGACATCTGTAATAAGAAAAAGTTGTGAAATTTCCAAGGAATATTTTCCTGTTATCCTCAAGTAAAATATTTCTGACAGATGTTATGGATTTTTCAGTGCTTTGATTTTTTAATCTTCAACTGTGTTGTGGTCCTTTGTCCCTCAAAGGATTTTTCTTTGGAGACACTCATGCCTCAGTAAGCACAAAAATATATAACTAAATAAAACAAACCCACAAATGTCTAACTTACACTCACACACAGCTTCAGAATTAGTACTAAGTATTAGGGAGGAAATACGATTACTCATCTCATAGGACTGGCTTTCTGGTGAGCACTAAGGTGTTATCTGATACCTGGAATAGATCAACTTACAACTTCTTGTATTAGTGATATAGTTGTTTAGTGGACTATCAATAGTATTTTAAGGTGAGTTTGTAGATAAGCAAGATGTTAGGTGGGTTGTGTAAAGTTTTCAAGTGTAAAGAATTTTTTTTTTGGTCTTGGTTGTGTCAGTGTTCGAGGTTGGTCATCGCTCTGCTACAGTACTTGAATATGAAGAACACATCCCATTAATGTTAAATACATTATGAAAACTGTGGTTCTTTAAATCTTATGTTAACTCACCTGCTGCAGCCTCTTTGTTTGCAAATAGTTTATTGTCAACTGCCGAGCTTATGTCATAAAACACTTCTTCTTCATCTCTGTCTGCATCAAACTAAAAAACAAAAAAAGTTGGCAATCAGATGCTACTTACTACTTGGATGAACATTGTGTAACTTGATTTCTCACCCCAAGCTTTGATAGAAACTTCTCTGGATTTCTGTGTGCTGTCCATTGTTTCATGTATAAATATATATATTTTTTTTAACTGGAAAGTAAACTAATTTTGTAAACTATTTTGCTTGGATTTAATAGCTTGTTAGGGACAGAAAGTATAGAAAAAATTGTCTTTCTCTCAGAATGAAGCTTCAAAATAGAAAGTAAAATGTGTAATACCAATTACTTTTTCAGCTATTGTATATTTGAAAAAAATGTCAGTGTAGGGACCAGAAATGGGATTATTTTACTGTTACTTCTTTTCAGGGATTATGATAATTAACTCTTTTAAATAACTATTTAATTTGAAAGTGAAAAATTTTCAGCATCTTCTGAATTGTCTGAAGCTAATTTTTGTGACAGGTGTGTGATTTCTTTGAGTAGTAAAATTCTTAGGAAGAAGTAAAGAAGGAAAGTCACCTATTACATAAAAAAAAAAAAAAAAAAAAAAAAAAAAAAAAAAAAAAAAAAAAAAAAAAAAAAAAAAAAAAAAAAAAAAAAAAAAAAAAAAAGGCTGTCCTTGCTCTCAACCTTGCAGAAAGTCTCAGTGACAAATTGATAAAATCAAAAAAGCAAAGCTCCTTTAAAATGACAAACGATTTTCTTACAATTCAAAACTTTTTTTTTCATTTACTCTATTTTTTTTCTTGAATTCTGATACTGATTCCTCCAGTTTTTTTTCTCAACCCTATCTGATAGGTTTGTTTTATGGCCAGGTGACAAGCTTGATGGTGGGTTTGTGGTTTATCTTATCATATATGTGTATCAAGCTTCATTCATTTAGATAATCACTTATTGAGGGTTTCTTTGAAAAAAAATGACATTTTATTACTATTACTCTTGGTTTTTTTTTCTTGTTTCTTGAATTGAGGCCAGGTACATTCCTAGGGAGAAAGGGAATACTGTAACCTCAAGTTACAGGAGCAAGGAAATAAGGGTCACAGCAGACAGCTGTCCTTCAGAGCATGTCCCCTTGTATTAGAGTCACTATTTTCAATCATTCTGTATCTTCACTGTGATATGTTTTAGGATGAAGAATGAACCGTAGAGTGAAAAGCATTACAGTAGCAATTGCAAGTTCATAAATTTCAGAGGGCTCTTTCTTCCAGGTCTGACTGTTGAGCACCTTTGCGGATGTCTTGACAATACCTGCCTGTCTCATGGTACAAACAGTAGGGAGAGAAAAGCCTTGGAGGGTGAAATTCAAACCCTATTAGGAACTTTGCAGAAGCTAACATTTATAGAGACAAAGTTCTTTTCCAAATATCTGTCTCGGAATATAGCATGACACTAATGAGGTAATTTTAGAGAGACACTGAATTACTTGTCTAACACCCACCACTGCAAAATCAGTATTACTCTTTTCATTTTGCCTTCTGATGACTTATGTATTATCTGTATTATTTCAGCTGTTCTGTAATGACATTTCCTTTCTTATGGGGTAAACTCAGAGAAAAATATCAGCCCAAGATTAATTATTTAGAGTGGCAGTTATGAAAAATAGCTCAAAAATAGGGAAAAAACATCAGAGAGAGAGAATTATTGTACAAATTGTGTTTGTGTGAATGAAAGAAAATAGATTCTTGTGAGAGGCCAGAATAGACTAGAGAAGAGCAACCACGGTAGAAAGTTGGATGCCAACAGCTTAACTCACAACACTGATTGTTCAGATCTAAATTTGCATTAGTTCTGATTTAAATTTTCAAGGTCTTGATATTTAGCTTTATGCTTAGCTCTGCCCCAGGGTTTACTTCCATCATCCATCAGTCTGCTATAATTATCCACACATGGGATTTTCTGACTGATTCTTGAAATGGAGTTTCTGGCTGCGACCCTGAGGACAACTCAGAAGTTCATCCTGTGAGGCAGCAGAGTTGTGCTGACATTTATACATTTTTGGTGTTCTTTTGCTATGCAGTGTCCTAATCAAAACTCATAGCATTATTTTTTATTTATAATGTGGAAGTTTTTTTGTTTGGAATTTATTAGAAGGAATAAATCTTAACTTATCTGAAAACAGACTTGTGAAACAACAGGTCTTAAAAGAAGCTGTTGGGCAATTTATTATCCATATTCAAAGAGAAATTTTGGAATTTCCTTGTTGATAAGAAGAGTATTGATCTCTAAATTCTTCAGCACTGGTCTATCTCTGAGGAAGTGCGGGGATATTCTTTTCTTCTGTTGCTTCTCAGCAAAAGAAGTGTGTATTTCATTAGACATGCTAGGGAAGACTTACCATATAATGGTAAGTTTGGGGGTAAGTTTATTCATAAAACCCAGTAAAATAATTGGGTTGTGTCTGATTGTTGCTGTGTAGGTCACACCACACTTAAGAGATATGACAGACTGGATTTTTCATTAGTGGCATCTCTCTAATAGTCCAATTTACCATGAAAAAAGCCACATTATCAATCTCAAAAGGTTCTGAAGGTTCCAGGAATTTGAAGCATTAACTTTTCCCATCTAAAGAAGACCAGCTGTGCTTCAGTACTCTGAAAAATCTGGGCCTTGTAATGAAAACCTGTATTGTGACAGGCAACCAATTATCTGAAGCTTGCACATAGATTCAGTTTTCCCCTCAGAAAAGGAGAACTGTAATACCCTAAGCCACAGGAATGCAAGGTAGATTTCACGGAGAAAATATTTATGAGAGAAACCAAGTAACCTTGTGAATTCTGTACTTCACTGAATCGCTAAATATTTTAAAATTCAATCCTTTTGTAATAACTGGGGGCTTGAATAAAACAAAAGACACTCCCTCAACCCTTTTCACAAAGAACAGTCAGTGGTAAAACCTGTATTTTTAGCAAAACATATCTAAATCAATAGGTTGCTTTCCCTAGTGGTAGCAAATCTTTACTGACTTCAAAACAAAGCTTTTTGTTACTAAATTATCTACTGGCTTTCTTATGGATGTGCAGTTTAATGATAGTCAAGGCCTATGTTTTATAGAAATACAATTAAACATGCCACTGAAAGCATTTTCAATACATAAGACACATTAACTGCACTGTGATCTGAATTTGTACAATATGTACCAGTGATGCAGGAAGAGGGAAAGTATCTTTTCCCTGTGAAGTCAGTGGGGATTGAGGTCTGAACTTGCTCTACAGTGTTTCCCTAAATGAGGCACTAAGGGAGGTTTTTAAATTTTGCTCTCTGTGTTGTTTGGGCAGGAAAAGACAAGGGAGGACCTCAGAGGACAAGAGAATCTCTTTTTTTTTAAAGAAAGCAGCCTAAATCTCTGAGTACATTGTAGGGGTTAAAGTGGGAACAAGAACAGATCTTTGAAGTCTACAAGTTTTCCTTTTACTTGAGTTTTAAATATTTTTGCTTTGCTCTGGCATAATGATTTAGTAAAGAAATGACTGGTAGAAGTCATGTACATCAGTGCATATATATATATATATAAGTATGTGTATGTATACTTTTTACTAAGTGATAACTGGCATAACGGTGAAATTTCTATAAAGTTTATCCCAGTTTCATATCAACATTGTTGAACTGGAGGATTTGATACTTGCATAGTATTATACATAAAAATGGATGGAAAATATTTTTTTAATCTTCCACATTGTAAATAATTGTTCTAGGGAAAGGAAGTTATGTTTGCTGCTCCCAGAAATAAAATGATTAGTGTTTCTAAATAAGTACACAACAAACCAACAGAAGGAGCTCTACAAAAAATTGTCCTAGTTGTTGAACATTGCAAATTTCACTGGTCAGTGATGATAAATAGATTTAGGTATTGTTTCATGCCTCAAATGTTAGTAATTTATAGGAAATAAAAATCATAAAAATAAAAATCAATGAAGATCATGCTTATGCAATTCATGGAGAAATAAGGAATTTTGCAATTTTTCTTGAACTTCGGTTAATGTAAAAAGAGCAACTGTAACCTCCAAATTAGAGAATAATTAATTAATATTTATTTAATAATTAATATTTACAACATTCTGTTATCAGAATGGAGTTAAATTGTTGTGAATCCTTAACAAGAAGCTATCAAATCTATTCTATTGAAAGCTATTTCTAACATAACTGGTTGTTAAATTTAGGTTTTTAGTAGATGTCTTTCAGAGAAACACTGACACTGTTTCTGTTACCAAGTCCTAACCTAACTTACGAGAAAATATCCAGATATGTTTAAGTTATTCTGTACTACACTCACCCTAATAAATTTAGTAATTTTTCTGAGGAGTGGTATCCTGGCTGTAGGTCAAGGACTAATGAATAGATCTCAAAACTAAACTCATTTCAGAATTTTCATGGCTTCTTGACCCTCTTTCTAAAGTTCAAGAGATATGAGAGAACATGAACTGTATAAATGAAGAAAAGCCTCTGTTCACAGTACTGGAACTGAGCTCATTTGTGTCTTGCACCCAGGAAGAGGGTCAGAGATGAAAGCTGAATTACCCACAAAACCTTTAATGTCCATTACAGCAGAGTGAGGTGACATACGTAGCTTGAAGGAGAGCAGAGATAATGTTCTTGTAAAGGCAAAGAAATGAGCTGCCTTGGGTTTATGTGAATCTCTGTTATGTAGAGTTATTCTTGCAATAAGGTGAGGATACAAAGAGGATTACTGGATTTTTTTCTCCCAGTGTATTAAGGACTGCTAAACTAAATAAGCAACTCAAAAACTGTATTGCCCACCTTCTGTGTTCCATTTTAGTAAGGGCTCTGTATTTTTACAGTAGAGCTGACCAAAAAAGCAGAGAAAGCAGAACACAACAGGAAACTGGTGAAAATAATGTTTTTAAATCGCCTAGTTGGCATCTGCAGTGGTAAGAGAGGGAGATGACCTCAGTATTGCAAATACTATAATACTAACAGAACACAACAGATGGGAGAATGCAAAAAAAGCCAAGACCTGACATGCTAGACAGAGAATTTTCAAGTACTGGTTTTGAAAATCTGAATGTGAAGGTTCAATTTAACAATCAGTCTAACGATGGAAGGAGAAATCCAGTGGAGAACATAATGAAAATTGTCAAGATTTGCCTAAAACCAGTGTAATTTTAGCAATTATATCTTGAAGAAAATGGATCAAAGGGTAACATATGTATGAACAACCCTAGATACATAAATAACTGAGCATAGCAAGTTACAGTGAAAAGATGACACATTCTCCACAGCAAGTCCTCTATTTGCTATAGTCCCACTTGCATGAATGATGTTGTTGGCATAAAAAGAGATAAACCTTTGAAAATGGAGACATGTCTTCCTTCACAGAAAATTACATTGACAATTGTGATTGCAATGTTGTAGTCCTGGTTTGTGAGGATTCTTTTAATATTTTACTATTTAAGTAGGCTGCTAAATTGCAAAGCTTTATATGGTGGTCAGTAAGTGAACAGGTAGTTATATTCATTGGTCATTAATGAAACAAACTGCAGTTCTTTATCAGATGAAAGACAAATGTTAAGCCTGGGAGTAGAAAAGATGCTAATTGTGCAAAAGGATAAAGGAAACAGGCTTAGTTATAGCACAGACAAACTGCAGGAGAATCACCAGAGAGTCTTTGCCAAGAATTTTAGTTTATGTCTACCTGATACAAGGGAATGCTGGGCAGAGATATTTGCACTAACACTATATGATGAACCACAATTACAGGGACAAAATAGCCATATTAAGTGGCTACCTGATGTGTAAGAACCAGTGAATTTAAGAAGCAATTATATATTACTTTGGTGAAGTGTGGAGTGAACACAATACTGGAGTTTTCTAATTATGAAGTTCTTCAAATAACTGGTAGATCATCTTTCAAAGAGCTGCTGGAAACATTCATAAGGATGTTCTGCAGAGGGGAGTATGTACTATGGGAAGGCTACAGTTCTCACTTTACTGTCTGGTGTGGTATGTTCACTGAGTCACTCAATAGCTGAGTAGCTCTTCAGTTTTCTTAGTTCTCCATCAACACTGTAGCTGCATCTAACCCTGTCCTAGAGTCTTTGAAATAAGACTCTAGAATGATAGAGAAACACCAGTATAGGTCCAGATGATTGGCTGCCTCAGACTTTCTGCTGACAGTCTGAGCATCTCTTCCCCCTTTTGGCACTTAAATGGCTTCCATCATTACAATACCTCAGCATTCAAAAAAGGGAATAGATTTATTTCTATGATGCATTAAAAAACCACAAGGTGCCATCTTTTTTGTCTTCCATCTCTTTCATGGAGAACATACAGGAAAGGAGGAACAGGAGAAAATGCTCAAATAATTATAGGATGATACTAGCTTGCATGACTAGAGGCTACTCCACTCAGTCTCATTTTCACCCATTTGAATCAAGGTTGGTTGACATCAGAACACTCAGTTGCCATGTACATAAAGAAATAGAAATATTTAACAATAGCCAGTGATACTAACGTAAGATTCAGGAATTAAGGATGTTAAATACTAGACCTGTAGGGCATGAACCACCAGATTTAGTAACATTTCAATAGGACTGAGAGCTGGAAGACCATCCTGATTCTACTGAAGTAACAACTTGTACAAAATTTTTCCTTGTACAAAACAAAATTTTTCCATCAAATGGGAGCAAAATGGTTTTGCCACAAAACGAGGAAGTCACTGACTATGAACTTTTCACAGGGAAGATCCCATCCATCAGTGGTAATCAGACTTGGAAATCGCTATTGGAACTTGTGGTAATTAAGCGGTAATTCACTGTTTACAGAAAATCGTGGATGAAATACAGGTTTGGTTGTTCTATTGGACACTCACAAAATCAGGTGCAGTTTAGGAAAGCTTGCTTATAGATGCCAAGTACTTCCTGAAAGGACTTTCCAGATACAAGGTATTTTTTCCAAGCTGGTTTCTTAAAATAAGTTTCTTCTAAATGAGAAAAAAATAATCTTCTCTAAACTTTTTTTAACTACAAAAGTAAGCTAATCTTCACCCAAAGGACACAACTTAATTACCTTAAGAGGAACTGTTTAAAATAACTTGAAGGATATGTAGGGCATGCTATTTTAAAGATCTCTCACAGTTCATTTCTCCTCATGATAACTTGTCTTAATTACTTATCTCAGCTTTAGCTTCAGATCTGCAAAAAAACCTCTGTTAGTTTTAAACATGTATCAGCTTTCACAGAAAACCAGAGATGTATAAATCTGGGATAGTGTGATTGTCTGGAACAGCATTCCCTCTCTCTTTCTGGAGTTCCTAAATTACCTTGGCCCATGCACTCATCAGTGGCTGATTCTTTAGCCATACTTGTCAAAGTTTGTTTCTTCTTCAAAATTCTTTTTTTTTTCATTCAAACTCCTGCAGGTACAGAGAGCAGGGCAGATTTTGGAAAGCTGGTATTTAAAAAGCTTCCAAAGTTAAAAAGGAACACAGTGTTGGACTAGTGCTATTTACCTGAGCAAAGAATTTTCATCCTCAAGGTTTCTCTGCATGCTTGCACATATACACAGATGGCAAGTTTCCAACCTTGGTCATTCTCTGACAGACATTAGTATTTCTGATATACTTAACTTGTTGACATAAATTAAATAATCAGAGGCTGAAAATATTTTGAAGCCTGGAAAGTGTATGTGGAGCACATGCTTCCACATATGCACAAATTACTCCTCTATCTTTCACATATAAGAAGTGCATGTATTTACAAACAGTTTTTTAAGACACATTGCTACATAAATTTCATTTATATACTTTATTTTTTTATGTTCTTTGAAATATCTCTCAATGAAGCAACACATAGTATTAAAAGAGATTGTAAAACTTAGCAGTGATAAGAGCATACATAAATTTTTTCTAATTCAGCTTTTCTACAAATATTTCCAGGGTATTTCTCATTCCAATTTTTCTGCAAGAGACCTATCAAACACAGGAAGGACACAGAGATCCTTAATTTGTAATGACATCTAATTAAATACCTTTGTCTGCAGAAATCTGGTTACCTGTTCTAGGCTTCAACTTACCTTTCATTGCTTTGAATCACCAAAAAATGAAAAAGTGATTGTAATTATTTCCCACCCTAAGTACTAGTTTTCCTGTATAGAATATTTTTTGTGATTATATAAGCATATACATTCTTGGAGACAGCTAAAGATTTAGTAACAATGCAGCAGAACACAAAAAGTCTCCTGAATCTCAAACAAAACCTCCTGCTGTCAAGGTTCCCACAAACAGCTGCCTACATTCTTTGGTTGAGTTGAAAAGTTCCTAAAACATTTAAGTTTTGCTCCCGCTGACATTCCAAGCCTTTTGGATTCCTCTTTGTACTTGTACTTGGTCATGCCCAAGAAACCATGTGAACCCTGAAGAGCCAGTATAGTAGTCTCATTAAAAGCACGTCTAATACATCCCTACAAGACTACACAGACTACACATGACTGCTGTATTTTTGAAACAACAGAGAAACATTTGAAAAAATATTGGTGGCATTGGGCCAATCAATGGGAAATCTCAGTTCAGTAATCTCAGTTTAGCATCTACAAAGTAAAGCAAGTTCAAACCCACGAGACTTGGGGGGAGAAAGTTGATGCTCAGATGCAGATGGGGCTAGGGTTGAGAGAGACCATTCCTGCCAAGTCTGTATCACTTTACAGCCAAAAAAGCAAAATCCAAAGCATCAGATGGCATGTAAATGAGATCCTGAGCCCACAGTGGAGAAGTGAGAGCATGTGGGGGAGGTGGTGGCTAACAGTCTCTATTCCTAGCATTACTTCAGAGAAGGGATGTCAGACTTTTAAAATTTTATTTTTAAGGATTGTTTAAGACAAAACTGTATGGATGAGGGGAAGTATTCCACCAATCTAGATGCGTGTTCCTCCACTGAGGAGAAGATTATTGTTTGGGAGAGATGCCTGGCAGTGGCTGCCATCAGGACCTGGAAGCAGGGTGAAAGTTCAGATTTGAGTAACATTTTACTACTGATAAGATATGGACTGACCTTGAGAATTGCTGAATGGACTTCAAGATCTGTATTTCTCCAGAGAGGGGCCCAGAATTAAAGGAGGAATGAGTAATTGAAAGTCCTTTGGAATCAGTATTTTCAGTTATATAAATAAATAAATTTTAAAAGCCTAAACTAAAACCTCAAATTGGGCAGCTGTATGATAGAACAGAAACTTTAGAAATCGATTATAACTGATATTTTTGTCAGTGTACTGTTAAGTCTGTAGCTAATGTTCATGTGAGTGTGCAATGCTGTATCAGAATCCCGTGTTTACCAAAGGAAGAGAAAAATTTATATAAGCCAGTTCTGTGGGGAATTTTTCAGTGACAGTTGACAACTGTTAGGCTTGTTTGAAGCTAATGAGGGCAGAGAGCTACATAAGCTATTTCCTTCACCCACAACTATTTAAATTCTAAATTTGTGCTCAAAATACATTACCAGCTTCAGATGCTTTTTCTGGGTTCTCTTTGCTTCCCTGGCTAATCTGACTGTCATTTGAACGTTTTTCATAGGCATGGTAAATTCCCTAAAAGGACAAATGAGACTTATAAACATATCTGTGACATCTCCATTTTATGTCACAGGATACTGTCCTGTCTTGGCTGTTTAAATGATGTCCAGAGCCTTCTTTTTATGTTTAGTAATTAGTCTTACTAAAGCCAGTCTTTTTTTTTTTTTTTTTTAAATACTCACTTATTAACATAACAAGGTTAACACTGAAGCACTATGCTTCCATAGAATTATTATAAATAAGGTAGATGGGCCTGAGTCTAGAGTAAGAGAAGCTTCCACTGCTATGACAATGAGCTCTCTAATTTTTATCTGTCTAGACCAACAGATATGTCCTAAGCTTTCTGAGAACAGCTTTAATAACTGTGACTGAAAGATTTTTGTAACCTAACAATCTCCTCTCCAATGACTATACCAGTATCTATAGCAGATTACAGTCCATTAAAGTGGAGATTTAGAGACTCTTCAAAATAACCAATAGCTGGGTGATGGATATCACTGAGGTGGGAATAGCAGAGATTTAAAATCCATCTGAACAAGGCAGAATAGAGACTTGAAGATTAATGACCTTTTCCTTTCCACCAACTTCTCTTTGATTGTACCATCTCCCTTCAATTAGTTTTTGTTTGGTAAAAGTAACTAGTTTCTGGAATAGAGATTATCTGAAGATACAAGTCATGCATATTATTTTGCCCTTCCCAGCTCTGATAATTTGTCCCTCTGACTGAAACTGTTCTTTAAATTTTTCTGCAGTAGGATGAATTACATGTGATGGGATGTAAATGAAAAAGTTTCCTAGTTAGAATAAATTTACATCATAGTAATTTATTCAAAGGTCAGTAAATGTGATTTTCCTGAGCTTTATCTGACGGTTTTAAAGGGCCAGGTAGTTCATAGCAGCAGGTCTAATAACGATGAAATATCAATATAATGTCCAGAAGAGAAATATCTTTTGAAAATAATTTAAAAAAACCCAACAGTTTTCACTTGAATTTTCTAGCTGATTCTTAAGGAACTCCTAATAGTAATCTATTTTAACAGTAAGTTCTCACCAGACAACAAATATGTGCTAGACGAGAATGTCAGCTAAGACAAATCTGTTTTCTCCTGAAACAGTTTATCTAGGCGAGGGTGCTGGGAATGAGGGTAGAGAGAAGGATTAACTTGCTATTATTTGTAACTCGCAACACATTTTTGCAGCACATTTTGCACTTACAGAGCAAGCTAGCTCTGTATCAGAACAGCAACCACAAGAAAAGCATTAAAGCTTCTTAGTTATATAGGGGATGGGTTTCTATGCCTTATTTTTTCCTTATTATCTAATATAAAAAAAAAATAAGAGGGTAACATAATTCGGTGTTAGACACTGAAATGATACCATATTGTATCTCTAGGAGAACTGTAGCCAAAATATGTACCTAACAATGATTCTCATAGGTGAATGATACAAACCACCTAAGTATTTTAATTAAAGACCAAACGCTGTCTAGAAGTTTGCATGCACAGATCCTTTTATTTTGAAGTTCTGTACTCATGACCACACCTCTGTAGTAGCCTTGGTCTGTTGTGCATGGCTGTGTACATGTA
Source organism: Florisuga fusca (assembly GCA_038090715.1). Classification (NCBI taxonomy): domain Eukaryota; kingdom Metazoa; phylum Chordata; class Aves; order Apodiformes; family Trochilidae; genus Florisuga; species Florisuga fusca. The sequence continues at coordinate 18,435,486 of JAAWXA010000008.1, forward strand.
CCAACTGCCATGTTAGCACATGAGCCCAAATATAATATTCTACTGTTTGCTATATAGCAGATAGGATACAGGTATGGATAAAACACTGTTCAGAACTGAAGTCTTTTGCTAAAAATTGGGTACTTGTAGATCTTCTATGAATTTACATTGACTCCCTTTTATAACTTTATCTGGCATCTTCAGCCTGCCTTTTGGCAATAAACAATATTCTATTCTTTAAAAAAATGTTACTGATTCAATAAATGCCAGCATATGCATCTTTTCATATACTCCATGTTCAATATTTTGATATCTATTATTATTGTCTTGATAGTTTCTGAAATCAAATGACTTAAGTCAGGTTTTGATTTGCTTGACCTGACAGATCACTAAAAAGACTTTTAAACATGGAAAGCTTATTGCTTATCTTTCTTAATTTTCTTAATCATAATGAAGTTTACACGTCTGTTCAATTTGAACAACAACCTGAAATTTTGGATATTCCAACTTCATTATTCCAAGGAAGGAGTCTTTCAGAAAGGACAGTTATATCTGTTTCTTAGAAGTACTGTAGTTGTGCCCTCACTTCTTTACTTGAAAACAGAAACCAGGATCAAACCCTCAGAGCAGGGATACCATGCACAGACTGAAAATGTGAGGCATACGTGGCAGAACAAGCTAAGTGCTGCATAGAATTATCATAGATCAATTCCTCTATTTCTGGGTCATGTGGTTTTAAAAAATGCCCTTTTGTAGAAATTTTCATTTACTTACTTGCTCTGGATTATGCATGCTTAGCTTTTTTTTTATTACTCCTTTCCCAGCTACTCCTTTTTCTCATTTATCCCCCATTAACTTAGTTGTCTTACTCAGCTGCAAAATATACCTTCTATGTGCAGTGAAATTCTATGGAAATAGGGTCTGCCACATGTATCCTTTATCATCTACTGAAGGGGATCTTCTTATCCACTGGCCATGAAATTACTTCTGCATCTCTCAGGGCTTGACTTCACTAATGCATCCTGATTTTGCCACAAGGGAAATGCAACTGCACTGTAGCAGCTCTAATGACAGGTGAACATCTACGTCTTCTTTCCAAAGTCTAATTCTCTTCACTTCTACACCAAGTAAACCTACAGTAATTTCTAGATATCAATGAAATGACAACAACACACCTTGAGTAGATACCATATAGCTAAGGGCTAAATTAAAATCTTAAAAGATTTTTTTCATATTGAGGTGTTTTTTTGACATGCTGCCAAACCACTGTTTTCTGCATATGCTGTTTCCTTGTCCTGTGTGGGCAGTACTATAATGTTCATATGCCACATTTTAATTTCTATACCCACCACAATCATCTGCTTACTTCAAAACAAAGAGAGGTATCTAAGGTGAACTTTTCAATTTAAATTATGTTTAGAATCCTCAAGAAACTGAGCGAAAAAGTGGAACACAATACCTCAATAGGGAAAACATCCTGTTTTACAGTTCTTATCACAGAAAAGGAATTAAATCCAGATGCCCCACGTGCTTTATCTTCAAAGGTACATTTTCCCTGAAGAGCTAAGTATGCTTTCTGTAGGAGGAGCACTTGTAAAGGCTATAGAAATGTCACAAAATACTCACTTCCTTAATAATAAAAAACAGTTCCAACTTCCAGTCTCGTCGTCCTTCCAGAATTAACCAAAAATCTTCAAACAGAAAAGAAGATATAAAAAAACCCCAACAAGATAGGCCATCTGTGCTCTCCTAGTACTATATATGGTACCAATTCTATGTGCTATTACGAGACCCAGTTCATAATTTAGAACATGCCAATAATACAACTGTTGTGAACTGCTCATTGCATTTGTCCTCATTAGGCACTTGAGTACTTCAGAAGTACTTGATAGCTCTATTTCCATGAAGTACTTCTAGCTTCATTTATGAATGCAACCTGAGGTATGTTCTGTGTTCTGAGATATTTTCTCTTGCCCCAGATAGTGCAGAAATCAGTATTCCTACTGTTATCCAATGGTCTATTTACATTGCAACTTTCTTGCAATCGAAATTTTTTTATCAGAAATGTTAAAGCTTCTAGAAGACTGCATAATCTGGTATTTAACCCAGGATAAGATCATCTATGGACTTTTTATTTACGGGAGTGTGTCAACAGCCATATATATTTATGCCTTGAAGAACCTATATTGATTTAATACAACTCAAAGTATGCTTTCTGTTAGAATGCATATTTTTTCTGCTTTCCTCTCCTCTCAAGACAACTATCTAAAAAGTATATGAATATCTGTAAGGGATGAAACTGCTGGCACTGGAATAGCAACCAGTGCTTCAAAGCAAGCTCGTCTCTCACGTGAGGAATTTTTAGCCAAAGGGTTTGCAGCTAGCTGGAGAACTTTATGCCAGCAGCAAAGAATTTACATGGTACTTATCGTGTCATCTACATGCATGAGTTCTGCTCTGTGTTACTGCATTTTGCAGAAAAAACTCTCTCAGCAAACTGAAAGTTTGCTTTCAGTAACCTCGATATATACCCAAAACATAATTTGATCCATCTAGCCTGTATTAAAGCAAAAGGTCTGAGAAGCCAAGTATAACTGCAACAATTCAGTTCTCAGAGGTATATACTAAAGGACTTACTGTGATGATTAGCCCTTTTTCCTGGAAATATTTAACCAATGGGACGGCATTCTGCTTGAAGTTCATCAGTCTTCTTTGAGTGGCTTTCAGGTTATCATCAGGTCTCCCTTGCTGTTCAGCACGCTTCAGTAACCTTTCTTTCAGCCTTTGACTGGAACATGCCAGAAACACCACCAAATCTGGGGTACAAATCTGTAGAAAGAGAAATTCAGGAAGCCTGTGATCAAGTTGAGGATACAACAGGTTCAGTGATTCCATGATTAGGTGAGCCTCAGATACAACACATTTGTGTAAGCTGGAAGTTGATGTAGTAATTAATTTTCTGTGGTGTTTTTTAAGGGAAATTCACAGGCTTAAAGTGCTTAAAGGGGCTGTTTATCTTATGTGAAGGTTAGTCTATTTATTTCACCTGAAATGTTAAGTAAAAAGTTTAATGAAAAATTTTTACCTTACCCTAGAAATGTTGTCTACACTATGTTTATTGTTTGAATTACTAGAAGGTAATTAGCTAAGATGAAATCTTTAAGAAGAGCAAAATATAAGCGTCTTGTAGTTTGCACAGAAATGGTTGTATGGTTTCTATCAAAAAATTCTTTAAGTAAGGAAGTAAGGTGGTACTGAAATTCTTTAGATGCTCCAAGCTGTTGTTGTCCTTCTCCTCACTTTCAATGCTCACCCCCAAACATCTTCAGGACCAGCATCTACCTTGTACTCAGATCTGGGAAGTCATACCAGAACCGAAGCTTTTGCTTATCACATAACTTCATATACAGCAGCAAACATGGAGTACCTACAATAAATAGATCTGATGAAATTATTGGTCCTAAAGGAAAGAGGAAGGAGACAAAGGGAAGATCACTGCTTCACACAACCACAACAGTGCAGCTTTCCACAGTCAATCTCAGTTCTTTAAAAAAGTGTGGCTGGATAAAGTGCAGCCACCCAGCAAGGGAAGGATCTAAAAGTGACCAGGACACCATCAGGTGTGCAGGTTTTCATCTGCTTAGTTCTCACAAACTGCACTGGCTCCAGAGGCCAGTTCCTTTTCAAGAAAATGGGAAAGCATGCCCTGGGCCTAATTTTAACATTTTCTTTCTAGTTGTAAAATGAAGATAATAACAAGGCACAACGTAGTAATTACTATGTATAATTAATTAATTAACTTTAATTATTTCCTATGGCTTTTTAAAATAGAAAGTTCTCTACAGGAGCTGAGCAGTGTTATTTTTCTTAATTTTTTGACTGGTAATAGCAACAAAACAAAAGACAGTATTGGAATCCCAGAAACTAAAACTGTTTTTTCTAACACAGGTGTCTATCATTTGAAATACAAATTGCTCACAGAAATAACATGTCAGTGGAAACACATCGAATTGTCAGTTCAAGAACCCTACTTTCCCATGAAGTATTGCCTAAAAGGTTTTTTGGAGTAGAAAAAAGTTAAAATATTTGAGGTAGGAATACGGAGCAGATTCTGATTGTGATGCCTCTGAATTATTCTTTTACCTGCAGAATATGCATCTTTATAATCAGAAAGTAGCTGAAAATAATTTAATAAACAATTCTTTGCTTTTAGATCCACAAAAGAGTGACATCTCTGCTATATCCGTAGGTATACAAATCAAATAGCTCTTAGTGTATTTCTCCTACATGCATTTGCAACATTCAGAGTAAACCCCTGAAATGCTATCAGTATTTCTCTCCTGTTTTCATAAACCACACTGCTTCTACTTACCTCCGCCCCACCTGCCTGCAAGACTTGCTTATAAATACTTAAAAATTGAATTTAACAGACTAGTGGGAACATATGGGCATCTGGGATCACTTCTCTGGAAACCTTTAGTTCTACATAAATATGAGTACAAATTGCTTTTTTCTAACAAAGGGAAAAGGGGTTTTATGACTCATTTGAAAAACTTTTTCTTTTTTTTTTTTAAACTCAGACCTAACTATTGTTGAGTTATGTGACCAGGGAATAAGTTCTATTCTGAGTCTCAGCTTATAGAAAAGGTGCACACAACCAGCACAGACAGAAGAACTGGATCCCTTCATGCTGATTTTCCATAACATGCTCATCTTGTGCTGAAGGTAAAGTGTCTTACTCATGTCCAGAAATGCTTGTGAGGAATGAGCGTGGGGCTTTGGGAAGTGAATTTGACTATTTACTAACTGAAACTCAGCAGAAGGGAGAATCTTTTCCTATGGGAACAGACAGATTTCTGGTTACTCACAACCTTCTGAATTTCGAATGAGACGAAGAGCGTATGGCATCAACTCAGAATAAAACTGGTGGATACATCTGCTCATTTTTTTAGAACAGTATTTACTAGTAAGTAAATCCTACTCTTTCTGAGTCTGAATCTCCTTCCTAAACGTGAACAAGGAGCACATTGAGAGTAATTCCATGCAAGTCAGTGGTGTTGTTGACGTAAAGTAGTATAAGTGGAAAGATGCTCCCGGGGGATATTTTCTACATCTCCTCTTGTTAGTGAGACCAGTGTGGTTGTTTGCCAGGAATTAGATGATTACACTCTCTTTCATTATTCCTCATTAGGCAAAAGACAAAAATGCTCTGTTTCTTAAGTCCTGTTATGTTCTGTTAGATACTCCTGAGAAAACTTAACTGACAGATCATGAATCATTGTCATTATTTTAACAGTGCATTTTATTCTGACTGGTAAAGGTTACGAGCACATCAGTTTGTGTCCAGTGTATGGATGCTCTCCCTTGTGACTACTTATTTGCATTCTATAGTTCCATCTCTGCTGGCTTACTAGACTGTGTAGTTTTTTCTACAAAATCAGGAATCATATTGTCAAAGAATTTATCCTGCTGACAGAATTTTTTCAGGTATCTGCTTTTGAACCATATTTACCCTGTCCAAGAAATAAGCTTTCAGCTTATGATTGCCCAAACTACAAATACAGGCCCCCTAATAATTGAGAGAGGCAAGTGTCTTTAAGGAGAACTGATTGAAACTTTCAGCTCTGTAGAGACAAGACTCCCTATCTCTATTTCAGAACTGCTCAGCAGGAACCTCCGTCCACTCTGAATTAAGAACATCAGGTCTTCTCCTGAGGGTTAAGGACCAGCAATGAATGAGCTCTCCTTTGGCTAGTTTGGCTAGAAGAGAAAAATAGAAAATTTCTTGTCCAGAAAAATAGAAAACCAGGGGTCTAGGGTCTTTTACCCAGCAAAAACATTGAACCACAGCTCGCCCTTCACAGGAAAGCGCTCCAGCTCCCGGAGAAGAAAACACACAATGATGAGACCATTCCACAGGCTTCCTGCTCAGGCTTGGCTTTAAGAAAGCAATATAAACCTTACAGGGTCAAAGAGGATGAATGGGAGGAGCCATAGCAATGTTAGGTGCTGATGTGCAAGCCCTCCCACTCCTCATCCAGATGTCTGGGTACATGTATCCAGTATGGGGACTGCACCTGAGGCTTATCAGCCTACAACAGTCAAGTGGAGATTTGAGGGAAGAGAGCTAGAAGCTGAGGAAGCAATGAAATAAAGACAGCACATAGACCCTGATGCAAACAAAATACCTTTAACAGAACAAAAACCTCTTGCAAAGAACAGATCCTTTATCCTTATGAAGATGTGCAGAGAGGTTACACTCATTTCCTTATCTGTTCTGGAGCCCATGCCCTTGGCCAGTGACAGAACAGGCTTCCTATGAGAAGCCCTTTGCAGAGCATGAGCTTGGCAGTCAGACCACCATGGGTCAGCTGGGCACACACACCCATGTCAAGCTTTGAGGGGATTGTAGCCATCATTTTTGCTTGGATGTTTAAGTATTAGACTTAGAGGAACAGGCCTGCTGTACTTAGGCTTTGAGGGTGTGAAGAGGGTAAGTTAGTTTTCCTAGCATCCTATATTTTGTCATCTAATTCAGCACAACTAATTGTCATAATAATTTTCATAAGGAATATATTTGGGAGTTAAAATGTTATCTTGAATTGCAACCAAGATGAACTAATTATTCTTGGTAGGCATAGTGCATTTACAAATATTCTTAAGAACATTTTAAATAAAGAATCAGATAAAATTTACTACCTCTGTATATTATAAAAATTAAGATTTCACTTGTTCCATTGTTTTGTTACCTAGACCTTATAACAAAAATATTTTAAAGATAATTTTTTACAGAATATTTCTCTTTTTTTTAAGGATTTCAATATTTATTATATATTTACTCAATGATATTCAGTGATACTATTCATTAATTCCAACACCTTTTCCACATTCCATTTTGCTAATAACATAACATACAATTAATATATTTTAAGCAAACTTCATCTGTACTCTGTTGAAGCTAACGGGGTTAATGTTGATAAAGGAATTACTGAAATCAGAAGGAAAGTTCTACATGAGTGACTGAAAGCATGGGAAAAAAAACCCCAACAAAGCCAAGCAGTAATTTCCATTAACTGGAAAATACTGAAGGGAGGAATTTTTTCTAATGGGAAAGGTGAAAACTTACTGGCATGAAAGAGGTTACTCAGGAAGTCAAACTGCAGTTTCTTCTTCACAGGTAATTTAAGTTCAATACAGCAGTCAGAGGCATTTCATTACAGTGTTACTGGAGAGAATGGTATTTAGCATGCTTGAGCATGCTGGTACTGTAGGTGACTCGCTGAATTTCAAGTTGACAGGTTAATGGTAAATAAACCATTTTCTCCTTGGCATTTTTGAATGTGTGCTTGGAATCTAAACACCTTTCTATTATTTGCACTCAGCAGAGATCATACATACTTTAGAAATTTGTGATTTAGGAGAGCTTAGTGCCTGGGCTCAAACTTAAAGGCTAAATCATAGAATCACAGAATGGTAAAAGATGGGAGGGAACTCTGGTAATCATTGAGTCCAAACCCCCTGTGAAAGCAGGATCACCTAGGGCAGGTCACACAGGTATCCAGATGAGTCCTGAAAGTCTCCAGAGAATGAGACTCCACAACCTCTCTGGGCAGCCTGTTCCAGTGCTCCATCACCCTTACAGTAAAAAAATTCTTCCTCATATTGAGGTGGAACTTCCAGTGTGCCTGTTTGTGTCCATTGCCCCTCATCCTATCACAGGGCACAACTGAAAAGAGACTGGCTCCTTCTTCTTGACACGCACCCTTCAGATATTTTTGAATATTACTAAGATCCCCTCTCAGTCTTCTGTTTTCCAGACTAAACAGCCCCAGGTCTCTCAGCCTTTCCTCCTCATAGCCCTCAGTTGGACTCTCCCTAGTATATCCCTGTTCCTCTTGCACTGGGGAGCCCAAAACTGGACATGATACACCAGGGGTGGTCCTCACTGGGGCAGAGTAGAGGAGGAGGAGATAAATTGGTAATGAATCTGCACTACTACACAGAATGATTTCAAAATTAAAAAATTGTAATTATATAATCAAAACAAAAAAACTGGAAGTTCTGTCTGCTTTTAAGACATTAAATCTCATGTTTTCATTTTTTAGCCTACAAACCATGACTGCTTGGAACTTTGTTTTAAACTGATAGCTGAGATTTTCAGTCACATGACTTCAGGGCTTTTTTAAGCATGCCCATATCAAAAGTGTTGGCAATATTGACTCTTCTTTCTGGAACTAAGAAATGGGAGAGTCAGTATTTGGCAACAATCCAAGATTTCCAATGAGAGAAGTTACAGGTCATGTATTCAGTCTTGAAAGAGAAAAACACAGGTCTTATTTCAACTCAGATGAGAAGTTCAGAGAAAACAGAGAAGCTGGGAGAAAACTGCAGTGCTCATGGCTATGAGTTCTCACAGGCTGCAATGAGCCTGCAATGAGCAGCTGAGCATTGAGAAATGAAGTTGGTGGACATAAGTGACCAGAAGCAGAGCTGCTGCTGGTTGGATAGCAGTGCTGAAAATCTGTATCACTGATGCCATCTTAAAGACTTCTTTCTCTCTCAAAATATGTTAATGATAAGAACAGTTAACAAAACACAATAAAAGGTGGGGAAAAGCTTTCATTCAAATGTAAAATTCCTCAGATGTGTGAAGTGCTTTTTAATCTACTTATTCCAGACTGACATTATTGCTTGGAGGCAATGTTTGTTACTTCTGGTTTCTAGATCTTAGCAGAAAGAGAAATACAGTGAGTGCTGCAAATGACACATTGCTTTATCTTAGGCAGTTTAGTCACTGAGATGCAATGTGTTTTAATACAATTCTGCCTAGCAACATGTTGAGAACTTACTGTCCACAAGAGAGTCTGGCAACATAATAAGGAAGAAATTTCATCTTTTAGCTATACCAGTCTTTGGGAATGTTAGCATAAGTTGGCTTGCTTTGACTCATTTACTAAAAATAACATTTTTTCCCACAGAAAAGTTAAGCTTCTGGATTAGTCAAAGGAACAAAAATATGCTTGCACTACCAAGAGCAATTACATGTGAAGTTCAACAAGAACTGGGGGGAGGGGAGAGGTGAGAGGGGGATTAAAGTAAAGCTGTAGTGGGACTCTTTACAAGGGCATAGATTAATAGGACAAGGGGGAATGGTTTCAAACTGGAAGAGGGTAGATTTAGATTGGACAGTACAAGGAAATTCTTTACTGTGCAGTTGGTGAGACACTGGCACAGGTTGCCCATCCCTGGAAGTGTTCAGACCCAGGTTAGATGGGGCTTTGAGCAACCTGATCTAGTGTGAGGTGTCCCTGACTAGGGGAGTTGGAACTACATGATCTTTAAGGTCCCTTCCAACCCAAACCATCCTATGACTCAATGATTCTAATTCATTATCATTGTGTATTTCTGTACTAGAACATTATGCAGAGCAGGTATTGTAACTCGTGTTCAGACATACATTAATCCATTTGATTTTTTCCCAAAATGAAACCTCAAATAGTCTTACCAACAGCTATATGAACAAAAAAACTGAAGGGATTATTTTAGCATAAATAATTTGTTGCATTTAAAGTCATCTGCAAACAGGGCACAGTTAAATTTCACACGTGCTTGCAAGAGACACCTTAGCTGACCCTTCCCCCTATACATCTGGTGAACTGTTTCCAATATAAGCTACTTTATCTTTACACTAACTCAGTACAATTCTTCCTGGGTAAAGCCATATCATAATATATATAAAAAGCTTCAGTAAACAGCCTGCATGGAACTATAGTGTGAGCTTTGGGAACAAGACAGATTTTTTGGCCATTGTACCCTGCCTTTCAGTGGGTCAACATCTGCTGTTCACCACATGCACTAGTGGGGAAAGGAGATATGAAGAGGTTCAGACCCAAAACTGTAGAGGTTCTCTCCTCGTCCACCTTTCACTGACCACTGTGGCCAGCTCACATCTGGTCCAAATTTTAACTTACTGGACTTTTATTTGGTCCAGATACTTTCCTGACCGCTCTGCATTATGCCTCACAAAGAGGAATAACATAAGGCTAACAAAACAACACAGATTTCTTATGAAAAATAACAACCAGATGTTTTTCTGACCTATAATTACGTTTGATTTTTGTAGCCTGTTTTGTTAATGGACTTCTATTTTCCTCACATTTGTTCACCACCTGTTCTAGCCTTCCCTGTTCTCTCAATAGCTCCTATTACTCATTTCTATTTCGATTCAGTTTGAGGACTAGTTCTTCACATTCTCCTTCCAAAATTTCTTTTTGATATTGCTACATATATTCTTAGAGTTTGTTTTCTGTCTGAGTATGCAAGAGTGAAAGAGAAAAGCTATACAGTGGAAAATGCTACTTTTAAAGTTAATGCTGCTTTTTTTATTTCATGTTTCCATGGGATTACACATGAACACCCACCCCAACACATCCAAATGATGAAGGATAAGTGAACAGTCACTCTTGCCCCTTCTTCTCATTTCTGCCATTGGCATCTACTCTACATACTATAGGTGGTAAGAACTGAGAAACCCAGCATATTCTATTTACCCTTATACAAACTTACCAACGTTATTTTAATCTACATCATAAAACCAGCAAGTGTTCTAGCATAGTTCTCTATGCTTCTAGCTAATAATGTAAAGTCACTGTTCAAAAGCACACAACTGCATTTTAGAACTCTTGCAGTCCAAATGATTAACAGCTGTGAAGGGATCATAAATGAGGGAAAACAGTTAAATACACAGCACCTCCTATGTCAGGTCTCTTTTGGCAGTTCCCCTAAATGTAATCTTGAAAAGGATTGTGTCATACAGCCTTCACTGCTGTTTTCAGGTACATAAGTATGTAATAGTTTTAAAGGGATTATGTGTAAGACTACGAATCAGTTCTCATTCAGAACGTCTTATGAGGAGATCTTGGTGTTCTACAGGGGATGTCTACAGGGGAAGAATAAGGCATACATATTACAGAATAATGCCATTTTTACTATGTGCAGTTTGTGGGGTTGCTGAAATTTCCACTAATTAGTTCTCATCCTGTCACTTCTGGATCATGAGAACAGTTCTGTTCTGTTCTTATAACATTTCCAAACTGTGGAAAAGACCCGTAGCATCTTTAACTGCAGACTTACACAAATTATCACAACAGTTAATTACTGAATTCTCCAGAACTCAGTTGCACTTCACATGAGGGATCTGTAGGTGACTTTAAAATGTTAGCACATTTAACATATATAACCTGACATGCCATAGATTACTGTCAGCCTTACCACGTGAAGGAAGATGGGTGCCACAGTCTGCTAATAGTCCCTCTTCCCTACCACAAGACCTTCTTTTGTGTGTAGCATCATGGCTTACTAAGCAGAAAATTTTAAAGCCACAATCATATTTTATTTTTTTAAAATGTAAAGCTAAGATTAAATACTGAACATATCCCACTGAACTAAACAGCTGTATGTTGAAATATGAACATCCTTTGTACATTTATTTCCACGGCCTTAGATACGCTCACATAGGAGATCAGCTGCAAAGAAAAAGGAGAATCTAAACAGACCAAATGCTCCTGTAAAAACCCTATGATTATGGATAGTCCAGAATCAGGTGTTGAGGAGTATGATTTAGCAAATCCTATTAGCAGGTATACAAAGAAACTCAGACAATATAGTTGGGCCTAATATTACTAAATCCATCCTGTATCTCCTAAAAAAAAAAAAAAATATTTAAAAAAGAGACCAATCTATAGCAACCTTGAAGCAACATCACATACTTTAAAAGGAGCTGAAGTTAGTATTTCTGTAATCATGCCAGCAGACTTTTTTACATTTAGTTTTCCATAGTCCACAAGAGATAACCAGGCTGGTAGAGGGGAATATTTCAAGTTAAATGAGGGAATATTCTAAAATCTGAATATTCTATTCAGATTGGTGTAAAGGGAGGGTTCAAACATACATGAAACAGGGTCCATCTTTTTGCCCTTCCACAGCCTGAGCTTTTCTATTACTTACCATACTCCACTTCTAAGTGGTATTACCCATGGACCCTGTGATGGGTGCTCAAGTGTTGTTTAGCAGATTTTCCTTTGTAAAAGGAGACTCTGACCCTACAATAACTCAAAGCACTTAACTCCTGTCAGTTCTTCCAGTGTCACAATCCCCATTTTTTCATCAAACACAACATCAGCACAAAAATGTAGCACCAAGAAATCCATTTAAGTCATACTATTTCACAACTGGACAAAAAATGAGATACGGAAATTACCATTAAGCCTAAATTTCTGCTGTTTCATTTATAAGAGAGTTAATCTTCTTATTTGTTAATTATAAGGAGATATGGCTGGCAGCCACTTGCTATTTTCTGTAACAACTCTTTTACCTGTTTCTTTTAATTTCCTCAACTCAGTTTTCTAAATTTTTCCCAGAATAATACCCTATAAAGGCACAGTAATAAAATGCCTCATTAGCTACTTTCTTTTGTTACTTCTGCCTTGGCAATGCCACTTAGAATTCAAAGTACAGAAATCATAGTATTCCAGCAATTTTGAAGGACTTTGAAATGCTCTGCATGAAGAGCACTCTAAAAATTCAGCACTGAGAATGCAAGCTTTACTTGTGACCATAACTGTTATTTTAACAGTGCTTGAATAGAAAGTGACCTAAGCTGTTTGTTTTTCCATTGAATTTAAGTATTTTTAGATTAGTTTAAAATACACACATGAAAACAACATATGACTAGAACTTGGAATACAGTTTTAGCTGAGTAAACCTTAGAATTGCAGTTTAGAATAACCAAAATCAACTAAGTTTCTGAAAAAGAGAGAGTAATTTGTGGTTTACAAAAAACTTGCAAAACACAAGCAGTTTTAACCCTTATTTTATCCCAGTCTTTTCAATGCACAGTAATACATCTGAGATTAAAAGTTTTGTGAAGATATGCATTGATTTAAGTCTATTTCTTTTGATGAAGATTAAATTGAATGAACAGATATGCAAAGATAATGTCTCCCCCATTTCTAAATCACTAATATATAATGCACATTAATTGTAAGATTTGAGGTTATTTTCTTCTTCATCTTGAGAGGATTTTCATTTCTGAGACAAGTGGCTCAGATTATTGGTTGTGTTAACACATTATCTTTTTACAATATATTCTGTCTTCAGATTGTAATGTAATGTAAACCAGAAGAATAACCTTTTGTCAACCTGTAATTACATACTTGCAAAGATTTAAAGAGCAATGCTCAATTAGAATAACATCTAGAGTTTCCTGGAATCTTACTGATGATTTCAAGAAGCTTAACTACTGTAGAGATATGTAAGTCCTTTTAAGAATAAAAACAGTATCTTACTTGGTCCTCAAAGGAGATTGCCTGGGCAACATCTCTGGGAAATCCATCAATCACTATACCCTCTTCATCAGGGATCTGCATTAATCTCTGCTTAATCTCAGTTATGGTTGTTTCCTTTCACAGAGAAAAGAAGTTATATATTTAATATTGTAAGAGAGGTTTTCTTGATGGTCCACATTAATATATCATGTACAAATCCTTCAAAAGTAAACATTAACACTGTATATGCTGTACCTGAGGGGCCAGTTCTCCAGTAGTAATTATTTTGGCAATTAGACTCCATTTTCTATTGCTGCTTGTGCTGTGGATCTTCTTCCTTAACAGTTCACCAACTGATATGTAGTTAAACCCATAGCGTTCTGCTATTTTCAAACTCTGTGTTCCTTTACCACTTCCTGGGCCACCTATTGGTATTTATAAGCAAAACATTAAATTAACCTTTCATCTGAAGTACCCAATTGCATGTGAAATCTTTGCTATTGGCATCAATTTCCAACCATTATTACAGCAAATCTTGCAGTTGTATGCCTTTCAACTATCTACCTGATCATAAAGGGAACTGTTTGTAAAATTAATGAAAAAGAAAAAAAGAATACATATCTGCCTGCAAATTAAAAATAAATATTTTCTTTTAGGCTTGACCTTATTCTAAAGCTGTTACTAAAAAGGATTTTTTTTTTTTTAATGTAGTAGAGGAAAAGAAAAATGGATTGGTCTTGTCCTGAATTCTGTGAATCTATAGATAAAACCAGATAGTCTGAGGCTTATTCATGTCAGAAAGAATCACTTTTGGTTAAATAAGCAAATGAAATCAATGGAGTAGTCAGGAAATGGAACTAATAAAATCTGCTCCTAAATATGCTTGCATGAGTTTCTGAGGTTTTACAAATCTAAAATACAGAAAAATATTAAATAACCAGTTGAGATGATGATTTCCTACAAGGACTTTTATTGAACCACGCAAACTTCTGATACTGAATTTTCTGACAGAGAAGCAACTGCTCAGCTTGCTGGACAACTTGAACAATGAGGAGGCCCTTCAGTATAGGGCACTCAATAGGTATCAAAACAGGTATCAAAACAAATACATTATATAGCAGGGAATGCTGAAGTGAAGGTCAGCTGGACAGCAGAAGCAAGATTGTATGTAAAAAACCCCACACTATGTTTGAACTAAAAGGACCCATTGGATTAAAAAATGTTTTCATTTAGAAAAGTGCATGTTACTGAACAGTGTGCCAAAGCAAAATGAAACAAAACAGTTTTATATTAACTCCCAACACTAAATACCTGTGTTATAGTGAGCTGTGTGTGACTGCATTGAATTGGATTTCAGCAGACAAAGAATTAAAATTTATTGAAAATACCTACTTTCCAGGAACTTTAAAAACACAGCAATGCAATGAAAATAGATATGAATACAGTGAGCTTCTTGGTAGTAATCATATAATTCTTTCTTACACTATCTGTATTAGTCCCATAAATAGCTTTTAATCATTTATATAATTAATACAGATTTGACTGCAGGATAAGCTTTACAGTATTGCTTCATTCTCTGTGTAACCAGGTTCAAACCTGTGCCCCAGTGTTACACATCAGAGAACTTTCAGTGTCACCAGGAGTCACTAGAACACTTCTGTATCCCCAGCACTGTGATGGAAACTCTCCACCTGCCCTTTCCAACTCAGGTCAGGACCCATTTGAAGAGAATGCATGGGGAAGTTTACATGTTGTTAAGGTGTTCCCATATCATTCCCACAGTTTAGTTATACCCTGGGGAAAGAAAGGCGCTTATCATTACCCAGTTAGTTTAAATAAAGCTTAAATCAGGCCAGGTTAAGATAAATGCAAATATAAACATCTATCTAACATCCAGCAAGACAATACAGCTACAAATGTTCTTAAAACACACAAGCAAAAAACATTAAGGAAGAACTGTTATCCCTATACAATAAGGTTATACCTGAAAAATATTTTCCCCTCATTCAGTTAACTTGCTGTTTCTCTCCTTAAAAGGCACATGCTTTCTCTCTTCTTTCAGCAGTTTATGTTAGGTTTTACAACTGTTCTTCCATTTCAGGTCTTCTAGGTGATATAAATGGGCTGCTTTTCCAGCTTGAGTTCTTTCTTTCATAACCAGTTTAGCTTTCCTTTTTGTCAGGAAAAAAGGCTGTTTCTCTTCTGTAGATACAGAAGCATCTGATAGACTAGAAAACATCCCCTTCACAGAACTAGCTACAAAGTGATTCTCCTTTGGCTCTCCCTGCTCCCTTCTCAGCAGGCTCAGCCTTCCCCATGACAAGTGCATCTCACCAAACCTTACCTTCTGTTTCACTCCTAGATCAACAATGTATCTGTTACAATTTTCAAACAATATAATTCCATGTCGTTTACAGTTTATTACAGGCTCTTGGTAACCTGGAATGCTAGTAGGTTTGGAGTAACTGATTCCCAGTTTCCTCTTTCTTATGTAGGTGAAAACAAGAGCCTAAGGAAGTGCAGCTGACTGTTCCATGACAGCTGCCGGGTTGTATGGAGCAGATTTTGCCAGATGAAAGAACAGGATTCTTACTTGTTTCTGGAGTGTCTACTGTCTCTGTATAAAGACTCCCATAAGCAACCCTCTCCCTCTCTCTATATATAAAGCCACATATTGCAATGAGTATAAAATATAAGTAATGTATCTTATAGACATGTTTTTATACATAAGGGTAAAGTTTATTACTATGAATTTATGTGGCTCTATTTACTGGCAATAATCCTAAGTACTGAAAAAAAGGGGTGGTAGGATATGACTGTGCTTCAGAGAAAAGGGTTTGTAAACCACACTGGAGCCAAAGCCGTGCTTACTTCCTGCAGATATAAAACTTCTAAAAAAGGAAATTCAGTTTATCTCCCTGGAGACTCAAGACAAGTTCGAAACAGATTGTATTGCATCCCAGAAACAACAAAGATGCATAACTCAAATAGGTAACATGTAGACCATTAGACAAGGAAAATAGTATCCCTATTCCAGCAGAGATATAAAAGATGTCAGAAAAACAGAACTGTTACTTGAAGAAACACCAGTTTCTGTTAATGCTTAAATAGCTGAAAAAACTTTTCAAAACCAAGTGGATAGATAGACTTTACACTTCTCCTAGGAGACCTTTGCTGTAGCATTGAAGAAAAGCACAAGAAAATGTGTAGTTCAGCACTTCTGTTCTTTCAATTTAGATTTGCAAGCAGAAAAAAACCCCACCTAATAAAATACTTGCTTTAATGTTTATATACTGCTCATACATTTTGTTGTCCTGAATCCAAAAATATCCCTTTATAGCATGCTGGCATTATCCCTTTACAATCTACAGGGACACATACAGGTAATTAAAAAGAGAAAAGTGATAGGACAAGATTATTTACCGTAGCAAATCATTGTAATTTATTGAACTATGTATCCGTTCCTGATTCTTTGATAAGTTACACTGGCAAACTCTTCACAAGAAAGGAAAATCAAGTAACTTCCACGTTTTTATTCTTTTCAGTTATTCTGAGATTATACATTATTCAATAAAAGCACAATTATTATACATATTTCTTAGAAGACGTCTAGACTAGGGAACATTAGTTGCATGTAAAATTGTTTGTTAACAGGTTTCAAGTGAAGATTTTTATGCCCAACAAGTTTAGCTAAAGCAGTTGTTTTAATCTGCTTTTGTCAATAAAGTTCAGAATTTCAATTTTGCTTATACTGTTGTAAATTCAAAATACATAATGAGATTTCTGAAAAGACTATTTTAAAATTCAGCTGCAGACTGGATTTAACTAATCAACAGGCCATCCAGCTGCTAACAGTACTTAGACCTTTCCTTTAAGTTTTCATTATAAAAAGGAAAGTGAATTCTTTTAATATTAACTAATATTTTTAATTAAGTGCTGTTTAAACCATTATGAACTAATGCCCTCAGGCACAATTAATTTTTCAAGAGTTTTTTTTCAGGCTGTATCAATAGTAAAGATGTGTTCATCAAAATATGTTAGGAAGCACACTGTTAAACAGTCTAGTTTCCTAGTGTTATCATGGCTTAGAAACTTAATTTTCCAGTCATTCAGATATGTGTCATCCTGGCTGCTTCCATCTGATTTTCCTAAAATCCAGTCACATACTCACTTTGCAGCTTTTTAGCTTTACATTTCACCAGATTTTTCTGAAAACACTGAAAAATAGTACCTAGTGTACAAGTTCTCTTTTGCCTTGAAGCTACCTGGTTCATTATAAGGGTGATAGCTTTCATAAAGCAAAGAAGTTGTAAAAACCTTTATAGAAGCATTTAAAAGATCTTGGACTACTGCATTATTAAAGGAAAGTTCACCTAATATGTGAAGCAGAAGACAGGTCTTTAATGTCTATTCATTTCAGTCTGCACCAATGATTGGAGCCAGTACCGCCTGAGCTAGGCAGTATGGTTAGTTATCACTAGTTAGAAATAAATAGCTTACTTAACTGCAGCTTTCACTGGCATTTGATGAAAATGGAAAAATATGCAACACGATTTTTGTGTGCAATATTTGTCTCTTGAAATTAATAGTACACATTTTTTATTTTCTCTCCTTCATCCAGTTTATGAGTTACCCTTTTACTCTTTGCCACCATGGGGTTTTATGTGCTTTCTCAACAGAAAGTTGAATTTGGGAGAAATTTTCTTGATCCAGTACAATAGCTTCTAAACTACATGTAGTATTGTGTTTCTACCAGATCGCACTAAAAGAGATTCAGGGAAACCCAGCTGGAAAATAAACCTGAAACAGCCTTTGTGGAATGTTTATGATGTTCTCTATATAAATGGCAAGAAAGAAAAGCTCTGTAAAATCCATCTTCTGTTCACTATGTTCTGGCATTCAAGGATTTAACTTCAAATACTCCTGCACTCAGTTCCAGAGTTGAAAATCAATCTCTCTTTATTTCATCTAAATCAAACCTTCATTCATCACTCTGCTGAAACAGAGCTACACGGATTTTCATGCATTAAGCACCTTCTGTGGTCACTGAAAAGGAGCCAGTTTTTCCCCTTTATGAAAAGGAAGGCTAGCTAATTAATTAAGATGAAAGAAAGGCATGTTTTATTTCTCCATCTAATCCATTCTTTATAGTTCAAAGGCACATTGAGAGATTTACATGTAGAAATTTGTAATTCCAAAACAAGAGATTAAGAAAATTCAAATGCCTAAGCAATTCTTTTGGCATACCAAAATATCTAAACAAAAGGCCTAATTTTCTGTTCTTGATATTTCCAACATCACATTTCAGAGAACTGCTGGATGCAGAGCTTAGAGGACGTGCTGTTCTTACGGATCCCCCCACTGTAATACAGACAATTTGTATTCTCTTTTACTATACTTCATGCTATTTTCTCTTATGGAAGCAGTATCTATATTTAATAAAATAAGGCTCTATAGTCTAAAACATGTGATTCTTTATCACCTGGCACCTGTGCTGTAACTATTTAAACAGTCCAATGATACAAACTGTGAAGACTATCCCAGATGAAAAGGACATTAATTCAAAGAACTCTAATTCAGAGAGAGAAAAAAATGCTGATTTAGACTTAATCTGCAGCTATTTCTTGATAAAAAGTATGCTTGCTTGAGGCTTGAACAAATGTGTTGCTTAGAAAGGACATTAAACAGCATGCAAGAGAGAACTTGAGGAAGAGAGAACAATTAACTAATGCTAACTGATTGCTCACTCTCCATGAAGATGGCATGGAATTCATTCACCAAAAAGGTCTAGGGAGTAATTCATCAATGCAATGGACTAGTGACCATGGACCTTCACTCCAGCTGGCAAGCAGTGCCCCATCAACTTTTTTGAGATGCCTTATTCAGTATTTTATATATCCTTTTTTTGCAAACACCTTTGATTACATCTACAGTTGTGTTTTAGTTCAGACAGGTTTAGTTCAGAGTTCTTCACTCTGGAAGGGCACACATGGTGAAGCTGTTTTTAAATGTATGAGTCGGGTTCATTTTAGATTAAATCTGGCACATATGCTCCATAAGCAAACCGCGAGCTCTTCAGCTGATAACGTGCATTCAGTCTACACAACATGTGCTCACTGTGACCCCTAAAATGCTGATAGCTGGGAGGCTGTATCCTCAGCACTAACAATTTCACTTTCTGATACATTCTACTTGGGCTGCACCACTTGCTATAGCAGATGGAAAAAAAAATTATTTAAATATATATAGTCATGAAATATATTTGCAGTACAAATTAAAAGACAAAGTAACAAAGATAAAATCTTGTTAAAATGACTCTGCCTTCATACCTATGACAAGGATAATTTTTGGTCGAGGTCTTGCAGGGTCAAATACATCATACTCCTCAATTAGCTCAGCAGTTTCAGAGAGGTCCGTGTCACTTTCTATGGAATACTGTTGGATTGGAGGGAGTCTGTCATAGCGTCGGTATGGGAAATTAGAATTATCAGGCATCACTGTAAAACAGTAAGATAAACTGGGATTTCTGAAAATACACAGCAAATTCGAACACAGATTTAAATGAGCATAATACGTAAAGTATAAATATCTCCTAATTTTACAATGCACATGCTCTTGCTATATTAAATATTCCTTGCTGTTGTTTAGCTGATATATTACATTGGAACCATTAGGAGTCAGTTTTCTTTGGAATTTCTTCAACAAGCATGTCAGGTTTTTCAAAATCTGCCCACAGCGCTCAGAGTTCAGCAGTGGCTTCTGAGAAGAACAATGTTGTGTTGTGCAGATAACCTGTACTGTTAAGCAAAACTCTCGGTGATACATGCTGAACACAGAAACAGAGTATTCTTGCTAATTAGTTCAGTGAAATGCTGGATGGCAAGGAAGAATAACTATGGCAACTAATAGATGAGCTAATTACTCTTTGTTAACATTACAACTAAAAGAATTACAGGTATTGAAATGATATTTATTTAGATTTTATGAGACCTACCTTTTCTAATTGTTTAGTATTGACAATATATTTGCTAAATTAGTATACAGCTCTGATATAAACTAGAAAAACAATGTAGAGTAATCACACTGAAATTGTTACAAATGTCATCCACAAGGATGAACTGCAAATACAAACCAAGTGCACTGAGTCAACTTTGCCTCTCTCTTTGCAAGTATTTTAGGTGGGGTATGAGAAATCTTTAAATTAATATGTTAAGCATATATATAGCAAATATCCATCATTAGGCTGAAAAATTATTACAATTTCCAATTCTGTATGCCATCCTTTATGGGAGGAGAAAAACATGCCAAAAATGCAAGGACAAAGATTCCTTGAGTCTTTTGTTTACGGAAAATCAGAATGAAGAACAATCTGCTGTAGAAGCAAGTGTAAAATAATTCAGTAGTGAATGTAAAACCACACAGAGCACAAGAAATACAATGATTTTTATACTTAATACATTACCATTCCTGAAAAAAGACCTCCTGGATTGTCCTCCATTGAGTGGAGGCAGGGTCTTCTTTTCTGGGCTGACAAAAGTATCCCATTTCACTTTTTCTGGCCCTCCAAGTTCTTTCACTTTTTGCAGACAGCTTTCCAAATATTCAACTGGGTCGTCAGGCTTGTAACACATTAATCCATTCAACAGGCTCTGCAATGTAAGATCAAAAATATATACAAATATACTATAATGCTAGATCCCAAGAAAAAACAATCCCTTTTCCTTTGAATTTTACTTTACATAGAGAAACACCATATTCCTTGCTTATTCAGATGCTCCATTTCAAGCCAATGTGTGAAGGGAAGGCTGGAAAAATGGTACAATTTTGGTTTGCTGGTGTCACAAAAATGACTCAGAACAGCAAGCTCACGGCCAAGTCTTTACACTTGTCCACTTGGACTGTAATAAAAACTGAAAACAGTGAAAAAGTTCCCTACATTTTTTTTAGAATTATCACTGGAAAATATATGGTACAATGCAAAGCTAGAGGGACCCACAAGTTACATACTCTGTGTAGCCTATTAAATCACTGAAATGTATTTTTTCCTTAAAAACCAGTGCACTCATAAGTATCCTATGCATACTAGTAAATCAACACTTCTACAAATATTGAAAAAAAAAAAAAAAAGATTTTTTTTTTAATCATGAGAAATCCTCAAATATCTTGCTCTGTATTGGAAAAAAAATCCCAAGCCCATAGTTTAGAGGTGCTTATAGATTTAATTGAGCAGAATTTTCCAGCTATTAGAAAACCTCTGTCTACAGTACTAATTCTGCGCCCATAGTACCTGTCGGAGGAAGGAATGTCAGGCCCTCCTCTGACGCATGGTAATTGATTTTCCTTGACAAAGTGATACATAAGTCATCATCTCACCTCTTCACAAGACAACTGCATCCAACCTCTTAACAATAAATGTCTTCTGTGATGATCTCTGTTACTTTAGGCTTTTCCTAATCTTGGTGCAAATAAATTG
Organism: Florisuga fusca; assembly: GCA_038090715.1. Classification (NCBI taxonomy): domain Eukaryota; kingdom Metazoa; phylum Chordata; class Aves; order Apodiformes; family Trochilidae; genus Florisuga; species Florisuga fusca. Next base: position 18,457,263 of record JAAWXA010000008.1, read on the forward strand.
AGGGTCACAGTTGATTGTTGTAATAGCAAGTCACAAACATAAATAGCTCCAATTCAGGATTTGCTCAGTTCCTTGTTACCTATAGTTTACACAATAGCTGCTATTTTCACACATTTGTATTTATAAAGTAGGATATAATTTATACACATCTGTCCCCTTATTATATTACTCAACCGATCACAACAACTTGCCATATATTTTTGCAGAAGATAGGCACCATTTTTTAAAAATTGCTAGCTCAGATTTAGAGCCTCAACAGAAAACCAGTTTTGTTTGCATCTCTTCTTCAACCATTCGCATTCTAAACGTGTTAGTAATTGGCATAGTCTATGTCCTGTAATCTTCAAATAAATAAAAAAATATAAATGTCTAGCTGCAGAACAGAGCAGGGAAAATATAAATGTGTCTTGTCTGTCTGCCTGTCTGTCTGTGTGTTTTATTCAGAAGGCAGAATGTCTGATTCGGAAAAAATCTCAAACAATCCACATTTCACGGAGAAGTAATTACCAACCAGCAGCAGCAGGTAACTTGTAGGAAGCTAAACAAAACCTCACTGAACAGCTGAGGGGGTTTTTTTCCGCCTAAACCTACGAAAATCTGGAGAAAACCGGAAAGATGCCCCTACCCTGCATTCCTCGGCAGAGCGGCCCCGGGGGTCCCTCTCCCTGCGACCACACAAGTTCTCCCCCTCCCCGGCCGCTCCCGGAGGGCAGAGGTGGCCGTAGCGGGGCGCGGCCGCTGCCTGCCTGCGCGCCCGCGGAGCCTCTCCGCAGGTGGGCACCGGGCAGTCGCTCCCCCGCCGGCTCCGCGGCCGCCAGCTCCCACGCCGGCCCNCCCGCGCACGGCAAGGCGCGGCGGTGCGGTGCAATGCGGGAGCCTCGGGGAAGCTTCCGCGGGCGGGAGAGCCGGGGCGGGGGGAGGAGGGAGGCAGCCTGCCCGCCCCCCGTCCCCGCTGCACCGAGCGAGCCGGAGCAGGTTTTCCCCCGGCGGGGAGGGAGAGCGTGCGGAGGCTGAGGGGAAAGTTTCGGGGGGTGCCTCAGGGGGGGCAGCCGAGCGGAGGCGAGGAGGGGTCGTCCCTGCCTGTGAGCCGCGCGATGGGTGCCCCGGGAGACGAGGGACCCCGGACCCCCGGGAGGTCCCCTCTGCTTTTGCCGTCCTGCGGCGCCTTCCGCACGCCGGGAGGGCTGTGGCGGCGAGGGCGGGGAGGGCTGTGCACGGATGTAGCGCAGGGGTGGGGGAAGCTCCTCGGTATACAGCGGTCTTTGCCCTTGAAATCTGTTTGTTCGTTTTTTGTTTTGGTGTTTGTGGGGGTTTTTTTGGGGGGTGGGTGGTTTTTTTTGTTGTTATTTGTTTGTTTTTTAGCGTTTTGGAGAGCGGGGCATTTTTTACGCTTTGGAGTGGTAAAATCCCATGAACTGTGATTACACGTGAGCATCTGGAATCATCGGGTCACCTGAAGACACCTCTGGTCCAAACTCCTGCTAATAAGAGCAAGGGAAGCTTTTGGGGTCACACCAGGTTGCTCTTCCAAGGATGGAGACTGCACAGCCTCTGGGCATTCAATGCTTGGCTGGCATCGTGGTGGAAAAGGGTTTTCTTCTATTTGGTTAACACCTCCCTTATCTCAGTTCTCTTGAACTGAGTCTCTTGATCACCATTGCACTGGGGAGGAGAGCCTGGCTGCATCTTCATGATAACCTCCTCACGAGCACTGGAGAGCTGCTGTTATGTCCCTTCTAAGCCTGCCACCGGCTGAACAAGCCCAGTCCCCTCCGTCCTCAAGGGCAAGTGTTCTTTCTCACCCCTGACCATCTCTGCAGCCATCCACTCAACTCACTCTGGTTTATCAACATTTCTCTTTTTACTGGGGATCCCAAAGGGGGCTGCGTTGTTATAGATGTGCTCTGAGGAATGCAAAGCAGGGGGTGTCCTCTGTGATACTCTAAAGCTGTACACTGGAAGTGAGAGTAGATTGTTTCAGTTCCTTGATTGTCCTATAATCAAGACTGAGGTTCCAATTAGATTTTAATTTTGTTGATTATCTTTCCTAACAACACCCATGCAGTGTCACTGGTGCACACCCTAACAGAAATAGGTTACATAAGTGCAAGCTTATGAACAATGGTGTTTTCTGTATCTGAGCATTTTTCAGACATAAAATAGATCTTCTCAGGAGTAGTTTAAGAAGCTTCTCCCTTTTGTGTGTGATTTGTGGATCAGTATCAGTTTGACGAGCTTCTCTCTCCCAGCTGCAGCCACATCCCTTTGTTTTTCCGCTTCTGCAGTTAAACTGCTTTCTTTTTCCTTTGTCCTGCCTCCAGCTTTTTACATAGACATTTTCCTTTCTGCAAGAGAGGCTTCCATTCCTTGTTCATTCCCCAAACTGCTAAATGCTGCTCCAGAGGCAGTTCCAAGATCTGACAAATTGGACTGGAAAGTTTTCCAAGTCACCCAGTTACTCCCAGCAGCTTCTGCTTGAAAGCCTGCCACTAATGTCCCTTTGGAGGAGTCCACTGATGTATAGCTTACTCTCCACTTCAGCTGAAGTATCTCTGGAAAGATTTTTGGATTAGACAGTTAAAGATCCTTTCCAGCTCCGTTTTCTATGAATGCAGTGGTGTCCTCTTAGGGAGGCTGCAGTAATGTCACTGAGCTGGCACTTTGCATGTGTCTAAGGAAGACCTTGGTGTTTGCTGGAGAGTTTAATCAGCATTCACCTGCAGTCTTTCTTGTCCACCCATGAACTCTGAATGTAGCTTTAACTCTACTTTCTCTTACTAAGATTTTAATATATCCAAATGTCAATTCTTTGAAAAATCTGGTATCTTAATTTTAATTGCGCAAATAATAGAGTAGGCTCCTATATCCTAATAAGATAAAAGAGATTGTTGTTTTGAAAAGACCTTAAATGAGACTTGACAAGTAGACTGAATTAAGTAAAATAAATACATTCTTAAAATAAGGTATTTCCTAGGAAGGGCTAATGGAAGAAAGCTTTAGCATTTTGTGGGTTTTTTTATTTATTTATTCTTTTTCATTTTAGCTTATACAAAGAAAATGAGCTGTAAATGTGACGACAAATTTTATTTATAAGATTTTAGAAAATATATTTTTATATATTCAACATCTACAAGTAAATTAGTATCTCATGTAATGTCCTGGCTTGATAAGAGAGTTTTTTCCTTCCTCACGCAGTTCATATGGCATCTTCCTCAGGAATGTGAAAAATATTTGTGTAAAGTCTTGTCTGAGATATTTGTAAGCTCCCAGGCATTCTGCTGTTAGATAATGCTAACAGAAAATAAAAATTCTGACTGTTCAGCCATAAAGCTATTATAATTATGCACATCTAAATGGTTGTTCAAAAAAAAAGAGTGATTTCAAGATAATTTAATTTTTAGTGCGCAAAATAAAATTCTATGTTGCAGAAGCTACCACCTCAGAAGAAATATGGTCATTTAGGAAATCTGTCAGACTGAATGTATGACATGTATCTGCAAAGGATATTTTTGGATCTAATAATATGGTGCCTCTTTCTAGAAGAAATTTGTTATGCTTTTGCCTTCAGCAAATTTCTCATATTGAAACAGAGTTACAGGTGGATTCTTCTCAAAGGCTCTGAAGAACATCTGCAGCAACAGCTAAGAATATATTAACTAAATACAAAGCTGAGATATTTGTCATTTCAGGTAAGTAGGTAATGCAAAGGCAGCTGTTAGGAAGCTTGTAATTTAATGGTATCTGATCAAGAGTGTGGATGGAAATCAGGTTGTCTTACTGCCTTAGGAAATAACATAAGATGTTCACAGGAATGGGAACACGGATTTGAACTCCAGAGCACTGCCCATTGCTGAAGGTGCAGGCAGCTCCTCATGGTGCTGAGGTGAAGCTAAGGGATCGCTTTGGTTACACTACCACTTCCTGTCTCTTCTGGAGGGGAAGAAGCTATGGTAGAAAGAAGAAAAATTTTGCTATCAAAGTCATAAAAATTCTGGAAATTCTTTCTGAAAACTTCTTCTGGATCCTATACCATTGGGCTCTATTCTCATTCTCATTGCTCCCTCCAGTAAATACATGAAGCTGACCCAATATGAAATTAGTATGGGATCAGCCGGAATACGCTGTTCTGGGCCTTCTCTTTTTCTAAGTTAAACCAATTACCTAACACCCATAGCCTTCAGTCAAAGCTTAATTAGGTTCTGTTTTCAAAAATTATTTCAGAATCCCCCCGTAATTTATTAGAGTCTTCTAGTTTTTTGTCTAGTGTCTGTCTAAGCATTACTGGCTGTGATTTTTTTACATGAGCAGCTGCTCTGCTAGTCTCTGCCTTTATTAAATCAGAACTATGTCCTTGGATTGATGCGTTTATACAGGCTGGTGCAAGATATGTTTGGACAATTTGTGGACAGTTTGAATTTGTAGGTTCTGTAAGTAAAACAATTACATATAGCCTTTTAAAGAGAATATGCTGACTTATACGGTTCTGATCCAGAAATACTACGTATTTTAAAGTTAATGCAGGACCTACTTGCAGCCCCTTAGTGTGCCTAGTGTGGTGCTTATTAATTCAAGTTTACTAAAATGATCTTCTCATTTTCATGAGAAACCTGTTTCTGAACTCTTTCACTACAGTGTTGTTAGTGCTTCTTTAGAAACCTGCTGTTTTCCCTCCCCTTTCTTTTCTACTTTGGTAAACCTTTATTTATTTATTTGTCTATTCAGGTATCTAAAAAGGTGATTTAAATTAATTAAAACAGTAATTGCACAGTGATGAGTACTTTACCTATAAAAATCTAATCTCTGGATCAAATTTTCAGAGATTACAAGTCCTACAAATGCCATTGTATTTAACTTTTGTGGACACATAGATGAATAAAACCTGGGAGGGCAGAAAGAAGGTTCTGCCCCTTAAAAGTCTGAGGATGCATATTTTAATCTGCTGAGAAAAAAAAAATAATTACATTATCAACTCACTCCTTAATCTTTCCTTTGATAAGCTTAATAGTTGTAGCTTTTTTTTTTTTTTCCAGTTACAGTGTAATTTTTCTTGTGACTCTTTCCTGAATTCTTTCCAATTTATCAACAGGCATCTACAGCGAGGGCATCAAACAGGACACAGTGTGCCAGAAATGGTCACACCAGTGCCAGGCACTGACGTGCTTCACTCTGCCTGTAACATCCTCACAGCCCTCATTCTTTTGTTTTCACATTGAGAACTGAATTTGTGCCTTGGCCTTGGTGTTGCAATGGGGTTCATCTTTAGCTGGCTGTCTAGCAGGTTCTCAGCAGCTCTTCTTTTCACTCTATTTTGATATATGTTTCTCCACTCCAGTATCAATACCTGCTCTTTATTCTTTGATGTATAACTTCATGTATTTTGTTGCAGCCAATTTCCCAAGAAGCCAGCTTGCTCAGTACCAGTAAGCTGTGCTCTTTGAGAGTTACCACTTCCCTAGTCTTTGTAATCTTCTTTATTTTTTAGTAACCAGTGAAACTGTTATACAGCACATGGCCAAAACACAGTTCCCAGGGGACCAAACCAGAAAACTCACCTAATATATCCTATTTACGCTTCACTTTTGAGACCAGTCAAGTAGTTACTAAATGTATGTGCATTAATTTTGATTCATTCAGGTTTTCTGAACAAAATATCCTGTCACACCACGTAAATGCCTTCAGATCAGCACTTTTTTTCTTGTGGTTGTTAGCGGTTTCACTGTTTTCTTAGCATTTCTTAAATAATTCTCAATTTCCATGCATATTTTTCTATTTAAGTCCTTATCCTTGATCTGGCTTATAATAATTAGATAGTATAAGGATATTGTACAGGCAATATGTAAGTTAATAAATTCCAGAATGCCACCTCAGGAATTCTTAAGCCTCAGTGAGATGGAAGACAGGAGATCCTGTAGAGGTTTTTCTTGTTCTTAGCTCATTCCCTAAGGTCTGATCACTATTGGTGAGAACACAGACTAGGAGTTTACACAGAGTTTCATTCTGATCCTTTACAGCTTCTTGATGCTTTTTGCTTTTGTTTTATGTCACTTAGACTGAGATTCCTTTCTCCCCTCCTTTTTGAGATTTTATTTTCCTGAGTTACCATTTTTCAGTAACTAATTAATAAACAATCCAAATATTTTGATAGATATTTTTTTTAATGACATAAAATGCTGTGCTATTTCTATTCCGATAAAGTCCTAATTTTATTGCCTGTTTGTCCTAAGGATTAAACCATAGATTTTAAGGTTCTAATTTATAAATTGTCTCCAAATAGATACTGACTATAAAGCAATTTCAGTTCACCTTGTTTACTTTTTATGAACTAAGGAAATTTGGGTAGCTGTGGAAAAAACCCAAACACAATACCACACAAAAAACGACAGCAAAATCCAATTAATAAAAGGCTTGAATTGAGTAATGACTTGTGTGGGGTGGTGGAGAGAATTGGAAAGAATTCAAGCACAGCTACCAGACCTTATCCCAGGAACACTATGAAGCATAAGATAGTATGAAACCCTGCTACTTATCATTTGGGCTGTATTTTATTTTATTTTATTTTATTTTATTTTATTTTATTTTATTTTATTTTTAAATGAATATTATAAATATTCATAAAAATCTAAATAATATTAAAAATAATGATCTATACATTCTTTATGACATAAATTTTATATTATTTACAAATTTTATATTATTTACATTTTTATTTATTATTTTTATTATTTATAATTTTTAACATTATTTATATATACTAAAACTAGAAAGCTAAATTGAAAATAATACCAACTTTCTATATGAAGGGCTTAGAAATGCCATCTCTTGATTTGGGATTGCTTCAGCACTATTTGATACTTATATTCTTGCAGTGGCACAGCACGTTGTGATGTCAAGAGAGGGAAAAAGGAGCAAGTTTGATACAGTATTTTTTTCACCTAGATTCAAGAAGTATCCCTGACTGGGATTTTTTAAAGTAGGAAATGGCCCAGAGGACATTTATAAATATATTGTTATACAGAGTGAGAGTGATCATGACAATAACTGTAGTGTTATGGTAAAAAAATAGAGTCACCTATTTCCATACTTAGGGTGTATTCAGTATTCACCACAAAGCAGAAGCTGTCAGAATGTCAGCCTGGTCTCAGTGCTTGTTGTTTTGTTGGTAAAGGACTTACCATCTTTGAGCTAAGGCTCTGTTTGTTTGTCATATTTCATAATAAAGCAGGAAATGATAGTCCAAAAGCCTCTTTTCTAAACCCAGGAAGGCTGTAACTTAGGCAGGTAATGGCTCACAACTCTGAATTCTGTTGTAAGGAACACATTTAAAAAAAATATTTCTAAAAAATTTTTTAACTTTTTTTTTTTTTTTTACTGAGGTGAGTAATTTTTCCACTATCTAAGGTTCTTGAACTAGTGTTTAACTTACCCTTGCATTGCAATTAATAGAATGTAATATATTGAGTTTAAAATATCACAGTATCATAGAGTGGTTTGGGTTGGAAGGGATCCTTAAAGATCATCTATTTCCAACTCCCCTGTGTGGGCAGGGACACCTCCCACTGCACCACATTGCTCAAAGTCCTGTCCAACCTGGCCTTGAATACTTCCAGGAATGGGGCATCCATAATTTCTCCAGGCACTTCCCTGGGCAACCTGTTCCAGTGACTCATTACAGTCACAATAAAGAATTTATTCCTAATGTCTATGCACGTGAAATGGTAACTAGGTAAAACTCAGAATACAGAGCAAGGATAAGATAAAGAAATTACATCTTAAGACACATTGAGATGAATTGAGAGGCAACATGAGAGAAACTGGGATTAATGTTAATTCAGAATTCATCCTGACTTTCTGCTGACATACAAGAACATTTCCTGAATTTAGTCACCAGCTTCAGTGAATGCTTTCTTGACAGGGTAACAAATGAGACTTGGATCAAACACCTTCTTTTCAGTAGAAGACACCCTGCCAGACGGCTTATTAGCAAGGATAACAGAACAGTTTATGAAACTGTCATATGCTGGTTGAACTTGAACTCAGATTGAAGAAAACATGGGTTGAAAACTTTTGGATAAATGGAATAAGAGAGTTTAGCCTGATGCTGGATAGAGCCTGATACTGAATAGTTTTTAACGTGCAATTACAAGTAACCACTTGTAATCACAAGCACTTACTGAATTTTTTTTTCTGTCGTGGTATCCAATAAAACTAAGGAGTTGTTCAGCAAGACCCTTGTCTCAGTCTTACTAATATCTATTGAGAGATGAGGCAATTGTGCTCTGGAAAGCAAACACACCCTGGCTGGGTGTTGGAGTCATGACCCAAGGCCGGATTCAGGAGAAGCTGCTTAATGATTGCTGTTTTCAGGAGAATTCCTGAAGAAGTTCTACTCCTATGGGAAATCATCATCTCAAGAGGTAGGTTACTATATAATGATGCAGCTGTACAAGTGAAAAACTCTGTGGCTGCAGTTTTCATCTTTAGAAAAGATTTATAAAGGTTCAGGGAAAAACCCTGAAATATTATTTTGGCTCTTGTGTTTTTAAAAAGTGATTACTTGCTTCAAATGTTTTTCCTTGTATATTCTAGATCTTAGTGGGTTCACAAAGCAAGCCTTGTCAGTACCTTTTATTTCCTTTGATTCAAGTTTCCATATAAAACTGGAATCACTAACATGTTTCTTGTCCTGATTTCTTAAAAAAATTGAAATTACAGCTTTTTCAAAGTTTGCAGTCTTAAAAATGTCTCACAGCTCTCAGACTAGACTGGGATAGTGAAGAAACAAGGATATTATTAACTTTACCACGTGTTTGAATACTTTGTATTTAATAAATCGGAAGTGAATTTATAGCAGTAACACCAATAATTTTTTTTTTTTTTGTGGTTATATTCTGTATAGCAAATGGATAATATTGAGGCCTTTTGCTATAGTCTTTACTGTTTCATTTGTTGCTGCCTTAGAGCTGAGTTGTTACTATATGGAAAAGATTTAATTATTCAGAGATCTCTTAAATTACTTCTTTTCCGAGATTATACAGCTCAATCACCTCCACAGCAGTTTTGGATAGAAATTTTAAAATTATCCTGTTGGGTAGCTGACATTTTATTGTTCTATGTAAGTTGAATGACAATCAGCATTTTCCTGGCTTTCTGATGAAACTTTTTATTCCCTCATCATCTGGGCCAAGAAAGAGAGAATCATGACTTGTAAGGATGAAGTGTATGCCTGTCCTAGTGGACTTCTTTTTTGGAAACAGCATTATGAGCAATTCCTTGAAAAAATACTGATTTTACCATTCAACATTACTAATACACACTTCGACGTACTCCCTTTCCTAAATGAATGTTTCATTTTTGAACCTATGAAGATCTCCTCTGAGAGAGAATATTCATTTAGTTGTTAGAGTTGGAGCAGATAAATAGCCTAATGGATGAATTTCTTTTACAAAAGGTCTTAAAAACCTATATGGGAATTTTAGATGATCATAACTAGATACAGAATTATTGAAGGAGATGGAAAAGATGTTTTATATTGTTCTGCTTCCTAGGTGAAAAGACAGGCAAAGTATCTTCAACCTCCTTAATTTTAAATACTCAAATCTTGTCATAAAAATCCATTGATGGAAGAGAATTTGTACTAAAAATCCTTCTCATAAAATGATCATATATAACACCAAAAAAAAATTTGGTTTTTTGTGTTTTGAAAAAATATGAAGGCAAATAGAATCAGATGAAAAAGTAAAAATGAACACATAGTGCAACCCCTCACATTTTTGAGTAGGGTTTGAAGACTCCTGGCTTCAAGATGACTAAAACTAACACTGTGAGAGCCTTCAGTAATATCTGCTGTACAGATGCAGAGCATTTATTATTTTTATACTTAGCAAATTCAAATGATTATCATCTTTATTCCACAACTAAGTAGCAAGTGAAGCTATGTACAAAATCATATAATGATTTTGATGTCTTTTTTCTGAAGGATGATCAAAATTTTTTCTTTTTAAGGTGCTCTTTGTGAAACTTCAGTCTAGAATTCTCTCAGTCCACAAATAGATACTTCTGTACCTGATAAATATATATATTATTTTATTGATATGTTTCATATGAACGTGCAGCTAACAGACCCTAGTAAATAACATGTATTTGACATTGATCTTTCATTAGAGCCCTCGCTTAAATGATTTGGGAATTCCAAAAGGCAATTTTTACTTCTTTTGTTTTCCCATTGATTAATCCATTGGCAGGAAGCCATCTCCTCCAGGTCAAAAAGCTAATTATCTGTTTAAAAATTAAAAAACAATGTCACAAATGTAAATGCATCACAAATGCACTTTTATAATCTCCAGAATGCAGGACAGGCATATATTCAATTAATCCCTACACTGTGTTGATTTGGTTTGTGACAGAACTGCAGGGAGCCTGGCCATTTCACTTACGCTGAACCCTTTGGGCTGGGCCAGGGCGGTGAGGCAAAAGGCTCCCAAAATTACCACACTGAACCATCTATGATACTGGGACACATAGCAGGCTATGATGCTTTAAATGGTTAATATATTCAACTTATGTTAATATATATAAATAATGGTTATCCTGTTAGTAATCTTTTTTCCAATTTTTTTTTTTTTTTCAATCTACATGATGTTATGATGTGAGAAATTTCATTTAAGGTTTTCCTTTATAACTATCAGAAACTTAAAAATGCATGAATATGATTTTTGCTGAGATAATGCTTTTGCAAATGAATGCATTAAGGCACTGATTAGTCAAAATTGACTGACTAATTGGTGTCTTTTCTCCATATAAAAATCAATCACCTTGAATGAACATGTAAATTTGACTGCCTATCTTAAGATGTAAAAGGTTATAAACTGCAGTAAAATGTAGCTTTTACATTTGCATGCAATATATTGTGAGCAATGAAAACAGTTAGTTCAGGTCATAGAACAGGAGAAATACACAGAAACAACAGGCATGTATTAATATATTGATAATTCTTGTTATTACGAGGGCTTTTTCTTGGTCGCGTCTTCCAGTTAGGAAAACCTCAACAGGATATACTCCTTTAAACACAAAAATAGAGGCAGATAAAAAGAAAGCAGTTGGATGTTTTTTTATTCATTAGAGAGCCACAGAGCAATACAGAAAAACTTCCATAGATTTCATAATTGAATGCATTCTCATGTGGGCAGTTTCTTCAGTTTGCACAATATCCTGATCATCTTGGGCCATGCAATTTGCCTTTTAAGAAAGTAGTTGGGGAATTGGTTGGTGACCAATTTACCTCCTTGCTTAATGTGTTACTTGGTTTCATCCAGATTTTCTGCTTAGTAATAGCCCATTTAACTTCTTAAGTAAAATTCCACCTTGCACTGCCTGCCAGCACTGTAAAGGTGATGAGGCCTTTTACTGACCTCCTGCACAGAAGGAAATTTCAGCAAGACTGCATGATTTTTATCAATAATTAATAAATCATAGCAAAACCTGGCTCCCAAGCATTATGATTTCAATTTATGAAGTCATTCTGGCATTTCTACTTGGGAACAGTTTCCAATAAACATGCTCAGAGAAACAGGTACTTTTAATTTCAAAAAGTGTAGTTAGAGTTGATGGTATGTTGAAGGACACTCCACGCTTAGTTCAGGTTGAATACTTTCCACCTGGTCCACAGCAGCTTTTACTGTATCCTACTAAATGAAGCTATAGAGAGAACAAAATGCCCTGCTTTACACAGTTTTGAGTAGTTAAGGAAATTATTAAGGTTTGCTGGTCCACTGTCACGTCTGTTCACAGCCTAACAGCTACTCTAAACAAAGAAGCATTTGCCTAAAAAGTTTTTGGGCTGTTCTGATCTCCTCTACCCCGTAACACCTGGAAAAAAACAAAAATAATAATAAATATTCACATTTTAAAAAATTAAATTATTCTGCTTAGAGTATTTATTTAAATATTTTAATGGTCTAGTTTTGGATTTCTTAATTTTTGCTTCTAAAGTGCAATCTTCCACTAATCAGTTCTAATAACATTTCAGTACTCATCACATGCTGGCCTACATAACCTTGCGATTTACTGGATTCAGTTTTAGTCACTGTTCAAATATTTAATGTTAATCAATGTTATTTTACTTGGTGCATGAGTAAGCTTTTTAAAAACTGACTCAGTGCTCATTGTATATCTTATTTCTATTACAATTTCCATTATAATAAATCTATAAATCTGAAAAATAATTTTTTCAGGTGAAGCTGATGTGTATTCAGCCTTAATTTTCAAAACTTTTGTGTTTATTTTCTCATGTAGCTGATGAGTAGGATGCAATGGAGTAAAAAAACCCCTTGCCTGCTAAAGAAGGGAACACCTGGGACAAAGGATTCATCTAGACTGCAGGCTGCAGAGGAGTCTAAGAATACATGCATGAGCTCACTCACTACAGGGAGGACTCTCCTGAGAGATTCAGATACTTGCTGTGTTTAAGACATAAGACAGATTTATCATAGAGGTGTCAGAACTAGTAGTGCAATAAAAATGATTACTTTTTTAATGATTCCAAGACATCATGTGTTTTGAATTTCTTGCTTGAAAACAAGAGTAGAATTATGTTTATAAACTTAGCTTTATTTAGGGTAATTTAATTAAGATTCTTATCTTGTTCCTAATTAAGAAGCCCCTGAATTTTCTATCTGAGAATAAACCCTTTTGAAATACTAATAGAAAATTATAATGGAGAGAGTAATTTTAAAAAGATAAAGGTCTGGGGTTTTTGTTTGTTTTTTACTGCTCTATTTCTCACATATTTTGTTATTTTAACAAATAAGAATGTTTTGACAACAGTTGTCAGCATTGCTTTCTCTTGAGAAAAAGCACTGATTTGAGAGATCAAATCTGATGTGCAGTCATATTTCATGACTGCCATTATACAAGACTATGTGAACAAGTTGCCACTTTTTTTTTTTTTTTTTTTTTTTTCCTTCTTCTATTTAACTTATTTTACCAACAGGTTAAATTGTTGAAATGGTTTTAGCCTCACATTTTTCTGAGGTGAAATACTGGATTACTACACAATTCAACACTATGGAAACTCCATGCCTGGTGGTACTTGCGTCATTAATGACAGAGGATAACTGATTACAAGGTAAATGTTTAATTAATAGAGAACAAATGTCACTGAATTTCATTGTGGGTTTCGAGGTTTTTGCTTTTGTTCTATTCTGACCTCAAAATACACTGAGAAAAATGATGTCTATAATCTCACTTTGTAAATAACAGTAAAAAATATTGCCTAGTTTGATTCCAGTGTAGAAGTGAGCAACTCTGTGCTATGGATGAACAAATGTCCAGGTTCTAATATATTTAGCCAGTATTCAATATTAATCAAATGATAAGCACAGTTCAGTACAATTCTTCCAGCATGATAACATTGTAAGTAAGACTTTTTCAAGTTACTTTCCTTTGGAAGTTGTGTATCTATTACTTTCACCATATTCTCTTTTTGCATACCAGTACTACTTTGCTATCATAAATCTTTTTAAAATCCATGCATTATGTAGTTAGCTAGTCTTCCACTAACAGAAATGGAAAACAAAACCCAACAAATGAATAAGATCAATCATTAAGTTCATCACTGTTGTTTCATTCAGGTTCCATATTTAAGAAAGTCGTTTTTATCAGCTCAGATACTGAACTGTAGCCATAGACTTGTTTGGTCAGTACAAACCCCTCTAGCAATATAAAAAAGGGAGGCTTCTGATTTTCTTAATGCATTATCAAAATGAAGAAAGTAATAAATTTGCTGTTTCTTTTTTAAGTGAGATAATACAATTGAACTATTATTCATAGTTACTTAAGAATCAGACTTCTTTCATTGCATGAGTTGCTTTTCATTTTTCTTTTCAAAGCCTAATAAGTAGAGCCAAAACACATATTTATCTTCTACAGTCTAAAATTATCAGGCAATATGTTCAAGGCTAATAAAAACAGGAAAAAAACCCCACAAAACAAGGATCAGAAGAGATACACTGTTATACCTGGAAGTAATATAAGCAATTAATACCACCAAAAAAAAAAGAAAAAAAAAGATAGCTTGTATTTAGAACAGAAAAAAGTTTGTGGTCGAAAAGTGTCAAGTAAACTCAAGTAGGCACCAAAACCTGTTTTAGAAGTTTATGGGATTTCACTTGGGATTCCTGATTTCTCCTCAGGGAAAAACTAGCTTAGTTTACTCCATGCTGAACAGAAGCAAGCTGATGGATCTTAGAGGGCAATTTCTAGAGAGTACTGATGAGAGCATAAGGGCCCAAGCAACCTGCTGGAGAAGGAAAGAATCTGGAAGGGCACCAAGAAGTACATCAGTGTGAATACCAGCCGCAGTTAAAGCAAGTTTTTAAGCAGTTGTTTTAATAACAAATCATCTTAGGATAGACGTTTGTTGTCCTTGCTAATTATTCAGTATGAGGTACAGGATACATTGTGGCAAAAGTCATGCTACAGAGACTCAGCGCATGAAAAACGATGTGATTAGCAAACAAAGCAGAAGGAAGAAACAGAGGCAGACAGCATAAAGCCTCATTTCTTGACAAAAAAATCCTCTACAGGCACAGAAGCGAACACCAGCTCTATAGAGAGAACTGCCTAAGGGAATCAAGATGAAAAAAAAGAAGGTAAAGCTTTTGGTTCTGTTTTGCTGAGGAAAAAAAAAAAAAAGTAATACCACCTCCAGGACTTCAGTGCCTGAAGCACTGGCACACTCATGCATATCTGATGAATACTAAAACCCATGAAAGACTGAGACTGTAAAGAAATAAAAGCCAGAAGAAGAAGAAATAGATCCATTAACAAATATTATCAGGCAGGCTAAGGAAATCCAGAAGGCAGAATAGAGACAGCTCTAAAAAAAAAAGAGAGCTATTAACTATTCCACTGTTTTGGAATATTGCAATGAGCTTGTGCAACTGACTTTGTCTTAATTCAACGCTAGCTCTGGCCTGGAAAGGAAAGGCAGAAATGTGACTTGAACTCCTAAAATCAAATAGCAGCACCTGCAGTGTGATTGTAGCTGATGCAAACATTGCTCACACACTGCAGCAGACAGCATGTGACACCAAGACTGATGAGTCTGCAGCTCTGCTGCTACGCCAAGAGCCAGCTACACCTTTGTGTCAGCTGCAGAACCAACCCCATACCAGCCATGAGGAGTAGCAGCAATATTGACTGGACAGGTCTGCTCTAAATAGTCTGACTGTTGGTGAAGCCTAATGCTTTAGAGGTCACATCTAAGTGATCTTTCATATAAGGATTATTTGATACAGTTCTTAATTGCTCAGCTCAAGTAGCAGATGTTTGTTTGTTGAGTCCACAGGTGATAACCTATGTTTACATCATTCCAGTGCTACATGATAAAATCACAGGTTTTTTGTGTTTTTGCATTTTTTTCTTACGTAGCAATACACAGGGATCTTAAGAGTTTTATTAAAAGTACAAAATTAAGAATTCCAGAGAATGACAAAATTAAGGTCACCTGTGAAACAGACTTCCAAAGATTTGGGAGTTTTTAAGTTAATAGGATGTTTTTAAGGTTCCTTCACAGAAAAACTATTCATTACTTCTCTTGCCAGGAATATTTCTTGGTAAGCTGAAGTTATCTTTTGGTAACATTTGACCTAACTTTTCATTCAGTATGAACAACATGACTAGTTCAGAGATGCATCAGGACACAAATGAGGACACTATTTCCATGGGAAAAGCTATTGACCAAAATGCATGATACCAAATTATGAATATTTGTAATTAATGCAAAGAGCAAAGAATTAAGGTTAATAGAAAGAATTTCAGTAAGAGACTTGAGATCTTTTGAACCTGCCACGTACTATCTGACCTGCTCCATGTAGCAGCTGAAAGGTAATGAGGAGCTATCCAGGTCAATGTGTGTGAGTCAGTGAGTACATACTCTGAGAGATAGGTGCCTATCCTTTGCCATTACTGACTGAGAACAGTGAAAGGCTGGTCATTTCAGAAAGAAACATTTGAAAGGGCAAGACAAGAACTTAAGCTTGGTCCTAAATTAGTTTAATTTTCTGGAGCAAGATGATAAACATTACAGATTAGAAGCAGGCACCATAGGACACTTCGAGCACTCAGCAGGGTCACAAAAGGCTCACACAGGAGATGTGTTCAAGCACAACAGGAGCATGTGACTGTCGCCTTCTAAAGGAGTTCATTGCCTTCTGGCACAAAAAGATGATCTAATCACAGGTTATTGTTTTTATCTAGGAAACCAGTGATGCTTTCAAACAGCAAACGTGATGCTATTGAAATTCCAACATCAATACATGGAAATATGCTTCTGCCTGCAAAAGTCATTCCTGACGATAGGCAGCAAGAAAGAGCTTCCATCGTTCAGGGCAGAATCTGAATCTTCACTAATGGAAGGCATCAGGCAATTGGACAAAGGGGATGACGGGATGAGTTAGTGGAAATAAAAGAATCACACCAAGTGATTCAATAGATTGAAATAAAAGTCTGATGATTCACCAGCTCTGAAGGACGCATGTGCCAAAGGCCAAGTCTACAGCAGAGCACCTTGACCCACTTTCAAATTCCCTCTCCTCCAGCTCTTCCCTGCAGCCACCAGGGCCTGAGGCCACCCTTGTCCCACCGGTTGCCATGCCCATTTCCTGCCTTTGTGGCAAGTTCACCAAAGCCCAGTGACTCAAGTGTGTTTTATGTAACAGCCTGAGCAAAACGACTGATATTAACACCCTCGGGAGCCTCCCGAGCTGCAAGTGAAATGCGAGGCCGCAGTGCCACCTGCCAAGGGATGGACAAGGTCTAAGTAGGGCTGCAGAAAGGCACTACGAACACGGAGGGTCAAGGCAACCGTGGGATCCGCCGCCCTCACTGACACGCGATTTCATGCGAGCTCTCCAGGAGCCGGCAGGGCCGGTGGAGCTCGGATATGTGACCAACCGCCTGGCACGGGGCAGAGCAGGGACACTGCTCCAGCGAAACCCCTTTCCTCCGGGCGCTGACAGAGAACCGAACGCAGCCAACAAAAGCCAAGAGCAATGCCCAGGGGACGCAGGCGAGACCAGCGCTCCCCGGCTGAGGCTCCGGGGCGGAGCGTGCGCAGTGTCCGCCTCTCCCCTTCCGGCACTTGCGGCAGCGGGAGCTCCGCGGAGGAGGCGCGGTAAAATGGCGGCCACCGCGCCCGCCGTCTGCTGGCTCAGCGCCGCCGCAGCCCTGCTCCTGGGGTGCTGCGGCACAGCGCTCGCCAGCGGCATCCAGGTACGAAGGCTGGCGGGAGCGAGAGAGATAGAGAGCGGGCAGCCCTGGGCCGTGGCGCAGGCTCTACGTGCCGCTGGTTCCCCCATCTCTCCTCCGCAGGCAGAACCCGCCTCGCCGCCGCTTTCGGGGCCGCGCCGGGGGATCTGCCCCGAGAGCGTCCGCGTTGCCTCTGGCAGCCGCTCTTCCTCAGCGGCTTTACCGACGGAGGGGCGGCTGCTGCCCGGCGCCGCTGTCCCTGGGCGGACCCTCCCCCGGCCCCGCCTCGCTCTGTGCCCGGGGGTGGCAGCGGCAGTGGNCAGCGGCAGGGGCAGGGGCAGGGGGGGCTTCGCAGCCTGCGCTGCTGCCCGCCCGGTAACAAGGGGGTTCCTCAGGCACCTGGAACTCACACTGTTTATAAAGACAAGGCCGTCTTCTAATACGGTTATAGGTTTCTGAGATGCGATTTCTCTTGGCTGTGCAATGTAACTTTCAGTAGTCGGTGTTTTATGTTCCTTTCCCGGACTTTGCTGGCTGAGTTAGGTGTGGATATGTTCTTTTAGAAACCAGGGTGGGTGCTGGGCGCTTTCACGGGCAGTGATGGTGCCGGGGCTCACCTGGGGCTCTGCTGTCGCCTGTCCATCTCGGCAGGTGTGAGGCAATTGCACATAGAAGGAGCCAATGTTTTTGTTCGAGTAGGAGTCATTTCATATATCGGTAATTACGCTTTTTACACAGTGCCCACACTGCATCTGGAGTGTTGTTTGCACTTGAAGTCTATTATCAAATTGCCGCACTTGAAATTAGTTGCAAATAGGAATGTTTTTAGAGTCTTTGGATTACTGATTAACCCGCAAATTACTACTCGAAGTATGGTTATGCTTTACATACATTTTAGCAATCACTGCTTCTGTTACCTTGTTACTGTTTCTGTTACTGGTACTGCCCTCAGAGAGTTTTAAGAGACTGATTAAAGAGTCGGTGAATCTGGGTTCTTGTCCTGTGACAGACTCGTTCCTTTACCTCTGGGAAGTCTTATCCCTTTTCTGTGTCCTGGTTTAGGCTGTTAAAGAAGGACCCTCTCCTTTGCAAAGCACAGTGGGAACTAAAGATAACAGTTGTCTTAACCACCTTGGATTTAAAATGGATTAAAATTGCAGATTCACTTATCTGCTTTTGAAAAGATGAGAGGAGCAATGAATATATAAATTAACCCAAGAAATTAATCCCTTTTCTCATTAAGGAAGAAACTGTAGGTCAATAAATCATTTTATTTTGTTCTTGGAATGTCCTTTGGAATAGAGATGTGTGGGCTTTTTGTTTTAACTAAGCTGAAAGTGACTAATAGTTCTTTGTTATTTAGCAAGTTTCAGAGAAAGATTTAGAGCAATTAACTTGCACAAAATGTACAAATGCACAAAAAGAGGAAGACATCTCTTTTGAAACTTTTGTAAGGTTTAATTATTGT
This sequence comes from Florisuga fusca, assembly GCA_038090715.1. NCBI lineage: Eukaryota > Metazoa > Chordata > Aves > Apodiformes > Trochilidae > Florisuga > Florisuga fusca. Next base: position 18,475,978 of record JAAWXA010000008.1, read on the forward strand.
AGAAGTGTGGTAAATATTCATTGAGCACTGTTTTGTGGAGACAACAAAAATATGAGCAGTCACTTCTTTCTTATTGCTGGAAAACATTTAGTATTTTCTCCATATTTCAGGATCAAACAGAACAGTTCTTTAGAAGTGGACATACAAATAACTGGGCTGTTTTGGTAAGTGTGATCCAGGTTGATTTCTTCCAATAAAGCTGACACTTTTTCATCATAATTGCAACTGTCACTGAAGAATTCTGTCAATTTGGAAGAAATGGGAAGATAAAGACTTGAATAAATTTAAAATTGTGCCTGCAAATTTATTACACTATGATAAAATCGTTTTTTCGGTGTAACTGCATTTAAAGCACTCAAAACATCCAACTACATGGGAAGATTCATAAAACAAAAGTTCTGAAAGCATTAAGACAAATTACCATCCTGGATATTGAACAAAAATGTAACTCTGGTATCACAGAGGTATATCTCTCTGACCAGAAAGGTACAGTTAATTTCTGATTTTTGTTTTTACTTGATCTGTTAACTTGTGATTCAGGCAACATAATGTTTATCTCAACTGTTGTTATCCTAGTTTGTTTTTTTTTCCTTTGCTATTAATCTTTTAACAGCTTTGAGCCATGCTACACAATTGGTTCTTAATCAAAATTCAGGTCTTAGTAACTAGTTTGTTTCAGAACACTGTTGTAATTACTCAGTAGCAGCTGTTTGTGTTCCAGGTACTAAAACATAGCAATATAAGAGGAAAGTTAACAACAATTAATTGAATTAGAAGGAATAATTTCTATATTCTGCAATATGCAAACCTGAAAATATTAAAACATCAAACTTTAATACTATTAACAAATAGGTGCTTTTATTGGTACCTATAAAAACACACAAAGAAAGTGGGCCCAAAGAGGTATGCTTCTTGTCCTGAACAGATTGTCTGCTGGCTATATTTTTTCAGGAGAAACTTTGAAATCTCAAATCCTTTGAGATTTTTGAGAATTTGTAATCAGATTTTGGTTAGAGCTCACTGGGCTCTTCATTTATTATGTTTGACTGCTTAAATGGAAATGTCCTCCATTCATTTTCCCTCGTGTGTGGCTTCTATGTGAATTCACTTATGCCTTTGTGCAAGAATGCTCCCAGAATGGGTTTGCTGTTGAGATGAGAGCTCTTCCTTTGATTTTTTTCTTCCGATATGGAGAAAGCAAATGAAAAAAATTTAGCTTATCAGCTTACTACTGCTGAATTACTCCCTAAAGTGCCACTTTCTATATTTGCCTGGGTTTTATAACATTATTTTAATCAGTGGGTATATTAAGAATATTTTTTGAAAAACAAACAAACAAGCAAGCAAACAAAAAACTTTTACTTTCAGTATTTGTTGCTTTGGTACATCAATGATTTGTATAAGTTCTATCACAAGTTTCTTGAAATTCCTATTTTTGTTCTGATATGTTGCTAGTTTGCAGATAGTTTTCTTGTAAGTCTTCTGAAGCAGTGTGCCAGACCAATTTGTGTATTTTACACTAATATGTTTTTGGGGTTTTTTTCCCCTCAAAAAATTCAAGGTGTGTACATCTCGATTCTGGTTTAATTATCGTCACGTGGCAAATACTCTTTCAGTATACAGAAGTGTCAAGAGACTCGGCATTCCTGACAGGTGAGGGAATCTTGGTGAATACAATTCCTTGCAAGTGTGCTAGTAACATTCTCTTGTTGTCTCAGGCAGTAAAAAAAAAAAAAAAAAAATTATTCTTCCCAGTTTAACTGGATAGAAGCAAAAAGGAAGGAAGGATGCAGTCACATCAGTGTGTTGAAAAGCGTGGCAATATTGTTCAAAATAAAAAGCAACAAGTTATATAATAAAACTTCCAGTTGTAATAGGCTGGTTAGATTAAAAACACTGGGAGCTGTCTGGCCACTAAAATGTACTACTTAGTAAATTGCTGAAATAATGTGAAAATTGATAAATGTATTCATCAGTGACAATATTAATCTGAGATACAGTTTCTGCTGTACTTTTCCTTTCAATGTTGAGATGTTAGCACCCCTAGCTAAATGTGAGACTTACACATCTGAAACTATACTGAGACTCCCTAGACTGAAGTCCCTGAGTAAAGCAGTTCCTACATAGTGAAAGTCACCTTGAAAAGTCATTTTTGGATGATGTTTTTGTAGAAACCAGAAGTTTTGTCCATCAAATTGTTCTTTAGCAACAGCACAATGGTTAAAATACTATCACTTCTTTGGCAGCAGTATTCAGAAGGTGATCAAACTGTTCTCAACAGTCCTACTGAAAGTTCTAGATGAATTGGCAGAGTTTGATCTGGCTGTTTTTGTAACCAGATTTTTTCTAATTTTTTTTCTAATCTGCCAGCCTAGGTTGGGGTAAGACTGTATGGTAAAGTGGCTTATGTCAATTGTTCTTGTACTCATCTTGTCCCTAACTAAATTTTATAGATGTGACAGATAAGTGTGTCTTCATGTGTGGTAGCTTTATAATAGTGAGGATTTACGTAAGGAAATAGAGTATAACTAAACAAAGTTTCACTTGCAATTCCAGGAATTTTCTTAATGTTCCAAGTTATTGTTGTATCATGGGACAATCTTGTAGTTTCCATTTGATTGTTATGTAAAAGTGTATTGCCTGAAATATTTTTTGTCTTGTTTTCTGTAGTCACATTGTCCTGATGCTAGCAGATGATATGGCATGTAATCCCAGAAATCCCAAACCAGCTACTGTTTTTAGTCATAAAAACATGGAGCTAAATGTCTATGGGGATGATGTGGAAGTGGATTACAGAAGCTATGAGGTGACTGCACTTTAATTAAATTATTGGGTCTTTGTTTTTAGTTTTGACTTATGCATCTATGTAGTCTGAGGAAACATTTACTGGGTTTGGGCTGGGCTTTTATTAGCAACTGAGAATGTTTAAAACACAGAGCTCTTCCCCCTCTGATGCTCAGTTTTTAATTTTAAATGTATTATACTAGAAACATGTTATGTATTGGCTATTGGAAAGACTCTCCACAGTTAAAAGAATATATGGAACTCCCTGTATGTGTTAGGAATACACACATTACTGAAATTTCTCTCCTTTGGAAATGACTGGTCAATGTCTCATCTTGCAAGTGCTTAACATCACTATGAAACTTGGGGCATGCAAGTGGAATGTTTATTTCTAATTTCTAATCCTAAGTAGATGCCTTTATTGAAACAAAAGCCATAAACCAGTTACTACTATAATTACTTTGTAGAAATCTGCATTCTGTCACAAAATTTATGTGTAATTTTCCTTCTATCAGACAACTTTTTAATTGTTGATCTTAATTTGGGTATCAACTGTGTGGTTTAATAGTTCTGTGTAATCATCACTAAAGATTTATAGGAGCATATTTAAGTAGATAGTAGATGTTATATTTCTCTGGATCTTTATATAAAGAAGTGGAAATACAACACTGAAATAGAGAGATGGGGTTTTATGTAACTTTTTTTCCTGGATGGATTTGTTGTTTGCGTTTGAACTTCCTCTTCTGCATGAAGAGGAAGTGGTATTTTACAGGATGTTTTACAATCACCATGCAGATGGGTTTTACCTGATCACTCAAAGACTCACATAACCAAAATTGATCCTTTCCTGACATGCAGAGGGAATTTAAAACTTCTGTTTTCCCCTGGTATCACACACTGAAGTTGGAGCATTTGAGTACATGAGCAGCTTTGGCAGAATAAAGCTATATGTTGACAGGTTTTCAGATCAATGAATATGTATTCAGAAATTATAATGTTAGTAGATAAAGCAACAGGCTGATGTTAATGGGATAAAGTATAAGATAACATCTGACTGAACCTGCAGTAAAACCTTAAACAGAAAATGTCTGTTCATGCAGCTTATACCGTGCAATATTGCACCTAGTTAGACACACTGCATATTTCAGTGTTCCTTTATTTAATTTATGTAACCAAGCATACAGTTGTTAGGCAATATTTTTCTCATCAGAAAATTACTTTGTGCTTCTGTTTATAGGTGACTGTTGAAAATTTCTTGCGTGTATTAACAGGAAGAATCCCACCAAGCACACCACGATCTAAACGTCTTCTTTCTGATGACAGAAGCAATATTTTGATATATATGACAGGTAATTACAGGTTTCTGTATACAATTTATTGTCTTTTGTTGTTCATTTAGATGGGCTGGTCTGAAAGCATGAAATGTCATCAGAAGATCAAACAAACAAAAGGATCAACAAAATGCTTTTTTTTGTTTTTCAGCATGTCATAACTAATTAAGAAAAAATCGGTAAGACAGTACTTAGCAAATATACTTTCCATTTTAAGTGGGTGTGTACTGTTCTTACTGTACTAATTTTTTATTTTGCTGGAGTCTGTTTAAAGAAATATAATTGTTTTTGCCTTTTTTTTAGAAAAATGGTCCTTCCTGAATATCTTTGCTTAACCTACACACTTGCCTAACTTCTGATTTCTCTGTCAGGCCATGGTGGAAACGGTTTCCTGAAATTTCAAGATTCTGAAGAAATCACAAATGTAGAGCTTGCTGATGCCTTTGAACAAATGTGGCAGAAAAGAAGGTAAGAAAAAAGCATTATTTAGAGGTTAAATGCTCTATTTTGTGGGGGTGCCTGAAGTCTTACTGGTAAGACTTGCTTACCTTCAGCAGTGATACTACCTGTCCCCCATACAATTACAAAGTTTGCATTCGGCATGAAAAGTTTTAATTTTTAGCTTCCTACAGTTACAGCTGCTCAAATATTTTGCTTTGACTGAACTGGCATCTTTCAATTAGTGTGAACTCTTCCATTCCTAGCAGCTGTTCAAGTAACTGAAAAACAAAGTATGTATATGTTGTTTCATTTTAAAGCGAGATGGGTAAAGAGGCTGTTTTATTTCTTTCAGGTACAATGAACTCTTGTTTATTATTGATACTTGTCAAGGAGCATCCATGTATGAACAATTTTATTCACCTAATATAATGGCCTTGGCTAGCAGCCAAGTTGGAGAAGATTCTTTATCAGTAAGTAGATTTTTGTAATTCTGAAGACAGTTTTCAGAAAGCCTAAGTTAAAGCATAGATCCTGTTGACTTTTAACTAAAAATTTCCTTTTTAATTGCTGAATCTGCAAGGTACTTAGTTACAAACTGTGTTTTTTTGGCTTTTTTGTGTGCACTGTCCCAAAGAACCACAGTTAACAGTTGATTTCTGTATTGACTGATCACTTGATGACTGGCTAGGACAGGAGGAAATTTTATGGAAACACTGCTAAGAGGTATACAGTTATATGTGGAGAATATTCAGTCTAGGACTTCTTGTACTTGATATTAAAAAAACCCCAAACCAAATAACACTACCTATTACTAGCTGTAGTTACATCCCAGCTGAATCACAGAAGGAGTGATAGGAGAGAGATCCTAGCCAGACCAACAGCAGCAGGTCAGCATTACCTGAACCTGCACAGTGCTGTAAGATAAGCTGTCCCTCCCAGCCCTGTTTTTTGAGTCCTAAGAATCTTACGCCAGTGGACAAATCTGTGCTGGGACAAATAAGAAGAAGTAGTACTCTGATTTTTGGCAAGCGTGGAGATTACCATGATACAGTCTAGAAAAATGAAGACAGATTGTATTATTCAGCTTGTCAACAGCAGGTATCTCCATGGCTAGGTCATTTTCATTGCCTAAGAAGAAAACAAATATGCTTAACTTTTGTAACATGGTATTACATTTTGTTTCTGCTCCTAAACACAGAGTTCTCTTCTGCAGATTTCTAATAACTGCTGTGTGTTGTTTTAAGCATCAACCTGATCTTGGGATTGGAGTTCATCTTATGGACAGATACACATTCTATGTGTTGGAGTTCTTGGAAGAAATCCATCCAGCCAGTCAGACAAATATGAATGACTTAGTAAGTAGAATACTCAACATTCATTAATATGCAAATGACTTCAACAGTTTCAAATCTAATTTATTTTGTCTGTAGGGTTCTCCAAATGCTTTTTGTTTTCCTGCTGTTTCTTTCAGAAGCAGCTTTGGGGAGGATAGTCTTTTTGCCATCAAGTGTACTCTTAATGTAACACTTTAAGGATTGCCCTCAGTGGAAAAGTGGTTTGTTGGCTAGAGAAAAAATTAACCAAAATTACCAGATTTTTCTTATTCATTGAAATAAAGTATTAAATAAATCTTCAGTGCAATAGATTGAATTATTTGCATGTGAAAAATAACAGCAAAAAGCTTATAAATGAGTTTAGTGGATAGCAGACACTTTGCAAATGTAGAAAGGCAGCCATTGATACTGTTGCAAAAGTAAGTAAACAGGTAAAATTCTAACAGTGTACTCACAAATACCTGCAGACTGATTTCTTTGTGTATATGCTTAGATTCCAGAGCAAGATATGTCAGAATCCATTGGTGTTTGGAGTTAATTATATCTTAAGTAAATATTAATAGACGCTTTCAGTAGGAGGCAGGAGGAAAAGAAAGTAACAACCAGAGAATCTATGACAAAATATATGAAAATGCTTCTGTAACAGATGTGTATACTGGTAAGATGACATAAAAAGTAACCATATTTTATTTACTCTATTAACCCTCTATACTTGTTCCAATAATAGTTTTGTAATACATTATTCTTTAGTGCCTTGTATCTCTATAGCCTGCCATGCTGTGTCAGTGAGTTAAGAGCTGCCACTTAGAGAACACTTTGTCTTTTATTCATTTCTGTAAAAGTAGCAGCTGATCAAGAGTTTTATGCCACTCTTTGTCTACAGAGGGTGGTGTTAGCCTGGCTGCTAGATGTGAAGTAGGATTCACTCTATAAACAGCCCACGCTTGACAGATTTTATGTTGATAGAGAGTTGATTCAGTGACTGAGATTCAAAATTCTTTTAGTACCATGAGAATGAAATCCTGTCCTGTAATTCACTACCTTCTGATCATGGGAAAGATGACTTTAAAATAAGGCATGTTAAGAAAAATATGCAAGTTCCTTAATGGTCAAGTACCTTCTTCTAGCCAGTTCATTCAAACAGCACTTTAGAACTCTGTTCTGTAAACCAGAAAAGTAATTGATGTGAAAAAAAGGAGTCATAAAAAATTAACAGTAGTTTCTACTGTGTAAGTTGCCATGTGGGAAGTGGCATAAATGGTCTAAACAGCTAAATATTAATCCAGTTCTTGTGAAAAGTATAGAAAACTTGGTAGCTGGCCAAGTAATTTACCTTTTGAGCTCTTTGGAGAAGATATCTAAACGTTCTCTGTGTTTTTGTTTATATGCCAAATACTCAGGCAGAGCTGTGGGAAGTTAGCCCATGCTGGCAAATTCCTTACATTGTGTAAGTCATCGTATGTTGATCTGCTTATTGTTGCTCTGGGAAGGGAACAGACCCAAATATGTCATTATTTGTGATGATCATGTAGTGAACTGTAGTAGGCACATATTTCAGCAAAGGTGACCCCTTGATTTCAAGTTGATGCTTTTCACACGCGGTTAGTCCTTCTATCCATATAAATGGATATAAGCCCATTTATTTGCCAACAGTTACAGGAAATGCTTTGGCTCTGGAACACATTGATAGTGTTTTGCTGGTTTAAGAAAAAAAGATAGAGTACTTATCCAAGTTTTATTTTTTGAAATTAATGTTTTCCAAACTCGGGATCAACATTAAGTTGCTCATTAACTAGCTTTAAAATTATTAACTCATGTTCAGTTGTCTGATCTTCAGATATGTCAAATATCTGCTCTTTTGGAAGTACTATGTATTTGTTACACAACTTATAACATGTCAACTCTTTACTTTTCTTCAGCCACTCTTAAAACAGCTTCTCTTCACATCCACCTAAGATTTGGATGTTGCATTCCTGTAAAGAACGAGACATCTTTTTTCATAATCCACTCCACCTACTCCCCACCTGCTCCATCTGTGTTGCTAAGGGATAACATAAAGCTGTGCAAATGAGTTCTGGTTTGATCACAGTTTCAAAAAAAGTAAATACTAAATTGAAATGTCAGAGATTTAAACTTTTACAATGAGATTCAAATAAATTTCTAAATGAGATCTCTTTTGTCATAAAATTGCGAAAATGTTAAAACAAGTCACAACAAGGTTGACATTTGGGGGAACTGTTTAGCTTTATTTGACTAGTATTTTTATTATAAAAATCTGGAAAAACACAAAACATGAACAAATATGTTTCTAGTAGCCAGCATTTACCTCTTCTTTTTTTCTGTGTGTGTCAGAAGACCACAGTTGCTAGTGTCTGTCTGCTGTGGTTTAATTGTTTTGCAGTTTTTCATTTCTTGCAGTGGTACTTGATAGGTACATTTTTAATTTTGAAGTTGTCTTCTCAGTGCCATTGCACATTTTTGTACAGGATTCATCTCAACATCTAATGGTAGTAAATTGTTTTGGGAGATGTTAGAAATAGCTGGATGCAGTATCAGTTTTCCACTTTCAGTAATGATGCAGTCATTTTGAGATGTGTCCACTCTCTGGAGAGCTTGAGAGAGAGACTTAATGGTATAACTGCAGCATAGATTTATGCATCAAATAGCAAGCTTAAAACAAAAGCTTACTTCAGAGACTTAGTTTTTAAGTTTGTGCCCTTAATTGAAGTAGAGTTGAAGAAAATTAATTGCATTTTGGTGAAACAAAAACTTAAAAGGGTTTGTGTGCCTTGACAAGCGGCTTTGTACAGGAAGTGTGATGCTGCTGGATCCAGTTCATTTTCACTTCACAGGGGGGATAACAAAGATTTGATCTGCCTCTATCTTTTCTTTAGCAGCTGTGAGATACTCTGCCAGCAATCATTAAAAATCATTAATCATGGGAATCATTAGAAAAAGAGCTCAGTGGACGTGTGCTCATATACTTTAGTTAAGGTACAGGTGAAAGTGAGCTCAGGTCTCTCTGGACCAGCAGCTTAATGCCATGCTTACAGGCTTAGAGAAGAAAGGTATGAAGGTGAAACTGTAATGAAGCAAAAGGGAGGAATGGGGAGGTAGAATCTGTCTTCTATGAAGGAAAGCCAGGTACACTGTTTCAGTTCTGGAAAGATTTTTAAATGGAGGGCTCTGTTGTCCTAAGAGAAGGAACCACACAAGCCAATGCGTTTTGTGTCAGGCTGAGCACAGAATTTCTGCTAGAAAGTATGGACTGAAACTCACAGGTTTTGTCAGTCATAATCCGGGATAACTGAGGTTGCATCTGCATTGAGGAGATTGACCTGTGATTATGTCCTAAGAATGTAACCTTCTAAGAGCTGACCCATGACATAATTAGGTATATGAGCTCTAGATCAGTGACTGATGGACCTGTTTGGGAAAATTACTTGGAGAATTTAAGATTAAGTAAGATGGGTACCCATTCCTTTCTATTCTTGAACATTATTCTGTCTGTTAAATGTTTTATGTTACTAGGATCCACATAACCTACTGTATTATCAGGTGGTTTTGTGGATGACCCATGAGTTGAGTGAACTGCAACATTTGCTCCTGTCCAGAGCACTGTGAAGTTAGTAACTGTCTAGCAGGGTTTTATGTCTAGCTCCTGTGTCTAGTAAGGTGATGTGCTTGGTTGAGAAGTGTCAAGAATGAAACATGAGCTCAGCTTCTCAAGCTCATCAAGGAGACTAGAGAGAGGCCTCGAGCTGCATTTCATCACATTTTAGCCTACATAGCATTATTAATAAAAATACAAACTAATTATTATTTATATTACAATATGTGCATTACACGATTCCTTGAAATAAAGGAATCTGTCCATATAAGAAATATTAGAGACTTTTGTTGAGAGTGTGGTAGGACTTGTCCAAAAAGGTATTGTGTCTACAATGCACTGCTTTTGCCTTTAATATTGGCTGGGTGCATAAAGTCTTGATATTAAACAGTCATGCTGTCCTGTCAGATATTCTAAACGCTGCAACAAATCTGTTACATCTACTTATTTTCAGCAAATGTACCTTTATACAGAATTGAATCAACTGAAAACAGTTTGTTAGTGCTATTTTGGTCTTCCAGGTGTAGCAATGTGGGCTAGATGTACTGGATCTGATATGTAGACAAAATACATAGGTAAAATAAGTAATCAGGTATATAACTAATTTCTAGTTTTTACAGGATATCTCTGTGAACTTGATGTACATAAAACACCTTTGATACTTGAAGATCCTAATTCTGCATTAATTTACAACCTACAAACTAGAAATAAGACTAAGAGTTTTTTTTCTTTAAAATCAAAGTGTAAATTCTTGTTCATGAAGCCTTTACTATTAACCTTCAAGTTAAATGTGGAGAACTGTGCTTTTGTTATAGCAGCATTGCTGAATCTGTATTCAGAAATACATTTGTGCATTTAATCAGATAGATGTAGTTGATGGTTGGCTTTTATGGAAGCATTTCTAAACTCAACTGGCATAATGGTGAGGATAAAGGTTTTCTGAAATACGTAATCAGGATGTTTATGCCCTTCAATGTTTCAGTGGGTTTTTTTTTTTTTTTTTTTTTTTCAGCTGTGGAGTTTGTACTGAAGCAAAATGCAAGTTGCATGTGGCATTTATCTTTCTTTTTATAGTTTCATTTTAGAAGGTATATGTAGAGACAATTGATGAATGAGGGACAGGATATGACTGTCCATTTTGGTTTTCCAGTTTCAGGTCTGTCCAAAAAGTTTGTGTGTTTCCACACCTGGGCACCGAACTGATCTCTTTCAGCGAGACCCACAAAGTGTTCTGATAACAGATTTCTTTGGCAGTGTGAGAAAGGTGGAAATTACAACAGAGACAATTTCTTTGGACCGTGACGTAGCTGGTTTTGAAAGCAAGTAAGTAGTCAAACTTGATTTGTATAGCTATGTGCCATGGAAAGAGAACAGTCATGGCTGAACAAAAGGAGATCTGTCATTTCTTACAAAGAAGCAGGGAGTTAGTGTGAACCTGCTACTACTGATAATTTGGAATTTGTCAGCCAACAACTTTCACTATGTTCAGTCCTTTACTTTGTATTGCTAAAAAACAAGGTGTGGATGTCAACAACAAAAAATATAGTCTAGAATTTTCTACCTTATCATTTATTCCTCAGTGTTCAAAAATATTTTGTTTTTGTAACTTCCTTGTTGTGACACTTCACTCCCTCAGGTAAGCGCCAAGTATAAGCCTTCAGTTGTTTCATAATTATGAGCTTTTTAATAAATGCTTCATTTCTGTTCTGTGAATTCTCCGGCTTTTTGACATTAGCTGCCCTAAGAATTTTTGTTGCTGAGATGAAGTAATAATTTGAATAAAGTTGCAGGTGCATTAATAGAAGTTTTAATGGGGCTTACATTACTTTCTGGATGAAGAAAGGATTATGAACTGCTTTGTATTTTTGGTATTCTGTTGCCACCTATTGGGAACGTGTAAAGGAAGATGTGCTTGTACTGTATAGTTTGTTTAGCATTGTACTTCCATTTCTGTTGCATCTTTTCTGTTTCATGATACTGTCCTCTAGGAGGGGAAAAAAGGGGATTGAAATAGTCTACTGTCCTAGGGATGAAATATTTTTCATCCCATAAATTATTGCTACCTAGTTTGCTGTTTCTCAAATCAAAGAGCAGTATAGTGGATAGCAATCTTACTAGTATTAAAGTAGTCAGGAGAAGTTTAGAATGGGTACTAGGAAGGGTTTCTACCAAGATACTGAGCATTTCTGCTGCATAAAGTGATGCTGAGTGCTAAATAAATTCGTTAAACAGAATTCTGAGGTCAGTACTTCTTGGTATGAGAGAAATCTATTTTACTACAACAAATCTAAGTTTAATTAAAAATGTTAATGCTTTTTTAAAAATGGAGGGTCTGCTCTTCAAGAACTAGTTACTCTGGTTTTATTTAAAGACTATTACAAACATTAGACACATCTATCTGTTACGGTGTTAAGAATTCGGAACACTTCATGTATTATGTGATATTTGAATGGATACTACCCAGTCCATATCCTTAACCTCCTCAGTGGTTGTTAAACCATTCTGTCCCTCTTGGGGCTGTGATGGATGTTGACACCCCAGATTTCACTCTGAAGTAAAAAAGCCAGGGAAAGATAGACCTACGGCAGCCTGGTTCATTCTTTTTGGTATCACTGGGACAGATCTAAGCCAAACTTACTATTACTGATTTGGAAGGAATGTTCATTTTTAATCTTGTTTATGACTAATATTGTTTTAAAAGTCTTTGAAGAGGAAAAAAGTTGTGTAGAATTGAACTTGTGCCTCTTAAGGATTTGCAGGAAGTATTTACCAGGAAGTATATGACAGATCACAAACGTATACCAGTAACACAAATTCTGATGTATTACATTGGCTATGGAGTGTGCATATCTTTGCTTGCTGTGCTTGCTTTCTTCCTCCCTTCCCTCCCTTCCCTCCCTTCCTTCTTTTTCTTTCTGACAAAATCTATGCAGAATCTTGTCTTTTCCTTTTTTTCCTATATTTCATTGTTTGCTTTTTTTTCCTAAAATAAAATTTGCAGAAGTATTATTGGCTTAATATTTGATATAGTATCTTGGTTTCATTCCTTTTTGTGTAATTTCCTCTTTGTTTTATTCTTGCCTCAATGTTAGCATGATACCTTTTTCCCTTTTACACAGTGGTGGCAGTAGAATGCTACTGAACATTGATGTTATGGAGCATAACCAGAAAATGAAGTACATACCTCAGCTCTGATGCAGTCTTAAGTAGTCTGCGTTAGTGTAAAGTTTCAAGTGTCATATGTGCAGATAAGGGCATTAAGAACAAATAAACAACAGAGAGAAACTACTGATTATACAGACAACATGTAAGGAAGATGCCATCACGTTGGAATCGTGCTGCTGGCAGAGTGTTTAAGTTTTCATCTAACCCACTGTCGTGACTTTGCCAAATCTTTTCAATAGCTGTTTGGTCTTCTGTTACACCATTGCTTTGCAATTACTCCATGGTCAGGATCCACTCCCAAGCTCAGTGTGAGCTGTAGCTGTGCAACCAGTTCAGAACGGGCTGTTCCGTGTGGAGCACAAGGTGTGATGTTTGACAGCTGAGGCCTTTGAGGTTTCCTTTGGCTTTGGCTGGGAGATGTACAAAGAACAATTACTAACGAACAGAAAGAAGGGGCTTGCTTTCTATCTATGCCATGTAGCAGTAGGGGAATATTTGCAATTAATAGCTTTGAAAAAAATAAAAAGGAAAATCCTCTGCTGTTTCCTTTCTTCATAGCAGTTTTGATCTAAGACTTGTTCAAAGGACTTGTTCTGCAGCTGTGGCAGTCCTGACTGGACTTGTAACTGTCAATTTTAGCAGAAAACCTGACAGTCTAAGGGTTCTGGGCTTTCAGATTACTATATTTTGTCTAAATCCCCATGAAAGAGCAAGAAGTAAACATTAAAGAGTAGAAGTAATCCTGTGTCTTCTAAGAAGGAACCTTGCAAAATTTAGTACATCTAATAAATTAGGAATGTGTTTCTTAAACTCGGATTGTAATTCTGCAGCCAGCTGGAAAACTTAAGAATTTCCTTTTCAGCTCCTGTCATGAGGAAAAGATGTGTATTAGCAGAAAGCATTGGTGAAAATTGGGATGAATATTTCTAAGAGTAGTAAGAAGTGGATTAAAGATGGTGTCATATAGAAAAGAACCATATAAAACCTGCTCTTGAGAAATTGGCTTCATATTTAATAATTCTGTTAAGAATTGTGGTATTACTGGAAGTGGCTGTTTTCTGAAAAAATAAATAAGTTGTTAGGAAGGATGCTTGTGTAACAGAATGAATTGTGAGTAACTTATTCATTTCCAGTATCGTAATAGCAAATGTTGTCTCAATCTTTCTGTTTGTTTGTGCTAATGTCGCAGTCTCTTTCCTGTCCTTTCTTCTTTTCCACCATTTATTTTCAATTTCTAAGTAAAGCTGCTGTTGTGTATTCCTGAATCCACGGGGATCCAGTTTGCGAACCAATAGGTAATTTTTTGTGGCTAGTAGATACCATTCAGCTCTGTGGGCTTTTTCTTAAAACAAAAAGATGGGTTTGTTCTGAGATCACTGCTCATTTTTTTACCGGATGTCTCAGATTTGTAATTCTTTTAAGTTTTAGAAATAATTTTTAGGACTAATTCCAAAAGCTTTTGTTCCCTGTGAAATTCTGAGTTCTCATTTGCATTGTGATTTGTTGTTATGTCATGATAAATTCACAGCAGCTTCTTCCCACCCCCACCTTGTATTTCCCACCTCTTCTTTATGCAAAGGCTTGGGAAGATGAAAGCTGCTGTATTTGTTTTGGTGACAGCACGCGTTCTCTATTGCAGAAGTAGGTTTAGGCCGTGCTCCACACAGCACAGGAGGTGCCTTCAGCTGAGCCCCAGCCCCTACTACACAGAGATCTGAACGTGTGTGATGCCAAGGGAACAGCATCCAGTTTCCCTTTGGGGATATTAGGAAGAATTCCTTCCCGGGAAGGGTGTTGGGCTCTGGACCAGGCTGCCCAGGGAAGTGGTGGAGTCAGATCCTGGAGGGATGTAACAGACATGTAGATGTGGTGCTGAGGGACGTGGTTTAGCGGCGGGCTTGGCAGGGCTGGGTTAGCTGGTGGACTTGGTTTTAAAGGTCTTTCGCAACCTAATGGGTTCCCTGGTTCCGTGGTGTCGGTGCAGGTGGCAGCAGGTGGCAGCATTGGAGCGGCCCCGTCCCGGCGGTTCGGGGGCTGCCGGTGACACTGGTGTGGAAAGGGAGGCTCAGGGGGTGCTGGGGCTGGGTGGCTCCCATCCCCTGGTCCTCTTGGCAGGATAACCTTGAAATAACTGCAGATGAGAAAGGAAAGGAGGAGTTGAACTTTCTGTTTTGGTTGGTTGGTGTGAATTTGAGGGGATAATGTAAGATTTTTATTTTATTCTCCACTGGATGGCACCCTCGTGGAGGTGTAATGTGTTTCAGACTAATCTACGAACAGAAAAAGTACTTACAAATTAGCAGCCCTCTACTAATCTGTATTGAATTGACAGTGGGATTATGAACCTGTTAATTCCAAGGAATAATATTTTTCTGGAAACCTCTTCAGATACATTTTTTTTTTTTTCCTTTTTTCTTTTTTTCTTTTTCCTTTTTTTTTTCCTTTTTTTCTTTTTCCTTTTGTTTTTTTTTTTCTTTTTTTCTTTATTTTCTTTTTTATTTTCTTTTTTATTTTCTTTTTTATTTGCTTTTTTATTTGCTTTTTTATTTTCTTATTTTCTTTTTTTTCTCTTTTTTTTCCTTTTTTTTCCCTCTTTTTTTCTTTTTTTTTTCTTTTTCCATGAAACACCCAAATCAGTTATACATACACATTGTATTTTCTTCTAATCACTTTACAAAATAAATTTGTAACATTTTTCCATTCGTGTGTGTTTTAATAGCCTACAGGTAAAAAAAAAAATTAATGAACTAATACTAACCGCTAAATATAAATGCTATATTTCTTAAAGTATATTGTAAGTATATTTACTTTTTCTTTTCTTGCCTAAAGGTAGATCAGATATACACATGCACACAAACATGCTCATATACTTGTTAGTGCAAAAGAACTTCTCAGGTATTTCAAGTAGAATTAATTTGAAGGCTATAGTAAGAAAAAATATGAAGGAGAGTACAATTTCACAATTACAACATCAGTATAAAATAAATAAGGACAATTGTCAGTATCAAAAGGAACTGGACGTGTAAATTGTGTTTGGAAAACTTTAGATACAGTAGGGTTATGCTTGTTAATTTCAGTCCCTGTACTGTAGTCCTTGAGTCAGTTTTTCTCTGCTCTTGGATGATTTTGCCCCTCTCCCAACTTTTTAATGGGGTTTTGTGTGGCATCTTGTATTTCTTCTTTGAGAAAATTTCAACTCTTAGTACCAGGTTTTGCTTCTATCATTTTATAATTTCACGTTGTTTTCAGTAGAATGCAACTTTGCTGCAGCTAGATACATAGTTGTTACGTATAGTTTTAATAGGCATTGATATCAATACAGACTTTTTGGTCAGTAGCAGTGCTGTGGAGCTCATGCAAGTCACTGGCAATATTTCTATTAGCTTCAGCTTTTGAGTCAAGCCCAGAAGCTCCATGTTCTTGAGTGGTTTGCATATGGCAATGGATTTGTGCACATCATGGTGCCAGGTAATAGACAGGTAATGTCTAACATTGTTTCCTGATAGATTTAAGGGAGGTCTTAAGCAAATCTTGTATATTTTAACATCATCTTGATAGCTGAGAATGTCCAGAAATCATAAGCTTTTCAGTCTAGGTTTCCTTTACACCTTTTTACACCTTCCTTAAATAACATTCTTATTTTGTCTCATTTCTTCAGCTCTTCTCCCTTGTGTGACCTGTACCTGCTATTATTTATGTAGTTGAGTCATCTGCTTTGTAATTCCAGTCTTCTGAAGTGCTCCATGGTCTTTCTAGTGCTCTTTGTGTTGAGGTCCAGGCTTGATCTTCTTGCTTTGCTGTCCAGGTGCTAAATACAAATTAATGTCTGAATGTCTGTTTTTAGAGATACTTCTGGAGCTGTGTGCTGTTGCCAGTCAAGAGGAACATACAGACAGCTGTAGTATTTGGCAAAAGCCCAGCCAGGAAATATTTTCACATAATTTTGACATATTTTCAGCGCTTTGAGATAGCATGCTAATTTCAATAAAATTCTGTTATTATTATTTACTTCCTGTCAAAAGTGCCAGAACTGCTGTTGATGTTTGTTAGGATACACTTTCTGTGTGATAAAGAAGAAAATTTCTAGGAGGCATTAAAAACAGGGGCAAAGAGCAAACAGATAACTTCACACAGTGATTATGAGACTGCTAGATCTTTGGGATTTAGTGGCCAAGCATACATTAGTATTCCTTATGCCCCAGAAATTAATCTGGGCACATAATTATTAAGCCTCTGAGTCTCAAGCAACACTACTGTTTGTTGGGTTTTGTTTTTGTTTTGTTTTCATGTTTGGTTTTCTTTTTTTTAATAGTATCGAGGCATATGTAAATACTCTTAGTCTTTCCCTGTTTTGACATTGTGAAAAAGCTTACACTTGTTTTTTGAGTGCCTGGGGGATTACCTTCCAGATGGTCAGAGATCTCTGCTGCTGAAAATTCGTGTCTTGTCCAAAACTGGGGGGGAGAAAGGGGCATTCTGCCTTCACAACACGTTTATATAACTGATGGCTAAAAGACCATACAATGATCTCTATTTGCATCTCCCAGCCCTCTGAATGGGAGAGCCTTTTTTTCAAGTTAGGTGTTTGGTGGACCAAAGTCTTTGCCACAGAGCAGTTAAATTTATTACCTAACTGCAAGTCTTCAAAGCCCTGTTGTTAATTTTGGTAAGCTGCATGATGGCTTCATGCTTCATAATCAGCATCTAAAGCTCCTCGTTCTTGAGCAAAAAAAGTGATGTGTGAGTTGTGAGAGGACGAGAGCTGAACTCCAAAAAAAGAATAGCATTATTATATTGGTGCTTGACATCTCCTTTCTGTACAGTTACCTGTTTGAATAGAGTAGTGTGAATTTCTGGTAGCAGGAGAGCAAGGAAATCACAATTGCATCAAAAGGTGGAAAGAAAATTGGAGGTGATTACAAAAGAAGATTCTGCTCACATAAAGAAATGAATTTACAGATGGCTTGCTGAACAGTGTTTAATATTACTTTACAAAATGAGATTGTTTTATGTGCTTAGTCAAGGATATCAGAAATCTATAGAAACTGTGGGAGGGGAAATAACAGATGCTGAATGCATCTTCCAAAGTGCTCAAGCTACTGCTAAGATTATTGTATGAAATTTGTAAGAGAACAGAATATTATGTGTTGTAAGATCAATCTTAGTATAAGAAAAGTGAAAGAAAAGAAAAAGTAAAGAAAGTAATTCTGTAAAGAGAGAACTTGCTGCAGAATGGAATTTATTCAGCATTTTTGCAGGCAGGAGGCCATGATTGCATGAAAGGCTGGTGTTTGTAAATATCAGGAGAAACAAACAAGAACTAATGAACTCAATAGAGTGTTTTCCATCCCCTAAAGCAGAAAAAGAAAAAAGAGGGAAGTGAGATACATAGGGAATTAGAGGAATAGCTATTCAGGGGCTGGATATGTTCTAGTGTCTTCTTAATCCTAGCAAGCTTAACTCAGTTGGCTCCAGTTACTCCTTGGGGCTGCAAGGGAATGTAGCAGCACCTGCTGATGTTCACCTCTCATAGAAGGGTGACAGCCCAACTCCATCATGCCAGTTACTCTTAAAAAAACCAAGACTAAATTTACCACAAGTTTAAATAATTTTGAAAAAGAACTAAAAAGCCTTAAACCCCCTTAATTGTCTGCCTAGACTTACGATCTCACATAAAGACAGGCAGGATTTATTTTTCACAAAATGAGCTGAAAGTTGCTACCGTGCGTAGATGTGTAGTGCTCTGTTCGTATTTCATAATATAGCACGAGAATTTATTACCACTGAAAGCAGTATAGTCTCATGTCATGAACTGAGTAAACATATTTTCATTGCCAACTGAAATTACTGGGTTTTTATATAACCAAACTCTACGTTTCTTATGGATGCATGCATGGTTCAAATAATCGGAATTTCAAAAAAGTAAAAATTGCAACCACTAGTATTGTTTAGGGAATTACACTTTGACTTTGTTCATAATATATGGAATCACTGAGAGCACAGCATTACCTGAATAGTGTTCTGGTGACTGGCAGGAATGAGGATTTAGAGGCAATTTTGTGTCTCCTTTCCACACCTGCCAAGTGTTCAGATATGAACAGTTCAATTCAGTAGTTCTCAAGAGAAGGGAAGGCGAGAGTAGAGGCTAGGATTTCCTTTCCTGTGGGGAACGAAAGAATAAATGTTGAGTATTGGGACTCAAAGTTGCTTTAGAGGAAGTTCCTTGAATGATATGATCGGAGTAGAAACTTAAAATAGCTACTGGTTGGAAAAAACTAGCTGAAGTTTAGCTGGCATGCAAATTTGTTCCTATACTACAGGGATGGTTGATCAGAAACTGAAACAATTAGCAATGTTGCACCTTCCTCCTGCCTTCTGTTGCTGGATGTTTAATTTTACAGTGGTATTTTCTGCATATTATGCTATTTAATTGATATATAAAATAAATAAATAAATCTATCGGTTCTGCAGTGACCAGATGCAGAGGAAAAGATTGAATAACACTGGCGAAGTATTAGTGCATTTTCCAGACATTTTAATTGAAGGGTAAGGAAAAACTCTGTTAATCTTTCAGAATAATCTTCCACAAATTCTAATCTTAAAATTGTTGGAATCTTTTCACTCTTTATGTTTCTTATCTCAATATTTTTTTACAAAGTGCTTGTTAGAGTATTGTTTTTTTCTGTGATGAATGATAAATTGCAGACACTTGGATTCATATAGCTTCAGATGGTATGTGGAAGGGTACTTTGCAGAAGTGGGCTACTTCTTATACTTATTCTGCAAAATGTTTGAATTCAGGTTTAACATTAGAAATCAGAGCCACCACCATCAAGTTAACTGTTACTGAAAATGGTTTTTGTGGCCGGGGGCATTGCATGACCTTAAGGCAAAGCTAGTTCATTTATTCTGCTTAGAAGAGTCACATTGGCTCAGAATAAACCACCAAAACTGGTCTTCCACATTGTGTCCATACCAGAGCTGGTCCCAGGTAGTTGGTTAGTCTGTTTAACTTGCACTCTGCTGGCACAGCAGAAGCTGTCACCCTCACTGGGAGGAGAACAGCTGCAAGGAGGGAACAGATGGTCATTCTGCTCCTCACCCAGGGACTATCATGGAGGGGGAGAGTTAATCTGTGGCAAGGATGTGCTGGCCAGAGTGGCTGAAGGCATCCTGCAAGACTTGCTTTGCAGTTTGCACAGACCCCATCTGGGCTCTTAGGAGGACAGGGGGGCTGGGGCTGCTTGGTGCCAATATGTTTTCCCCATGGCTGCCTTCCTGGAACTGCAGTCCAGGGCGACAGTTCTGCTGGCAGAAGCTTCTCTGAAGTAGAGGCAAATCTGCCTTGCAGATAATACATCTGCATTTCCTCCTGAGCAGCACGGTGCTCTGAAGGAGAGGAATGGTTAGATTTGCTATGCAATCAGAAAGATTACTTAAGTGTAAACTGTGTGAAAGAAGCAGATAAGAGTATGTTTTTCCTGTACTTGTACAGTAGCTATTTAAATTGGACAAGTGGGGTAGTGTATATAATATTATAATTGTATTAAATATTTTGAATGAGATAAAAATCAGAAAGGGTTACTTATATGAGTTCTGGTCCTATGTTAACTGTGAGACATTGCCATAGGCATGTTTCAGCTGTTGTAAAATTTTGGTAATATTTTTCTGTGTGAAATATGTAGAGATATAACTATTATCCTACTATTTAGCAATTTATGACTCATTTTAGTTTGTGAGAAAAAAATGAATCTGTTAGGTTTATCTCAATTTAACTGTAACATAATATTTAAGCTTCATAGTTCCCCACTGACTATTTTTTTTTTCCTACTGGTTACTTAAGAGTCTGAACCATGACTTCCCGTTAGAATAAAATAGGAATGAAGACTTCTTGCTGTAGGTCTAAATTTTATCTGGGGAATTGGAGCAGAACAGCCACTAAGTGAAACTGCTCTAAATCTCAGCCATAGAGGACGTAACCTCTGTTTCTTCCTTAGCTGTCAGATAGAGTGCCCTATTTTTTCTTTGCCCTTTTTTCTTTGTGTGGCTTCCCTCTGATGCAGTTTTTACTAATAGGTACTGTATTACAAAATATTCTTAGGCTGACTTCAATTTTATTGCTGGATGCTTAGGAGCTTTTACAAATGTCTCTGTGAAAATACGTGGTGTATCTGTAAAATAGATAAACCTAAACTCTGCTTTAATGTTTTTAAATTGGAAACTGCATGCGCACAAATATGTGGCTAGATGGAAGATTTTTCTTAAAGCAACGTGTTTCTATGTTGTTGCCAAATCTAATGTCAATATTGAAAAATACTAGATTGCTTATTAATCTGTGGATTTATCAAGTAATTTAGGAAGGCCAGGAGAAAGTACTGTACTACCTGTGGCAGGAAGACTTTTCATGTCATAGATTTAAAGGTGGTTGATGTCAGTGCTTGCTCTAAATATTTTATGATAATTGTTGTGGTTTAAGTCCTGTGTGTGTGTTTGTTCAGTTACTAATGAGCGAGCAGCTAAGAAGCGCCAGGAAAACAACTTCCAGTTGCTGTTCTCGGGGATACTTCCAGCAGCACTGGTGCCTGTTGAAGGGTGATGGAGAGAGGGACATGCCTCCAGTTTGGTAGACTTTGGGGAAAAAATAAATGTACTGATGGTGTACATATTTTGCAAACAGGGGGCTTCCATTAGTGGTGACAACATTATTATTATTATATTGCAATATCAGGATTTTTTTCAAACAATTTCTTTAACACTATGTGAGAGTATAAACGAGTCACTTGGTAATTATGTGCCAAATGAACACTGTTCTTAAATTCAGCTAATACTGAGTATAAAGCATTTAAAATTACAGTGCAGTTATTAAAAGATTATCAAGCCTTAGAATAATAGTGAATACTGGTATGACATGGAATTTATTTAAAATAATACGTCACCCAAGAAGTACTTAGTTGATTTTTTTAAGATATCTTACATAAGTGTTTCTTACTGGTTTCTAACCGTTTTGTTCTACTTTCTCTGGATGTAAAATAAAGTCCTTTACAAGACATACTGAGACTGGAATAAAAAGGGAGGGGAAGCTCTTTTTATGTGCTGGTGATTATTTCATAAAATGCATCTATGGAATAGACTTAATAGCTCTCTGACTGTTACCTATATCTGGCTGTGAGCATAAGAGAAAGGTTTAGAAACTATGGCTGATATAGATATCATTAGAAAGGCAATCCCACCTACAGAGGAAATCCTGCCATCGTTTAATGTGCCAAATGAATATGCAACCTGTACATAGTAGCAAACTGAAATCCCAGTAAAGCTTGTGTAATATTAGTTGAAACAGGGAATAATTAATGTATTAGTGCATTTTGTGCCTACTGTGCTCATCTAGTAATCAGATTATTTTACTAAGTGTAATCAGGATTGTACAAAAGAATAATTATATGATAAAGCTAGCTTCACCAGAAATTTGAAAGGAAATAAAATTGCTGAAAAGCAGCATATTGTAGATTATTCATTCTCACTGGTAATTGTCCTTATAAAATAGAAGAGTAATTTTTAGGTATCCTTCTTTCAAACTGAACTGAAGAAAAAAAAAAAAAAAAAAAATGAAAAAAAAAAAAAAAAAGGTAACAGGAGAATTCTGAAATCAATCTAATCAGAAATAACAGCAGTATACATGTTTGTCATCTACACCCAAACTTCTCTCCCAGCCCCCAGAGCCATAATGTGTTTCTGGTTATAAAATCTGAAATTAAAGAAAATTTCTCTATCTGTAATATATGACAAGAAAAGTGAATTATTATTGTTGAGGCAAATGGATATTGAATGCAACCCACCCCCAAACAAACTAACGTAAAATCATTCTCCAAGGTTGAATTCTGTGAAATAGTAATTTTCTTCGTTTGTAAAGCCTTTCTATTTTTTTCTCATATTATTGATATTCCTTAAAAGGATGACAGTACTAAAGGTGATTTCATTTTACCAGAGATTATTTCAATAGCCTCCTATTCTTCTGTACTGGACCAAACTCTTTCCAGCATGACCCTTCCTGTATGCATGACAGAGTAGCTAGGGGCCAGGTTCAGGTAACCATAGTCTAGTGAAACTTTAGTCCAGGTGTGCTGTTTTTAGTGAGTGTTAATTTGTGATATTTAAGCAGCTCAATCTGACTGAATCCCTGTGCTTTAAGTTATTTTTGTGAGGTGTTAAGTACTCAGGAGAGATGCTTCCTGTCTAGAGCAGAAAAAGGCGATATTGTCCTGTAGAAAATACCAAGAGAGCATCTCCTTTGCAATAGTTCAAATAAAGGAAGCCTTCCAGAAGAACTCTACATTAAGGAACTTATCCCTAAAATTAAGTAGTCTTGGAAAAAATAGATCTAAAGTAAAATTTTAGTGAAGAGTGTTTGGAAATGTCTCAGGTCTGGTGTGTACATCATCTGCTTTTTGACACAGGCAGTTCGTTTCCTGTGGGTTATAGATGAACTTGATAACAGAATATATGCTAATCTTCAGAAATATTTTATTCAAGTG
Source organism: Florisuga fusca (assembly GCA_038090715.1). Lineage (NCBI taxonomy): Eukaryota > Metazoa > Chordata > Aves > Apodiformes > Trochilidae > Florisuga > Florisuga fusca. Next base: position 18,499,172 of record JAAWXA010000008.1, read on the forward strand.
ATGAGGTTTTTTTTTTTTCTGTGACAGGGAGATTTGAACCGATGTTAATCTGCAAGGGTAGTTCAGTAAATAACTGTTCTTATTTTGTGTAATTGCGTCCTGCTTAGTCTACATGAACGACAGTGATTACTTTCCTTTTAAAAGAAGTTACCACACAAGGTCTTATCTTCTTTACTGCATTTAAAAATTGCTTTATCTCACATTTAATGGTGTGCTAGTTACTACATTTTACCTGCATAATATTCAGATTAAAAGAAAGATATAAACTCATTAATTTAAAAAACAAGTAACTGAAACCTCTGAAAAACACCACTTCAATTGCTAGTTTTTAGAATTGAGCAAAACTTGACATTTTTCCTGTTACTACTGTGAAATACAAGGATTCTCGTCTGGTACATTATACAGCACCTTAGCCAAGGAACTATTGTTATAGAGCAGATAAGATTAAAAAAGTCATTGGGTTTGATGAAAACCAGCATGAACAGGGGGGAAAAAAAAGCTGGTTACCATAGCAACCACCAGTGCTTTAGACAGAAGCTAAGTAAAAAGAGAAATGTAACAGAAAATAGGAGGGCCATTTCATAAAGCATTAAAAATAAAAAAGAAATTTAAATGCAAATATTATTGATACTCAACTTTCATCACGTAGAAATCCCAGATTGTCTTTAAAATAAAAATATGAGGACGATGATTGCTGAAGAAGTTAGCTTTGGAGTCTGTTAGACCCTATTAAGGAGGTATTTGCATGAGTTTGAAAAATCATAGAATCATAACAATGGGGTTGGAAGGGACCTTAAAGATCATCTAGATCCAACTCTCTTGCCATGGACAGGGACATCTACCACTAGATTAGGGTGCTCAAAGCCCTCTCCAACCTTGCCTTGAACACTTCCAGGGATGGGACATCCACAGCTTCCCTAGGCATCTTGTTCCAGTGTCTCACCACCCTCATAGTAAAGAATTTCCTCCTAATATCTAATCTAAACTTCCCCTCTTGAAGTTTTTAAACCATTGCCCCTTGTCCTATTGCTACATGCCCATGCAAAAAGTTCTACCCCAGCATGCCTTCAAGTGCTGGAAAGCTACTTATAAGGTCACCTCAGAGAATCCTCTTCTCCAGGCTGAACAACCTCAGCTTCCTCAGCCTCTCTTCACAGGGGAGGTGCTCCAGTCTTATGATCATTTTTGTGACTCTCCTCTGGACGTGCTCCAGGAGCTCCCTGTCTTTTTGTCGGGGACTCCAGAACTGGAGACAGTACTCCAGGTGGGGTCTCACAAGAGCAGAGGGGGAGAATCACTTCCCTCAACTAGCTGGCAGTGCTTCTTTTGGTGCAGCCCAGGGCAAGTGCACATTGACAGCTCTGTCTGCTGTCACCCCCAAGTCCTTCCCCTCAGGGCTGCCCTCAATCCATTCTCCTCCCAGCCTGTATTTGTGCATGGGGTTGCCTTAACCCAGGTGCACAGTCTTGCACTTGGCCTTGGTGAACTTCATGAAATTTGCCTAAGCCCACTTGTTGAGCCTGTGATGGTCCCCCTGGATGGCATCCCTTCCTTCCAGTGTGTTGACTTCATCACACAGTTTGGTGTTGTCACCAGAGTTGAAAGAGTATTGAAAGAGTATTGAAACAAGCTAAAATTTCAAGTACAAAAAAGGAAAAAAACACACTACCTTTTCTTTAAAGCACAGTCTGTCTCACTTCTTGCCTTTCCTTCAAAGGACTGTGTTAGTGTCTGCTTGGTTGCAGCAGTTATCCTCTGATACTGTTAGAATATGATTCTAACATTTAGTAGTAGATAGTACTTAAATGTTCTAGACATTACCATAGCCTGGGGCTTTGCATTCATGGCAGTGCAGCTGTTACTGGTGTCTGTTTCTTGAAAAAAAGGCATTGTTTCTGGATAAACAGATACTGGTTATTTTATAAACCACTGTGAAATGAAAATGTTTTCCTCTCTGCTTATAGAGAAGTTTATAGAAGGGTAAAAAATTTTGCATTATTCCCCAAAGGCTTCCTCTGAATCCAAATGAAACATTTGTGATGAGTCCCTTATTGTAAAGTGGATGTAGTATTTTTTTCTCCTCTGCCATTGTATGAGTTACAAACATAAGTCTATATTGAAGTAAGAACAGAAAGTGATGAATGTTGTAAAAAAGTGGTGTCAATTTCTATAAATGCTTAAGGTCACTACACTGCAAACTTGAGGTAGGAGATCTTGAAGCACTTTGCCACTGATCTCTTGTTTTTTAGATGAGGCAATTAAATAAACATTCTGTAGTGCCTCCAGCATGATTCCTGCTCCAGGTTAAATGCAACAGATTTCTTACTACAGTATGCAAGTTCTTCCTTAGGAATAACTGTATTCTGGATAAGTTCAGTTTTTAAATACAAGTCCTAAATGGCATATTTAAGGAATTATTTTCTATTATTGGACTGGGGGTCGACCCAAGAAAATAATTTTTCCAATGGAGCTGGACTTTACATAGTAAAGTTTTGTACTAGGTCAGTGCACAATGAAAACAACAGTTTTCTGTGACATTGCTGTTAAGTTCCTTAATAGAAGAAAAGCAGGTTTTGTTTTCTGGCGTTTTTGTTTCTATGTTTTTATAGGAGGAAGATTAGAAATGTAGTGCTGTTAGTGGGTCATGCAGGCTTGAAATATTAAGCACATTGTGAAAGAATGTGGTTTGTCACTAGCATTATGAGGTAGGAACATACCTGAGCTCTGACTGTTTTGGTAGATTAAACTAAACCCCACTAGGTGGTGCAAGCAAATAGATCACCTTGCAAAATACTTCTCTGAAAATGAATACATTTGGGAAAAAGTTGTCTTTCACTAAATTAAAATATAGCCTTTTTTCATTTGTGATTATGTACAATAGTTATTAACATTTAGTTTTGTCTTATACTTTGTTTTCCATATCCAACAGCAACAAAAAAGTGCATTGATGGCTCACAGAGGAAGTAGCAGAGGTTTTCCAGTGTTTCACTGTGCTATCAGAAGGGGCTGCTGTGAAATAATATCCTTCCTAGGGGCTTACTCATGAGACATTTTCAGACTTGTCATCTGCTTGGAGAATTCTCTCTCAGAATCTCTCTGGTCGTGGTTGTCTTCTTCTTTTTTCACTTTGGATTTGCTTACCTTTACACCAGTATTGTGTACACAGGATTGAATTTATTTGCTTATAATAAAACAAACTTTAAGATACAATATTGTATGGTCAATTTACAGTCCTGATAGAAGTGGAGTGAATAAGATTCCAGTAGAAAATATTTCTGAAATATAATATATGGAATTGGTCTGTATGAGTTAGTGAAGTATGTCTAATAAATCAGTGGTTCTATTATGTTTTTTTTTAAAAAAAAAAACAGAATACCACTAAACAAAACCCCAAGCCTGGAAACAGTTCTTCACTGCACTCCTGGAGGAGATTATGATATAACATTACTGGTTTGTGTTGCACTGGCTATACCATTGTCTTGAATTCAGACTTTATAATTACTCAGTAACTCATTTTTAAAATGCTTCTTCTTTTCCTTTTCCCCATTGAAAAGATCTCTTGTGTAATGGTTGCTTTACTAAGGATGTACTGGCCAGTAGTTGGTCAACATCTTTATATAAGATCAGTAGCAAAAGTATTTGAATAACAAAAAACCCGCACGTTCTTGACATAAATAGAAAATCTTCCACTTACAGAGAATGGTCAGCCCTGTCATTTTCTTGTCATAAATCATATTTTACCAGCGTTTGGCTTCCCAGAGTATCCCCAGGCTGCCAGCTCTTCTGAGAAGGTGATGGCATCGTGGTTCTGCCATGATACTGGGGAAACCCCTGCCTGTGCTAAAGGGCAAGTGCTGCAGTGAAAATGTTGTCAACTGCTTAGCAGTCAGCTTGAGATAGCAGGTGGTGTTCTTATTGCTGCTTTCCCCACTGTGTCTGTCTTTCAGGCCTTTCTCTCTCAATGAATACAGTGCACCAGTGAATACTATATTACCACATTTCAGTCCAGGACCCTGTAATAAGGCAGTAACTGCAGTCGCTAAGCAGCTCTGTAGTGAAAGTTCAGTACTTTACAGTGCAGTGTATTTATTGAAATGGAAATTTTTCATTTCAAAGTAATTCATATATTCACCGGTGGGGATGGGTTTGTTTGCCACATTCATCGTAGTCTTAATAAATGCATCAGAAGCAGCCTTTTGTTTTGTTGTTTTTCTTGGGAAGTAAATCAGGGAGATATTGAAGTAAAAAAAGCCTGTGCCAGTGAAATCTCAACTGACCCAAGGAACAGATATACTAGCCACAATAATCAGTACATATTTTCAATTCTGCAATAAGATTTTTTTTAGAATGCATACCCTCTATAGGGCAGGGATTGAAAACTTGCTGGAGAGACTTAAAATTCAGAAAGAATTCTTGCCTTGGTTTCATGGTTGCCTTTTACATATATGTGTATAGACACATGGACACATATATATTTATATGTAGGATTGTGAAGGACCTCAGCAGCATTGGAGATTTTGTTCTTTCATGTAAGGTGTATAGAGAACATGAAGTTTTAAAAATGAGTGACATATGGACCTATCTAGTCTTTTCCTGGTAGTATCTGTTGATAATGTATATTTAACCTTCAGATGTACTCATGCAATGTTCTGTAATTTGTAAGTGTTTGCAGGAAATGACTTTTAAATAATGGAAGAATCTACCACTGGTATGAGATAAAGACAGATTAGGTTAACAGTATTAGGGCTTCAATCTTAGTCAAAATTGCAAATTATTTTCATGTAAACCCTTATACACATTAAAAAAAAAAACGACATGAAGAATCTTCTCACAAAAGAGTGATGTGAATAATTCTTTTCTGTATTTTGCTTTTGTTTTGGGAAGTAAAACCAGATCAACCCATATAATGTCTGTACTCCCCTAAGACAGTGTTAGAGTTGTGGTGAATATAAGTTTGAACATATGAATGTTCTGACTGAATACTGAAGGTTTCATTTTAAAAGCTGGAGTCCCATTTTCAAGTAACTATTGAGTATCAGTTGTTGTTATACATTTTTGTTAGTACAATAATTCTACTAACTGATAAATTACTGTTACTGTGGGCAAGATACAGCCCATATAGGTGTCTTGAAAAATGTACTTAATTTTTAATGAACTTAACATTTCATAGAAGTAGCTTTTACCTTATTACGCTATAAATAAGATCTCTGATGATTTTTTAAGCATTGCTTAGCATTTACTTTATTAAGATGTTGCAGAATTCATATCCAAGGTACATATGGAAATAAACTGAAACTTCTGTAAAAAAGCTTTTTCATATTAAAACATTTTCTCTCTTCACTCTTGCCGTAAGACAAATAGAACACTGCAGATAATTTAAGGTAACTGAGAAGGAAAGATGGGGAGGGATGTGCCTTTAGCCCTAAGCTGCTTCTGTTCCTGCTTCAGCCTTGTCCCTTGGAGGCTGCAGAGAGAGATAGGAAACTGATAGCTTGTGGCACGCTCAGAGCTACTGCATCTGTCTCTTCCCAGCAAGAAGAGGATGAGGTAATCAGAAATCTGAACTTGGCAGGTGTCTGAGATGCCAGATTTTGTGTCAGGTATTTGAGTTAGAAATCACCTTGGAAGATTTGAAATCTGGCTTGTCCAGCCTACTATTGGGCTTTGCAACCAGGGATAACTAGCAAATCTGGCGTTCATGCATGGGTATAGCTGGCAGATGCTAGACATGGTTCAGCACTGAATCGAGTATCAGGAGTTAGTGTCCCTCTCTCTGTCCCACAGACCTTCTGACTTGTTTGGATCAGCTGGAGGATTCCCAAGTTTGTATGCTTGCTGGGAGCTGGGGAAGTAGTATGCCATGCACTTGACCCAGGAAAATATGACTTGCTGCCACTGCTTTGGTTCCTGGGAGCAGACCTCTAAAATTGAGTTTAAAGGCTGTAAAGTTTGTGTAGTCACTTGGAGCAATTTGGTTAATATGCAGTGGTCTGTGGTGGACAGGAGGTGAGTCCATATGACATACGTTAAGACAGAAAGGTAGACCATAGAATATGAAGAAAAATAGTGACTGCTTTACAGAGTCAAATATTAATAGGTACATTGTTCAGTATCATCAGGCTCAGTAACCTGCAGTACCTTGGCCTCAGAGAATATAATATATCTGGGTGTTTGTATTTGAACTTGAGGCTTCATCTAATGTTAACAAGAACAAACAAACCAGAATCTGGACAAAAAAAGTGCATGAGTCATCTATAAATAACAGAAAGTCACAGTCCAGAAGATAAGACTGATAAAAGGGTTACAAGCTACATAGGTTCTGTTCAGCTTTCTGTGAAGAAAAGCCTTCCTAATGTGCTTAGCAATTTTATATTACATAGGTACCTGTACTGACAGGCTGACCTGAAGCATTTACTGCTAGCTGACTGGAATGCTACTCAGTTCTGTCTGCCTGGGCCATGCTTACAGTTCCTAGAGTTGGCTAAAGAGAGATAAACCAACTGATTTTCTCGCGAACATCAGTAGTGTTATTTTTGCAGTATGGTGTTTTGCAGTGCTTGGTGTGTCTTGGTTGTCTGCTTTATAGAAACGTGTCGCTGATGTTGTACCCAAAAAGATTGAATGTAAGATTTACTGTTCAGGGGTGACTTGGCTGCACAGGAAACTGTTTCTCAAGAACTCAGAACTGTCATTTTTATATTTAATTTTTTGAGTGCCCAGTGTATAGTATGTTTCCTTCAAGAAATTCTGGATCTGTTTTTGCTTCCAATATATTCTATTTTATACACTTCTAAGAAGAAGTTGGTATCTTGTTCTTTGTATCAGCAGGGGCTGGCAGCTGATAGGCTGGTTAGCAGCCCTGCTCTAAAGGATCTGGAGGTGGTGGTAGACACCAGGCTGGACATGAACCAGCAGAAGGGTGTCAACATCAATAAGGCTAATGCCTGCTGTGCTGCATGAGGAGGAATATGATTAGCAGACTGAGTAATATTGTTATTATTTCTCCTTATGCTGGTGCAGCCCCACCTGAAATACTGTGTCTGGCTTTTGGGCTTCCCCTCCAAGAAAGAGACTGAAACACTGGAGAGGAATTGCCAAGATGGTCAGGTCATACATAGAGCACAAAACCTGTGAGAAGTAGTTGAAAGAACTGATTTTGCTTAACCTTTAAAGAACAGGAAAGGCAATAGCAGGCTGCAGCTCTGTGAAATGCAGTTATGGAGGTGGTTAAGATAAATTCTTTTGGTAAAAAGGGTCATTGTCTGTAGGATGTGGCTTGGGAGGTTCAGGTTTGCACATCAGGAGAAATGTTTTTGCAAAGAGTAAAGTTGCAGTAAAGCATGTTGGGGAGGTTTTGAATACTCAGGTAGATAAAACCATGGCTGTCCTGATGTGGTATTGAACTGAATGCTTTCCAAAGCATCCCTTGAAAACATTTCTATAGTTCTGCGTAATTATCTGCATTGATGAATTAGAGTAAAGCAGCAAGACAGTAAAGTAGGAAACTTAAAATGTTAGGGGCTAAGGCAGAAGGTCTGAGGGTGGTGTTGAGCAGAGAACAGCTGTTACCACTGCTACTTTGACAGTTCCTGTAGTGCACTAAGCAGTCTGATGAGAAAGTGTAGCTGGATGGTACATTACATAACTCAAGAACTGAAAAAATAACAATGTGTACCCTAGGTGTAGAAATAGTGGGACTTAAGAAGTGTGTGTTAGTGGTATTAGGAGGTGCTCATTGAAAAGTGTAACAATATAAACAAATGCAGATATGTTTTTTAATTTGAATATATGCAGAAAGGCACAGTGGTGTAAAACAAAATACGAACTTCACTACAAAGACTAATTGCTAGTGGAATTGCTATCCTGGCACATTCCCATGTTAAAATTTTCTGACTTTCTATGCACTGGCAGGTGGTGTTAAATTGTTCTGTGTAAAGATTAGGCACTGCTGATAAACTTCAGTTATGAAAAATGAGCAAGCTTCTTTTATTGAACTGAAAGGATAATTCTAATATGTACTGGTAGTAGTATTTAAACTCTATGTGTGATGTAGTAGCAGTGGAGAGCTTGGTCTTTTTTCTTTGAAACTGAGTTGCAGTTTTCCAAACTCTAGTCATAGAGTGATAATAACCTGTGATTTTCAGCTACTCTCTTAAATATTTTCCCATACAACTGGGAAGGACTGGGTCCTGGAAGTTTAAGTTAGCAGCCTCATTTGCTTGATGCAGCACGTACACACTTCAACATAGGTTGAACTTTTGGTCAGCCAGGTGGGTGAGGTTCTTTTCTGACTTGTTTGGGCCATCAGCAGCTCCCCTGATATAGCTGGACTTGGCTGTATAAGCATGCCCTAAATTAGGGAAATCTGCTGGAGAAAGTTGGGTTCCCCCCCCCACCCCCCGGTTTTTCCTGTTGTGACAGTGAATTAATATTAAGCATTGAGTACCTACTTTTAGCTGTGGATGATGATTTTTTAGCTCAGATGATGATGTTCAGTGATAGAAGAGAAACTTAGGTGGTCTTTTTATCTCAAAATGTTGATTAGCATTTCATGCTTCAGCAGCATAATCATGTTGAAGTTTAAATTAATTCGAAAGAGATTTTCTAATTTACCTAAAATGTGAAATATTTGAGATAGCAAAATGAAGCCTACAGGTCATGTATTTTTCCAGTAGCAGCAAAGTCAGTTTTGCTTACCAAAGCTAATATTCTTTAAAATACCTTTCCTGTGTCTTGTGTAAGTATAAAAATAGGAGCAGGAAGAGGAGAGAGTCCCTTCAGCGACAAAATGTATTTTGACAAAAGTCATTGGCTAGAAAAGAGCAGTGGCACAGTAGCAGTCAAGCTGTGTTATAACACACTATAGATTCCTACCTCTTTTAGGATCTTGGGATAGTTGAGAATATGTGGCTTAACAGATGAATCACCCAATCTTTGGATAGGAATTTACACATGGATCATAGAAACGTTTGTTACAGTCTGGTTTTATCCAGTTTCTGAAGAAACAGATTATGTAATACTCCATGTGTCTGAGACAGAGAAAAGGGCAGCAGACCTTTTTATGGTTGGGTCCAAAAGAAATCACAGTGCATTCAGAGACTTTAGGTATTTTTTTAAACTCCACGAGTAATTCTGTACAACTGGTTTGGGTCAAAGTCTTTCACATTTATTTGAAAAGAAACTAATAAGTTACAGGAAGTATTTTGCATTTCTAAACTAGTAAGATGCTTTGCTGCTTTATTCTACAGGAATATCTCTCTGTGAAGGCCAGCACAATGAAGTAAAGTATTTTTTCTTTCCAATGCAAGTCAGTAGCTTCTTTCTCCATATAATTACAAATCTGATTGTGTCTAACATTGATTTAGTTTTTCATTCCATCAAAGTTAACTTTTGCCTTCAATTCCCTCATCTCCATATTGCATTGTTCATTCTGTTTAAGCCATCTTTGCTAGTATGTCACCTGCTGCATTAAGTTCTCCAAGCACCAGAGAGTGGAGGTCACAGCATTTGTGGACCAACGTCTTGGTGTGCTTGTCTGTGTTTGTGAAATGCCCACATATTTCTCTGTAGACAAAGCCCTCTCATAGCTCTCGTCTCTGTGTGCACTGATCACCTGTTCACAGACATGATGTTCAGACTCCACAGCAATAAGCTGCAGAAGATGCACATTAGTGTTCTGCTAGACAGACCTGCAGGGTTACCCAAGGTAAGCTGCCAGCTGTTTGGCTTACCCAAGCTCAGTACTATGGCAGTGAATGAAATTGTTTCCATTATTAGATATATCAGATTTTTTTTAGAAAGGAACATCCACACCTACCTGAGGAAAGGTTTTGTCTACAAAGCATACACTGAATGCTTTCCTAACTACTCCAAATACTTGTTTTGACCCTTTAATAATAGAAACTGATGCTCTGAAGGTGACATTGTGAACCAATTTCCCTGGAATGATTATACTCTCAAGTGTTTGCTTCTCTTCTTTGTGACTACCCATGTGTTAAACATGCTTATAGACAAATCTTGCATTCCTTTAAAACAAATAAAAAAGGATTGATTAACACAATGTTGAGCAAGAGCAGAATTAACCAGGAGCTCATCTTTTCAAACACGAGCATTTTCCATCTACGTTAGTGCTTCTATTGTTCAAACATTCCCTATTCTTATATATGTGTGAAGCAGATAGATCAAGTACCTGGCATTGATCCAAGGTCTAATTCTTAATCTTCTGTAGTATGGATATGGTAGATAAATTTCTCAATGGCCAATTTTAAAAACTATTCACTCAAACCTGACATAGCCCATTTCAGTCTCTCTTTAATAGGAAACCTAATAACTTTTTCTGATGTGGTGCATAAAGCTCTGGCATTTTGTTTTCTTTTTATTGCCAGATGCAAGCGTGTTCATGTATTTACAGTCAGTAAAGCTATCAATGCTATACACAGGTTTAGATTAATAATTTCAACCTTTCAGTCTGAGGTGTCTGATTTAGGACACCTCTGTGTTATTTGCATTCTTTGGTCACATGCTGACTGACTGATGAGTTGCAGTATTTCTGTTTTCAAGCCACTTCTAGAAGTGGGACAATCCATCCCAGTATTTTCATTCATACTGTTCAGAAGTTATCTGTCAAATAAACCAGGTTGCACTTTAGGAGCAGTGCAAGAGTCTTGTAGAGCTACAGCAAATAAAGAAGGTAATCCTCAAACCTCCTTTTCAAGAATGAGTTTTTGTCTCTGATATTCTCTTTACCCTGTTCACATTCTGACTTTGATTTTGTGTAGTTTCCAATAGAGGGGTTTATATATTTGGATTTACCATCAAGAAACATTATTTTCATAGAGGAGCAATATTCCCTGTGCATGAGTCATAAGCATGAAAGAATGTCTGATCTGTTCAAACCAGCAAATCTAGAGACTGGGAAGGAAGGCAGAAATATTGGCCTTAGTTCTGTTGCCTCATGTAATTAGTGAATTTGCCCAGGGAGCCAGGTTTAGTGGCTTGTCCTCTTATCAAGACCTTTTTTTTTTTTTGTCTTGAAGTGTTTGAACAGCTCATTTCTGCCATGAACTAACCAGTTAATGCTCACATGCTGCTCTTTCATCCCTTATTTTTGTAATACCTGCATGAAATAAAATGTATGTCTGCCTTAAAGCCACTGTAGCTGTCTGTGTAGCAGACTAGGTTGGATTAGCACCTGTGGCAAAATGTGCCACCTCTTTATGCTAGGGATTCATCTTTCTTTAGCATACGTTGACTCTCAGGATTTTTCTCATAAGACCAAGCATGAAAATATAAATAACAAATCAGATTTTCCACTAAGTATTTTGGCACATTTTACTGGACTTAGATTCACTTTCCATAGTTTCTGTTTCATGCTTACTTTCCTTCATCTAAGAGCAGTCACAGTGGCAGTATAAAAATAACTTTTAAACTGAATTTTTTAAGATTCCCCTCTTCTGCTATCTCTTAATGCTTCCCACTTCAGAGTTTGTTTCTTTTAGTCTTCTCCCTGAAAATCAAGGTTTCCTTATGCTTTGCGTTACCAGCTGTCAGATGTATGCAGTATATGCTGATATACCACTGTGTTAGCTTGGGTTGGCACTGTTGGCAGTACTCTGTTGTCATGCTCAGTTGAGGGAGAGAGGACTATTTCTTACCAAAAAATTAGTTAATGAAAAATGACTATTGTTTCTGAAATACAATTGTTTTGAAAGAAATTAAACCTACAAGGAAATCTGTCAACAAATTAGTCCTTAGTTTTATAAAGGTTTAAGTGTCAAATATAATGAACTAAACAATGAGGCCATCTAATTTTGTGAAGTTGGACCCTCATATTGCCACTCCTGATTTGAGCACAAATTCTATCAACTGAGACATAGTTGTTTTTGAGCAAAAGCGAATGCCATCCCAGGCATCTGGAAGTTATCTCTGGAAGGAGAGAAGTAGCCAGTTTAGTTGTGTCCCTCTGTGAGAGGGAGAGGGGAGGTCAGGATCATTTTAATGCAGGTCACCTATCTCCTGATCTGTTCTCTTCCTCCACCTTGTAAAAGTGGAGTAAGTAGAACATCCTCTTTTGTGTTGACCTTCTTCTTCTCTCTAGTCTTGGACTTCTTATCCCTTGCACTATTTAGAAAAGGATTGCATTTTACAGGTAACTCTGCCAGTCTAGGACGCCCAGTGTTAGTGGGCTACTCATCTTAGACCTCGTGCAAAACGAAGTAGCATCTTTGCAGCAAATTTCTCTCTCCTTGGTACTAACTGCTCAGGTTGTGGCTTTTCTTTGATCCACTTGCAAAACTAATCAAGATAACCAATGAAATTTTCTTAAAGATGGAATAAGGAACTGCTTCTCAGCTTGTAAATGAGAAAGGCTGATGTACTGCCTTGCAGTCAAATGTGATGTTTAATTGTTAGCACATCCTTGATACTAATTTGCCTCATGCCAGCTAGTAATCTCCAGGAGAGTGTTTGCTTGGGATTCAGGGCATAACACATGCCCAGAGTAGCCAGTTTTGGATGCAGCCCCGGCTTCAGGGCAGTGAATACAACCATGCAGTTGAGCTACGACATACAGTGTAATCTTACTGGTAGTGAGCTGTCTCTGTTCTTAGTTAAAAGGCTACTTAAAATCTAGCCTCTGTGCCTACTTTCAGGTGATTTTAGGCTTCAGTCACTGTTTCTGGTTTTTTCTCAGGACAAAGAAATCTTGACTTTACTCCTGTTCTCAGAGCTTTCATGATGGATGCTGTTTCCTAGAAGCCTTCAGTATGTAGTATTTCATCCTCTGTGCTGCGTAAAGGATAACAATTTCTTGTTGCACCATCCAGTTTTCACCTTTGTTAAAATGACTGTACGACAGGTTTTGTTGGTAAGATAAAAGAAGGAAAAAAGAAATTTAAAGGAAGTTGCCTTATACCCGTTACACAAATGTTAAGACCAGTGAACTGGTGCTTGTTCTGAGAATTAATCTTTAAAAGAGCTTATATTGCTTATATCTGTTAAAACAAATACTAAAGGTGGTATTGCTAACTGACATACTGGTAGAACTTTGCATGCTGGACATTTTGATGCAGTTTATAGCATATTCCTAAGTGACTGTATATAAATACTTGAAAACTGAGACCTCTGTCAGGTACCTCTGTCATAAAGTTAAATTTCTGTCAGAGGTATCATTGCTGGATAGGAAAATCGGAAAGCTAAGTCAAGCAAAAGAATTGTGTTTTTTTTCCTCAGAAAATTTTTACTTTTATTTGCTAAGTACAGCATGACTCTTAGTGGTAATTCCCTCTTTTAACTAAAGAGAATGTCACCAGTCTTAACTGCTTTTAATTTTCTAATGTGTAAATAACTTTGAACAGTGAATGAGATAACAATTCTGATCTGACTCTTGGTCAGAACCATTATGGTAGTTGATCAAAGAAGACAAAACAGATGGGAGCAAAGTGTTCAGAAAAACCTTCATGAAGCTGTATATAAACTTACAAATTTAGGAAAAAAAAGCAGTCATGGTCAATAGGTTGGCTCATGATCTTTTAGGCTGGCTCAGTAATCTGCATACCCTTCCCACAGTTAAGTTTTGTTAGATGGATCTGGGTGTATGCTACTAGGAAGAGGTGGTATATTCTTTTACTTGACAAAATACCATGCAGTGGCTTTAGATGGTAGCACTGCAGCAATCATAATGAAGACTACACTATTATTGTCAAATTTGCAAAGGTCATTTACCATGAGTTATTCTTGCACTTCATTTAGTAGCCTTACATATCCAAGCTTTATTAATACATTGCTTTATTATACCTGCTGGCCTAAGTGGACTTGCTCCAGGTGGAAGATATAGTTGGCCAATATTACATGCAGCTTTTTTGTCAAGAGTTATGAGCTTCTATGCTTTAATTTATGCAGTGTAATGTAAAAGATACACTTGCTCATCCAGTTCAGGAAGAGAAGAATCTGCAGGCGAGAAGAATCAAAACTCTTTCCTGTAGACTTGACAGCTAGTACATCACTGAGTACATATGTGAAAAGTCTGTGGCATTTAAGCAAAAATTTCAAGAGAACAGTTCTGAACTTTCTCACAAATACCTGTGTGCATGAATGTATATATAATATGGGTATATGGATGTGTGGACACATGTATGTATGTATATTATAATGTGCACATATCAATATCCTTCAATTTATATATAACATAGTGTAAAGTAGAAAAAATAGAAATAGTCTTTGTTGAAAGACTATCAACCTAATTTTTTTTTTCTGCTAACATTTAGTTTATGATAACTGTAGCTGTTATTTGGTACTTCAGGTATTTAATTTTGGGATCTGAGATACTGCGGTATTTTTTTCCAAATTTGCAGTGTCCCTGTAAAGACTGTAGAGCTAAGTGTTCAAGATATTGATGAATATTTTGCTCTGAGTACAGTGGTTTCATATTTAGAACTGTGGCTAAGAAATGGGTATCCACAGATAGGTATCCATAAATCAAGGTGCTGTGTCAGCTCACAGGCTGAACAGAAGTCATCTCAAATCCACACTGACTGTGGGTAACGAAATAGTGGTCTGTTAGTCAGGACTCTGCAAAATGAGAGAAAGTAGAAAGGAAAACGGAGTGATTGGAAAGGTCCCTTCTGCACACTACGGTGTAGTTGTGAAGCCCACTCTAAATTCTGATGGTTCTGTTGGATTACAGCAGCAGAATATTTCGTGTTGCGAGTACAAATTAATCATTGCCTTAAGAGTCTGAAACCTCTAAAACCCACATAAGAAAATGAGCTCTTCCAGCAGACCAGCTTTAGTAGTTCAGATCTTGCTTACTTAATTTTTCTTAGCACATTAAACAGTTCTAGACAGACTGTCACTCTGATCTTTGAACCATCAACACTTTTTTGTTTCATTCTCTGCTTTTAATTTCTTGCACAGTAAGACTTTCATACTTCCTCATACTGCGTTCATTTCGAATTTCTGTATGTTCAAGCTCTTTCTTGGAGCTTTAAAAGCATTTGAAACCACAATAGCAATTCAGGAATGGAAAAGGGAAGAGATGTGCTTTTATTGTCCTCTTTTTTAAGACAGTCTGTCAACTCCCAGTGCAAAGCCTAAGCCTATAGTTTCTGGCTCTTTCCTGGCAGCCAGTCTGCAGGTAAATTAACCCAGCAAGCACGTATCATTCTTTACCAGAATGGGCATAAGGTAGTGATTTGAGCCTGGAAAATAATGTCTTGGTCACTGTTTTTGTCTGAAGGTAATTCTGATTCAACTTTATCGAAAGGCCTTGTTTTCACAGAGGTCTTCCCACCCTCTGCATTTCTTGTCGCTTAAAATCCTATTTTCAGGACTCTTTAGAAAGATTGAGGAGTGACTGATGAAAACCTTGAATGGTACTTTGATAATGCAGCACATGCTGTGCAGCTCCAGTAGAAGAAAGCAGTATGGCTGAAGGATTTAAAACAGGCTTTCATATTAATTTCCTGTAATTTAAATCTGCTTTAAGAGACTGCTTATGGATTTAAAATTTGCAGTTGCAACTACAGTTTATTTGAAGTTTAAAAGGGGCATGATGCATTCTCTTAGTGAAATACTCTACTCTTTTTGTTCACACTAGTTCTTTGGCTTATTTGGAACCAATAGTACACATTAATGTGCTGGCAAATGCACAAATGTTTGTGGTGTTGAGCTTCTGCCACAGCTGAACACTGATGTGCATTTGCAGCAGAAGCAGGGAATGATGAATAATCGCTCTTGCGTTTGGAGATGGTCACATTTGAATTATGTTGACAGGATTGAGTGAAGGAGCTTCTATTGTTTAGAGTGCTGAATCTGCTCTGTAACACATAAGATGGTTTTCCTGAGGGAATTTAAATCCAGCTTTCACCTGCACTTTTTTGGTTTAAAACTAAATTTAAAGTTTTTCTTAGGTTTCTCCTGCTAAATTTGTGTTTTATGTGCTTTGGTCAGGGAAAAAATCCACCATGTTACACACTTTCCTACTATTTATTCCTTCACTCAACTTTATAAGAAATATATGCACTTAAGGTCTTAAATAGACTTTCTTTATCTTAAGCAAAATAATCTCCCACATACCACACATTTAAAAGTAATTTACCTGAAACTCTTAGATTTCATTAATTTAACTTGTTAAACATCATACTAAGCTTAATAAATGTTAACTTTCCTTCCTCCCAGGCTTCCAGCTGATGAGTTGGCAACAGAACCACTAAAATATGCTGATCAGCTTCCTGTAGCTCAGATAATACACCAGGTATGTCTTTCTGTTTTAAAGGAAATTCTTTAAGAATAAACATCTAATAAAAATTGCTTTTCTAGGTCACGTTCTAATGCTGGAAATATGTAAAACCAATGTACTTTTGATCATATAACAACTATTAGGTTATATAACTCTTGTTCTGAATGTGGCAATGAAAAGATTCTTGTTTTATGACACAGTCAACACTTCAGAGGTTGCTGTTAAAATTCTTGTGTGTCTAATGATCTAGAAGGGAAAAAACATCCATGTAGTCCATAAAATTTGCATCTTGACCTAAATAATATTCCCCTTCTGAAAAAGCAGCCAAAGTATAGTGTCATTATTGTGGTATAACTGTCATGACAAGCTGCACAGGGAAAACAGTCTCCTCTCCTAACACAGTTCTGAATTTGCACTGTTCCTGTTTCTAACCGTAGCAGTGTCATCATGCTTTCTGCTGTGCACAGGGTTTTTTGTTTGCTTTTTGTTTCACACAATAAAAAGAAACAGATTTTGCCTAGATTATATCTTTTAATTGTGTCTATTTAAAATTAATAGAAATCTTCCATTGATTTAAGTAAACTAATGAGGCATGATGTGGACATCTGAGCTAGAATTGAATAGCAGGCTACAGTTTCTATTAGACCATGTCTGGAGTTTTTTTCCCCCCACTTATGGCAAGGAGGAGGAAGAGATCTTTTCTGTGCTGAAGATTCTATACTCCCTTCTTGCTCTACTCATAGTTCATTGTCTTATTCTCAACTTATCTTAATGGTAGATTAGATGCCCAACCTGCCTTTACATGTCTTCTCATTCATTGCTGTTAGCCACAGTGGGCTCTTGCCCATTTTGTGAAAATGCTCATGGCCAAATAACTCACATAAAACTTATGATATGCTGTAAAACATGAGTATTGAGACTTAACACCTTCCTTCGTGGTGGTGCTCTAAAGAAAGCAAAAAGACCTGTTCTGTTGCAGTCATTTGGAATTTTCTCAAAAGAAAAAAAAAACAAAAAACTTTGTAGATGTGAGTTGTGCTTCAGGGACAAATAACTAGCTTTCCTGTCAGGACTGATTAGGTCAGATTACTGTTTTTCTAATGATATCTTGGCAGTATGAAATCTTTCAGGTAATCAGGGATACTCTAAAAATTGACCCGAAAGTCAGGGAAGATAACAACAATTCATTAAAGGAGACAAAATGGTACAGTCCATTCACTGCCTTCAGAAAAAGAAAACTTTCAGCCTGAAAACTGGGACTTGATGATGGTCAGGGCAGAAATAGCCAGGCAGACAATGTGAGATGTAGCTGTGGTTTCAGACTCAGCTGTGTTTGAACACTTAAAGATTAACAGGAACAAGTAAAAGTCTACTAAATGTCGATGTTGCTTACAACATCCTTACAAAATAGTATTAATTAAAAAAAAACATGCTTACAAAATAGTATTAATTACTATTGTAGATCTTTCCAAATACCTTAGTGTTTTTAAGCGGTTGAGTTGCACGCTGCAGGCAATGCTTGTTTTACCTTAAAGGAAACAAGCTGTATTTTAAAACTTTAAAGTGTACAGTTCTTTTCTCTGAGTAGTAAACACAAGGGATATAAAAACTTTTGGCTGAAATCTGCACCTTCGGGAAGAATCTCTGATGTGTTCAGAACATGGAAGACTGGAAATCAGGACCAGTTTGTATGTCAGGAACTCCCTAGTGTTGTCAGAGCTTCAAATGACCCAACAGCCTGCAAATGTCACATTTAAAATTCTGTCTTCATGCCTGACTCTCAGCATAAATGAATTAAACAGCAGAGCAGGCAGCCAGTCAATATGTTCTTAACAGTGAGAGTGAGCAATGAAACAGTTTGGGGGTTGTTTGGAATCAGTAAATAGAAACTGCACAGAATGCCTCACCTAGAGGAAAATCTCAAATAGGAAACAGAATTAACCTTTAAGATGGTCGACCAGACAAAATGTCATAGTAATATTTTTACAACATTAGGTGGGTAATAACCACAGAGGGTTCATTTGGCTACTGTGTGTTACATTGCAATAGGATATTGCACTGTGGAAAGGCAAAAATCTGTTTTTATGTACTCTTACTGTTTGCTGTAACAGATTTACGGGTAATGTAGAGCTGTGGTCCACACAAGACAGCAGAACAGACCCAACAGAACTGCAAATGCCTTTCATGTAGGGAAACAATAAAATGACCCTTGTTTAACTTCTGTGTCAGGCATCATGCCCTGGTTTTGAATGATTGTGATGCCCTTTTTGAGTCTCAGGGAGCTGTAATCAGCTAAGTGTACTCTGTACCAGTGTCCTGATAAGTGAGCACTGCTAAGATTATCATGTAAAGTGCATGTAAACTCTGACACCTGGGACATGGAGTGAAAGGGACCTGTTAGGTTTATATGAAGAAGTATATTTTCAATTAAGAAAAAAGAAAGTAATGAATGATTAAAATGAGTAAAAATGGAATAGTATTTGTGGTGTTATGATGCTTCATCCACATGGGTAATCAGTTTGTTTTGTATGTGCTGTTGTTCTTTCTTTATCACATGTAAGAGTTCTTACTCTAACATGATAAAGAATATAAACTTCTAAAATGGCAAAAGTTAGGTTTTCAGAGGAATACCCACACAAGACAGACTTTTTAATGAGGCTCTTTATGTATAGTTGTGCATACAATGCTGCTACTTAGGATAAGATTATGAATGGTAAGGTCACAAAAAAACCCACAACAAAACAACACCAAATCCCAACCAACCAAAACCCAAACAAAAAACAAGGTGAAAAAGGAGAGTACTTTAATTCTGCATTTGTGTTTAGGTGGAACAGGTCTGCTGAAAGAACTGGAGAAAGCTTTGAGAAGATTGTTTTCATTTACCATAAAGGATATTAATTACTGGCCTTCCAATTCAGTTAGTTACTTTCAATAAAAGTACCTAATTTCAGTGCCAGTCCTCAAACTCTGAATGTCACTGTGTTAATATTTTTTGACTAACTGGAATGTAGGATATTAAAGTAACTTGAACTGTTACAGGGGGCTTACTGATGGAAGAATGTTTTATTGATGAACGGCACATTTCAGTGGATAAATGCCATCTCTCTTCATGTTATCATTGAAAACAAAATGAAGCAGCAAATTCAGACCATGATCAACTTGCATACTTATTTTAGTCCATTGTAAAACATTTAGGAGATAAATTAATATGCTGTTAAATCAGAATGGTATTTCAGGAAGCCAACTGCCAGCCTGTATTAAAAATTTGACATACACATTGCACCTTTACTAAATAAAGAGTTCTTAGGTGTTTTCTCACGTAGGGGAATCATGAAGAAGTGCTAGATATAATTTTTAGTTAAATGATACTGAGTTTCCTTCTGTATGTAGATAGTATGGTTCCAGCTCAAACAAGTATCATTAGCTCTGCTGTGTTTAGACTCAGAGAACGTTATGGAGTTGCTACATCCAATCTAGTTTGAGGGTAGTGACTCCAGTCCAATAAGGGAAATTAAATAAAAATTTTAAGAAAACATTTGGATCAGGGATCTCCAGAGTTATATGGGTGGACAGGCTGATGTTCATCAAAGATGACTGCAGAGTAGCAGTTCTGTATTAAGGCTTACAAGAAGGTCTTTGCTTCTATAATTTCTGTACTTCTGTAATGAGTTTGCTGCCCCTCAAATAAAATTCTTTTCCTTTGAAGATTAGTTTTTATTCATTCTCAGGATCTCATTCTCACATAGTAGAAGGGTGTTAGTTTATTGCATTTGTTGATGTTATTCCTGTTTCACGCTGGTTTAATTGAGAGAGGATTTCTTTAGCAGCATTTGGCAGGAATTGTTGAAACAGTATTAAGAAAATAGAACACACCATGTTGTATATGGTTTTTTTTGAAGTATTTTTTTATTATCTATAACACAACAATTTTAGCTCTCAGACTTAACTGCTTTCACAGACATTAAATGAAAGTGGTTTTATGTGGCTTACAATCTTTGTGAAATGCTCAAGATGAAAATTAACCCATCAGATGCTGATAGAGTCTTGAAATCATGTTTAAATTTCAAGGATTGCACTGGTGCTCTGCCCCTCACCTCATAGCTGCCCTAAAGCTGTTACTGCATTTCAGGGAGGGCCTCTTCCACTCAGTCTACATCTGTCATGATGATGGGGTCTTTGTTCCTATTTAGGTTTTAGAAAAAAAAAATTAGTTGTGTTCAGAACTTTATTCAAGTATGCAAGGTTTTAAATAGCACCGTGGTAGCCCAGATTTTGACTTCTTTTATGCAGACAATAATTGTAGCGTATGAATAACTAAAAAAAATTTCTTATAATACTTCAAGTGTCTTTACAGACTAAGAGGTTCAAAAGCAACTTGTGATACTTCGATTTTTCAAGTTGAATGTGTAAAGTTTTAGACACAATTATTTATACAGTCTCTGAAAATCCATTCCTGTACCTCTGTTTAAAGTTAACTTTAAAGCATAGCTTGCTTTTTAGAACTCTGGTCATAATATTCAGCTACATGATGTCAGAGATGAAATATGACCTTTCACCAAAAGGTCTTAATATTGCTGCATCTGTTAGCACAGACACGAATGCTTTTCTTTGTCAGAACTGAATGTTTTCAGGATGGTTGAAAATCGAATTTTTCATATCAAAGATTAGAAAACAGTCTTAATTTAGCATTCAGTTGCATTTCAACAAAATACATTACATGGCTACTCAACAACAAGCCTTGTTGTGTGTCACCTTGCACTAGGACACCTGTCTGGTCAGGTTTTACTTTTGCAGTTCTGAGGAACAAACACACTGAAGACAGTGTTCTTCCCTTACCACTGCCACTGCTTGTGGTTGTTTTGGAGTGTATGGAGAAAAACAGCCTATTCTAGCAGTGTCCTGCCAAGTGTTCTCCAGACTAGAGATGAGAAAGCTGTTTCTGATGCATGTCACAGAAACCTGTCATAGTCTTCCTCATCAGCTGAACTGATGTCCTTTTTGAGGCTCAGGCATTCTGACTATATTCATGTGCACAACTTAACCCAGGTGTGCTGTACAGCTATTGCTGAACCAGCCTTTCTTCCTCTAGGTCACTTGGGACAAATAGGAATTAGAAATGAGTGGGTTTTAGTTGAATTTTTTGCAATTGCTTTTCTGTAATTTCTGTTTTTTTCTGTATTGTGTTACCTTGAAGTAGTTTGCCTGCATTTTATATCTCTAATGGAAGTGGTCCTAAGTGGAATCACGACTTGATGTTATCAAGTAAATAAGAATTTGCTTCTTCCCCTAAGTTATAAACAGTATGTGGATTTAATTTCTCCCACTGTTGCCTAAATTAGAGATTATTTACAATTTTTGGCTTCCTTTAAATTGCATACTGTCTAGTAGAAAACCGTGTGCTCAGAAGGAACAAAACAAACTTTCTATGAAAAGCTATTTTGTACAGTTTTGTTGAACACCAAACCAAATATGTCATAGAGCAGCAAAGGCACACCCACCAACAGTCTGTGTTACTCAGTGCAAATAGGTGCTTTCAAGTTCATTCCCTAGCAGTTCGTCTAATATTAATGTGAATTTAAGAGACTGTGAGTAGCATAGTCTTGCTGGGTGAATAAGTCATGTAATGTATGCAGTGTGTACCTTTAAATCTGGCAGATGAGTGCTTAATTATTTTGATATTACGGGTTTCTATAAATAAGAAATTAAGAGTGGAATAACCCCATTTCTCAGACTCACTCCAGGAAATCACAGAATACATTCTTGATTTGGTTGTAGCCGCTATAGATCTCTTAGTGGCCAAACATGAAACCAGAAACATTTTCATGCAGTGAAGTGATAGAGTCAGTGGTGGTATTCAGCATCCTCATACCTAGGCTGGTAGTTCACACAAGCAATAAGGTTGTCTCTGTTATTCAGAAGTTTTAGCCTAATGAAATCTCATAAAGTCTTGACGTTGCTGAAATAGAGCATATTTTTGAGTGTAGCATGTGCTTTGGAAAAGA
This sequence comes from Florisuga fusca, assembly GCA_038090715.1. Classification (NCBI taxonomy): domain Eukaryota; kingdom Metazoa; phylum Chordata; class Aves; order Apodiformes; family Trochilidae; genus Florisuga; species Florisuga fusca. The sequence continues at coordinate 18,521,411 of JAAWXA010000008.1, forward strand.
TTTAAACTTTTTTTTTTTTTCATTTGCTGTTGTTTTTTCTCATCAATTGTTTCTGATCAAAGAGTACAATCATGTTGATAAAGCATAAATTTGTGATGATCTTCTACAGACCAGGCACAGCTGCTTTTTTTTTATTAGATTTTTTCATTGGAGCACGAGGGAAACCCTCTGGAAGCAGAGACCTAGTAAAACAGTCTCTTTTCTTTTATCTTCCTGTAAAGGACTGTTGTGGGTGATCACTCTATGCCTATCCAGTGTCATTATTTTACTGTTTCTCAAACACAGCAAAGATTCTGTTTCTTTGCCCCTCTGGCAAATTGAAGTATTAGATGGAAGCTCTTCTCTTAGTCTTCAATATACAATAAAGAAAAGTATCTTGCAATTATTTTTCTTTCAAATGCTGCATGCCCAGTCTTAAAACTTTAGCAGTAGCTATGAAGAACTCAGTTTCTGTAGGGATAGAGTACAGAAATATTCATGCATAGGGATTCTTTTGTTTGCATACAGTACTGCTTGGCAGAGCCAGAAAGGAGTCCTGACTGGTTTTTGTTTCTGACCAAGCATTACAGGGGAAAGGAATGTAGTATTAAATTCTTCCAATTATAGCTGAATACAATGGATTGAATAACTAAATGTATTGGAAGTTGTGGCATTTTTGTTTTTAACCATTTCCTACTAGAAATGCCACACTGACCATTTTTCTGTAAGCCAAGGAGGGGAAACTTTGTCATGGACTGTTCCAGCTGCCCAGAGACATTGGACATAGAGGACAGTAGCTTTTTCTTGCTGAAATTGTTGTGCACACAGTTCATCTTTTCTTCCCTGTTTATGCATTAAAGGATGTAACTTTACCTCCTTTTTTTTGGCATTGAAAAAAAAATTAATCCGAAATATATTTTAAAACTAATAGAATTATTTTTTTATTTCTATTTTCTATACATAATTATATTTTTCTATATATAAATAGAATATATTATATTATAATAAATATTATATATATATTTTTTCTATATATAAATAGAAATTTCTATTTCTATTTTTACATCTATTACCCAACTCTGTTCTTAAAATGTTCTGTGTGATGTACATGTACATTATTAGCTTGTCTGAGTTTCAGTAGGGTCCAGCCTCTGCTGTCACATCTTGGAATGTGAATTTATCACCTCTTCACAGAAGTGACACTCAGCAAGGTGATGATAACCCCTAGATCATGCTCTCCCTTGACGATAGTCACCTCTTCAGAGAGACACAGTAGTGGAAATTTAGATGCAATTGATGCAGTGTTTTCAAAATTATAATTTTAGGCTGTACAGATCCTGCAGTTTGGACAAAGAAATATAGCACTGGAACTGCTCAGTTTTCTGAGGTCGTGTCTTTTTTCTCTTTCCCTGACCTATGAAAACCCTTACATTTAAAGATTGGCATTGTATCTTCATTTTTTTCTTGGCACAGGATGGGAGATGAATTTGACAGGCAGCTTGGAGTAATTTAGCTGGGGGCTGCCCCTGAAGTGGCCACCCTCCACTCTCCCCCATGTTCAAGTACTGTGCTCATTAAGCACAACAGTGAGCTGAAAAGTACAGCTTACAGAAAAAAAAAAGAAAAAAAGAAAAAAAGAGGGCATTTTTCAGCCTGGCCAGCTATGTAACTGCAGAATTTCTAAAGCCAACTTGAATAGCTAGTATGAGCCAAAACTGATAAAGTGCATGTATAGTCCCTGAAAAATTATGTTTATATTTCTCATGAGGAGGCGAGAGAGAGTGAAAATAATTGTTACTCTGGAAAGTTGAAATGGAAATAAATTTAAGGCTTCTGTGCATATCATCAGAGTGCTCAGTTTGCCCTTGAGAATACTGGTAATATGAGGGGCTATATGTGAAAGTAGCACCATCCATTTTCTGGATTATGAGACATGAGTTTCATACTCACTAGCTCATAGAATTGTCAGATGTACTGTTAAAAAATATATGAAGATCCCTGGCTCTATAGTAGCTGTGATTTTAGAGGTGCCATGTTGGATTTGCAGCTTTTTTAAGGAGGTCATTCCTGTAATAGTTTCTTTTTAATAAGCACTATCTAGGTTTTAAAATGAAGAAAGAGGTTCAGGAAGTGACTGCAACAAGTCAGGCTTTATAGAGTGCTGTAGATCTTTGTGGTTTACTCATCTGAACTTCATATAACTGCAATTGAAGGGTCAGTAGTAGCTGTATGACTGAACTCTATCTTACATTAAAAAAAAATTACTTGTGCTTTTCTTTTTTTTCATCTGAATCAGCCACACTTCTGAAAATTCTGTACTCACAAAACTTTCAGTATGCACTATTGATATTTCTGTGTCTTTATTCTGGCTTTAGACTCGATTGTGCCGTGATCCCCCTCTCTTGTGCTTTCCACACTGCTCACAACTGTGATCTTAAGCCTGTGGTTACTATTTCTGTTGTGCTGTAGCTATGCTCAGAGCTTTACAGAAAGGGACAGGTTTGAAAATGCTTGCAGCTAAAGTAAACTTCACATAGCATGTTGGCAAAAAGCAAAACCAGGTTAATAGAGACTGATCTGCAGACTGAGGCCATAAAAGACTCTTACCTTAATCTCTTCTGACTTTCTGCAGGGAGTACATTGATACTTCATATTGTCCCTTCTTTATGGCTGTGTTGAAATTAGGAAGGATGACTACAAAAAGGGAGTGAGTAGAGGCTGGTAGATGTGATATCAAAATATTGTAATTATGGGGAGAATATAAATGAGGAGGACGATTACCACATGTTAGAACATGTACATAATTCAGAAAGTAAGCAAAATATTACAGCTGTGATTGAAGAAGCAGTATGTACATGTCCCACAGGTCTCAGTTGCTAACACCACATGAATTGTTTCACAGTGCTATAGATAAAGTATCAACAGTTACTTTGTTTTAGGCAGCTGATACTAGAACTGTTGTGGTGGCTGCAAATGTAAGGAGGATATTTTCAAGTGACTTCTGTGATTTGAGGCTCTTTGATCGCCTTCATGGTCATAAGCTTGGCTAATGTCAGAACTTTTTTGCTGAAGTTCTCTCTCCAGCCATTTTCACTCTCAACGTTGTAGTCCTCTATTAAGCATATAGTTCACTTTTTTCATCATTCTTCAGTTCCATGAGATTTTGTGATACACTGATCTGCATCATTTGCATTTGTCATTTATAACCCTACATTCTTAGATGTTCTGAGTCTTTTTGCATTTGTCTGCACTGGGTCCCATTTATTTACTGTTCCTTCAAATATTGGGAAAGTGAATACTATTTAGGTCACTGTGGTGAGTTGTCTCCAGTGGGGATAACTGAATAGGTTTTCAGTGCATAATGGTATGCAAATAATATACCTCTGCCTCTCATGGGAATAGACTAAGTATATGCACAAGCTTTCTGTGACCTTAATAGGTTTGCAGGCATCATAATACACTATGTGCTGCTGTAGCATAGTATCTGATGTACAAATATTTCAAATATAGTTGAGGGAAAATAAATGTATGAAATAACTCTGTGGATTTAGTGTGTGATCCACACACCTTACTGTATTTGGAAGCATATACCAGCGATACAACTGATTTACTTTTGTAACATAAGCAGTAGGTTTTAATAATAGTCACCATTAATAAAATAAGATGCAAAATGTCTTGCTCCTGGAACATGCTGATTCTCTACAGTGGTAGAGTGTCTACATGTATGATGCAATATGAAACTGAAAAGCATACAGTAAGATAAATAAATTAATCCATTAGACTGCTTTTATGCTTATGATGTTTCACATGTGAAAGTACCTTTTAAAATTTTTGCTACTTTTAAGTTTATTTTTATTATAGGTTCTAAAGTGATTCAGGAAGCAGATGCTGCATTTAAAAAAGCTTTGCTTTAGTGACTATTTCTGTGCAAGAGAATGCATTCTTCCCAAAACTTCATTTTGCTCAAATTAACTTGTATTTCCACTGAGGGTGGCTTATATTAAGCACAAAGGGAGGCTTAGTGGTTTAGGCTTCCATCAAATAAACTGCATAACTAAACAGGGAAGATGCCAAGCCTCACACTCTTGTACTTGAAAGTATTGTGCTCTTTCTCACGGGAACTTGAGATTAGAGAAATTATAAAGGCTTTGCATAAAAATGGGGAGTTAGAATTAATTTTTGCCTAAGCAGGGAAGTGTCAAAAGCCTATTAGGTAATTTTTCAATTTTGTCTCAACTGTTCACACATTTTAAAATAGTTGTACAACTGAGTGGAGGCGTAATTGATGTGTTGGGGTTTCTTCTTTTTCCTTGGGCTATCATAAAACGTAGTTTAGGTGCACTTAGGCTCAGAAGAAGTAGGTGTGCTAATTAAGTAGATGAAAATTTTCATATCATAGTGAGAAAATTTGCCTAATGGATTGGAAGAGTATCTTAAGAATGGTTCCCCAATTCTTAATTACTTCCAAGTATCAAATATCAGTATTACATGAAGACAATTAAACTACAAAAACCTTAGAGAGAAAATATAATTCCTAGCAGTAGAATTTCAGGGCTGTAGAGTCTATCATCTTCATTATTATTATAGTAAACAGTAGCAGTAAAAGTCTACATGGAAAAAAAAAAAGTCACTTAATAACTTTATTTGTATTTTAATATAAATTAAAAGCTGAAAATATCAAGTAATAAAGAACTACTGCTGCATTTATTTTCTTAATCTTTAATGGATAAAAAAATTTAAAATCTTCTTTATGTTGCAGCAGCCTATAAAGTGCTGGGGTAGTAGTTTAAAAATTATGCTTGATCTAAAGAAAGTTTTAGGATTTTCCTGATTAAAGGAAAACTGGTACAGCATCACCTCTTACTGGTAAGATAAATCACTTTTATCTTTTAATAAATACAGTATTTACCAGAAGAAATACAGTCCCAGAGCTGCTTTCATTTTGTTGATCAGTTTTGCTGTTCTATGAGTCGTCTTTGGTGGAACAAAGCTCACATTTGGGATGAGATTTAGTGGCAAATGTGAAAGTAAGCAATACTCCTAAGTGGGCGTATTTTCCTTCATGACTTTTCCTCATGCTGCTGAAGGCCTTCTGTCAAGACCCACTTTCAGTTTCTTTTAGCCTGGACCTTAGAGTAGCCTGATTCCTCCTTTGCTCTTTCTCCTCCTCCCAGAAGCTGTGAATGGGAATTACTCAACTGAGAGTACAACACGGTTGTGTTCTTTTTGTGAGATGAGGCCTGTATAGGAGGGTCATTAGTTAGATTAGTTCTCCAGTTTATAGATTCCTGTTGTTTTGTGTTTGTGTTCTTGGCATAGTAATGCCAGCAATAAAAGGAAGCCAAGTGCATGCATGGATGTGTGGGTAGAATGGAGGGAAAGAAAAGGGAAGAAGCTGTTACATCCTTTTTTTATTGCTTAATACTGATCGCACTGGGTGTAGAAACATTAGTAAAAACAACTGTAATCTGAGTGCACAACTAAATTATTGACTTAGTTTGTGTTACTTGTCATATATGAAGAATCAGGACCTTTCTGTTCAAGGCAGATTACTGAAGTATGTTATAGTGGGCTGTCGGAGATGCAAGATTTAATTCTGTTTTCTGGTGTCAGTTCGGTGCTCTGTAACATTTTCATTTCTCACATAACCTACTGCAGCTTTTATTAATTATTACTTTCTTATTGTTTACACATGAAAGCTTCTCTGATAGGCAGTGTTTATTTAAATGGTATTTCAGTGAGTAGTAAAATTAGCAGTAACAGTTCTGCTAGGTTTTTTCTTCTATCTACTATATTTCTTGAGCTTATGCAGCATAAAGAGTAGCTGTTACCAATAAGCTCACATTGATAAGGAAAAATATAAACATTATCAATCTTAGTTTGACATGTTTTGCAGTGCTGTGATGGCAGATACCTTTCTGAACAGTTTTTCTCAGGTGAAGGCACTGTTAACTCCAAGTACCTTCACACGTTTAACCCACTTAGCCATGTAAACTTAGTGAGGTGTTATCGGTGACTCTTTTGTGCTAATTATATTTTGTTTACTCTTCAGTAGCATGCTGTGAGGAGCACGGCAATGTAACTCACAAGCTCTTGACAGGACTGATGAATGGCCAAAGATAGAGATATTGGCAGGCTGCTTTCTAAATGCTCTGTCTAGAATTGTTTTTCTAAATAATTCAGAGGGTTGGAATTTGATAGAATCATTTCCCTTTGGAGAATGAATGGAAGGGGTAAATGAATGAAGGCTCCAGTGTTGTGTTCATGCTTTGTCCTTCCTGGTCAATTTATTTGCATGAGGTTGTGATCCAGCTTTGTGCAAGCACTACTTCTGTAGTGACTGGCTTTCTGGCTTGGTGTGTGTGACCCTGCCATAGTCAGCTCTCTCATCTCCACCCCAGGGTGAGAGCCCTGTGCACTGACAGATGATTCCTGTGGCTCAGTGCTCCTGGAGAAGCTCAGCTCCAGTGGTGGAACTCTGTGACTTAGTGATCACATATTTTCAGGAGGGAGTGCTTAGCACAAAAGACCATCTACCAATACATGGCTGACAAACAGATGAAGAGTGGTTCTTAAAAGGAACAGAATGACAATGTGACATCAGTAGGGCAGTAACTTGTGGTTAGTTTAGATGGTAGGCAGGAAAGGTGCAACTGGTTTGCCACTAGGTAAGACCATCTGTGGTTTTGTCTTTTTGAAGGTTTACCCTTTCAGAAAGATGTCAATACTATACATATTACATGTGGTAGTCTGGAGGGGTGTTTACTCAGCTACACTCGTTCATTGTTCCAGAAGAGATGGTCTTTGTTGAGCCCCATGTTGCATTTGAGTGAAGAACCTAGTGTCATGCAAATGTCACATGGGGACCTTGAACATTTATGGTAACATAAATCTGCCATTTGGCAGCTGCCTGCAGGAATGGATCTGCTTTCTGTGACTACTTGTTCTTTGACATATGAAAGGTAGCAGAAAAAAGAAAAGCTGGGTGGTGGTGAGGAACAGAGAGATCTGGCACCAGCTGTAATACACTGGTTTCTCACTGAAACATGTAAATGTTTTCCAATAAAAACACAGCCATATTTAATTGTGCTCATATAAATGTTCAGGCACCTTTTGCCTCTGCCCTGCTTATCCATACATCTATTTTTTTCATGCCTGTCTCTGTTTTGAGTTGTGCAAACTGGAGAAAGCATAAATGTAGCACACAGCTCTGGGCAAAGGAGAACTAGAGAGCCCAGAGATTTTAAAAATGAGAAGTAATATGCACTTGAATAAGGAATATTAATTTGGAATCCGATTTCTTACAGTGTAGCTGTTGAGACCTTTATTAGATATTGTAGTCAATATGGCATATTGAGTAAAAGATGTAACGTTGTCTAACATCTGTTGTTAATACACCTACCACCTGGAAATAAATAAAGAGATACACATGAGATATGCAGAAGAAACTGTGTGGTTAGAAGCGTCACTACTGCTTTGAAAGGAATTGCATAATAATTTATGAACATCAAGGCCTCTTCATACAAACAGAAACGACTTAGTTTGAATTTGGATGATCAAAATTATATTTCATAATGGAAGTTCTAAGGCATTCAATTAATTGTACAAGATTAAGAAAAAAACCTGCCTCAGAGCATATTGATTTAAAAGCAGTTGAATGGGCTCAACTCTTTTGAGCCAGAGAGACTCTACGGGAAATCCAAGATTTCCAAGGAGGAAGTGGGGGTGCTGTGCTCTGTAGAAAGGTTGTGCTGGTCCTTGAAGTAATCATTCCAGAATAATACAGGTAGGATCCAGGCATGCTCATGCTGCCTCATCTCAGCAGAACTTAGAGGTTGGTTGCGGTATTGCTCCTGCTGGCAATGTGACATTGTATTTGTATGGACAAGATTTGCTCTGTGGAAGACTTGGAAATAATCTTTTCCCAGGAGAAAGTGAGCTGTGTATGCTGCTTGGAAAAACAGCACTCTAAGAATAGCTTGGCCCTATTTCTAAGATTGTATTTTTGTGAATACAAAATAACTTCTCTAGTAGTCTCTGTGCACCCTTTTCACCTTCTTTGTTCTTTGCAGCTGATGTTTGTCTGCTTAACCTGAGGTGGGGTATAGCAGCAAAGGGGTTGCTTATATATGTGATGATTTTTTGGAGGTCCTCCTCACTGAAGTATGCCTTGCTAGAGAGTATTTTGGTTGTTTTCTGACCCCCTTTAGTGTAAGGACCTTGAGAAGTTTATCTTTCTATTTGTGGCATAGCTCTTTGTATTGAATGCCTTTTACTCTTGTTTTTGCTTATAATCCTCTTCTTGTTTAAATTATTTAAATACAAACACATTAAAAAAGATGGATGCTTCTCAAAGTAGTAGTGGTCAAGCTTAGAATACTGAGTCTACTTAATTAAGCTGCTCATTCTCTAGTTTTACATGCTTCACTTGGCACAAAGCTTGTGTTTGCAAATGGGATTCACATATTTGCTGTGGACTTTAGGTGCCCTTTTGTGAAAAGTCATATCATGGCTTCCTTTGAGAGTGTGAATTTGATGAAAACATAAAAACCAATTTGCTTTTTTTTGTGTTTTTTTTTTTTAAGATGCAACTTTATATTGGGATTTCTTTCATCTCCACCCTAACGCATACCTGAGGTCCATAATGTAACTTGCTGAGAGCTGAGCAAGAGCTCAGCCCTGGAGCCTCAGTAGAGGTGAGACCTCTGTGGTGATGGTCAATTAAAGACAGATTTGAGGGGTTGCTGCTGCCAGTCCAGAGCTGGATGTGCTACCTTGGGATATAGGAAATCAGGAGCTGTGGTTTGGAGGCCCCCTGGTACAATCCTTATTGTGTTTGCCAGGTGGGCATCATTCATCTGAGCCCTGCCTTGTCTGGGAATTAAACGGCCCTGGGTCCCAGGTGCTGGGAAAGCTCCTTTTGATTAGAAGAAGTATATCATGTATTGTGTCACATGTTGGAAGATTAATGAGTAATTGTAAAACCACTAAAAGCACTTTAAAGTCCTATGTAATGCTGAGACATAATGCTTAAAGTAGGGAGGGAATAATAAGTGAGCAGCCATTTTTGAAGCAGAAGTTCATTTCTAAAAAGCCCTTATAGATTACATATTCTAGAAGTAAATGAAAAACTAAAGCTATGATGGCATTATTGTGGTTTATGTTATGGTGATTACACAGTTTTCAAAGTAAATATTTAAAATGCAGTTGTTGGCATTGATATGTTAATTTATTTTAACTGTGGTTCTTTCCTGTATCCTTCATGATTTTTTGTTGTTGATGAGTGAATTTTCTTAATTATTTTATTAATATTGGCAACATCAGTAATCGTGGCACTCTGATTAATAAATACAAACTGGGAGATTAGACAAAAGTACTTTAAATTGTTTTGCAGATTAACAGGCACTGTTTATGTTGGAGTTCTCTTATGACTTTAATCTTGCCCTGGGCACAAAAGAGGATTAAACTATTACTAGATGGCTGGAGTTATTTTATTTCCCCACCCCTCACTCCCCCGTGAAGACACAAAAATCAAGACTAACTGACAAATTATAAGTGCATGCTTCCACTGAAAGCTCTGAGGACTTAATGCTTGTGATTTCCTTGTGATACATATAAATTCACTCTGAAATGAAACTTTGTTGTGTGCTTTGTCATAAGAAATGAGAGGATTACCCAGTTTGAAATTTTAAATTGTGAGTAACAGAATTCCTCTGGAGTGCCTCTAGGAAACAGATAATGTGCTATTGCCACAGAGCACAGAGCACTGCCACTGAATGTGGCTTTTACAAGTAGTTTCCTTGTCCTTCAGTTGGAGATCTGTGGTTTTTTTCCTAGGCAAGGATCTGAGATTGGCCTTGGATTTCAAAGACCTGTTTTGAAAAGTGGATCTTTCTTTTTTGAGATTTCAATACTGGTCTTTGACACAGACCCTAACATAAAATTGAGTATCTTGAGAAACAAGAAAGAAAACCTTTAGTATTGCAATGGGAGAAATTGAAGTGTTCATTTATGTGGAGAGTGATCAAAAGCACAGCTATTTACACCCCAAAATATCTAAAATTCACCCTGGTGGTCTAATAATGATGATGAGCACTGTATAGACAACCATCAGGCATGCTTCACTTCCCTGTGAGTGCTTACTGGCCCCCAAGAGTAGCAGAGGGGGAGAACACCACGGAGGGGTCTGCACAGGATTTCCCTCTGGTGCTGTAGCTGCTGTTAAGGGAACTTCAGAATCCCAAGTGATGTTTTCTCCCTCATGTGTGAGACTAAGTTGGCCAAAACTGGGTCTGGGACACTTAGCACTGAAACTCCAGAGAGAACCAAGCAGGGATTAATTTGAAATACAATAAATGCCACTATAATGGAGTTGTTGGAACACAGATAGCATTTCTAATGTTTAGGTTTTGTGCAATTACATATGGATATTGTATACTCACAGTAAAAACACACCCCAACTGCCTTGGGTTGGGGAGCACCGATAGCAGGGATGATGTGCATGTTCATTCTGAAGGTTTTGCCCACTTTCTTAAAGCCCTGTTTGGCATTAGATGTTGGAAGAAACTGAAGAATTTGCATATCCCTTTTCCATTTGGTAATGACTACATTCCTGACTATAATACTGAGTGCACTGCTTTCTCTCCTCTCAGAATCCCCGTGTGGATTCTGAGGTTATAACTCAAAGCAATCTGTACATCCAGTGTTTTTGTCCTTACTGAGGACAATAAGGCAAATGGAGTTCTATTGGCAGAGGACTTGGAGCTTTGCATTATAATGATATTTAACACAGTTTTTTCCATGTGAAATGCTAAAACATGAGGTTTTAAATCTTTCTTCTGTTCTAATATGACATTTTAAAAGTAAACCATTTTTAATCTAATTATCACTTCAGCATTAATACTTATTTTATTATTTTTTTGCATAACGAGTGTTGCATGTTTTATAAAACACCTTCACTGAAAGTCTTGGACACTTTGCATTTGAGTACCTACAGACCCATGCAGTTTGAAAATACACTGTTTTATCCTCTTCTTAATTACAGTACTTGAAGCAACTCTCTGTTAACTGTTTTTAAGTTCCACAGATAATGAGTCTCCTACAACTAGAGAGCGTACAACAGAAAACTGTTCACAGGAGGAAGCTTGCTGTTGCTTAGCTACCTTTTTAATTTGGAATCTCCAGCAACTCAATAATGACTGGCCCTTACGCTAAATGTATTTGTTCGTGACATATTGTACCATTTTATGTGTGCATTTCACCTGTGTGTCACTGCTATTATTGTAGGGATAAAGAGGGCATTTATGGTGGGATGGTGTTGTGCTGCAGGTGACAAAATCTAAACACGCTGGTTCCATCAGCAGTGGTCATCACACTGAGTTCTTTGTAACTTGAGCAGAAAGAGCTACTACTGCCTTGGCACCTCTGGGTCAGTCCCAAGCATGAGAAAGTTGTGTATAATTTGTAAGTATTGCAGCCAATCTGTGGCTTTTAATAGTACACATTTTCATATCACTTTAGGCATAATAAGGATACAGAATTAATTGTAAACTGAAATACTGCAGCTTAATATTGGGAGTTTGTAAAAATCCATTTAGCATTTTCTCACTTCTGCCTGACTTTCAAAAACTGCCTGACTTTTACAGAGATTTCTTGGAATGGGAGCCTAAGCTAGGCAATGTTCACAGGATAAATACTTTTAGTCCCTTTTAGGGGGACTAAATACTTTTAGTCCCTTTTAGATTTTCATGTCTGTATGCCCCTAGTGGAAAATCCTGGCATATTTCAGGATAATTTTGTGCTCAATTAACCTTGCTGTTGACTTACATATGTACAATAGAGCTGCATCTCTTCACCCTTTTATTGTGGATTGATATTTATGTGTAGGTTTCAGTTTCTGGGTCTGTAAATCACACTTAATAAAATAATTTTTATATTTAAGATTAGAAAGCCTGTAGCACTTGTATAGTCTCATGTCTTTTTTTTTTGTGTTGTGCCTTTTTTATCCTTATTTTAACACTGCATCCCACGGCTTGAACCTGGTGATATGTATGCCCTTGATTTCCCAGCACAGAGCCACTGCTGCTCTGGCATCCCTTTGCTTGCAGAATTCCATGAAAGCTTCAGCATGCGGCATGACAAAATGTAAAACCATACTCATAGATCACCTTATAAATATTTATTCATATAAATTCTTTACAGAAATTAAATTACGTGTTCTGTACAAAATAGGAGAGAGGCTTTTAGTGTCACTGACTGCAAATTGAAGTAATTTGTCTAGAAGGGTCAGGTGCCACTTTGTGGTAAGGAATTTGTCTGAGATCCAAGAAAAGAAAGATTGATAGTACAAAGAGATTGATGAAAAAGGCTCTGCAATATGCATACGAAGTTAGGGGTTAATTAGGAGGATTTAAACAAGAAAGTTCCTTTTTGTGGAGAAGTGTCGCATGCTGTTACTGTCAGAAGCGAGGTGTGAAAGGCTGGCAGCCTTTTTGAACACTCAGAGTTGATTTTCTGAGATGCTTATGTGGAGATGTCTGGTTGCAAGTATCAATGAGGTGGCAGATTACCAACAGCACATACACTGGAGCCAGTGAGTGCTTCTTAGGAAATGAAGGGGTTTGTGTGTATAGGCACCGTCTCTTCATGGATCTTTGGTTTTGTTATTGATGTAAATTACAATGCTGGTTCTCTGATTTCATCAGGAAAAATCATTAATATTACAGAGGGACAAGTTCTTGGGGTGTCTCAAGTGAGATGGCTATTTGTTATACTTTTTAATTACAAGTGTGGTACTTAAAGAAAAATACTAAAGCTAAAACTACATAGCTTAGAAAATGGGAGCTGAGCAATCATCAAACATTGTTTTCTTGTTGGTAGGAAAGCTGTTTTGAAAGAACAGATGCTGCATACTGTTCCTTATTGCATTCAAGTTCAGCAGCCACCTGGTACATTTAGTGAGGAACAAGAAGCTTCCGTACACAGATTCATGCAGAAATTGAGATGGTCCCATCTTTTGTAGTTGTTATTCACAGGGCAGAAAGAGAATTTAAAATTTGACTTAAATGCAACAAAACCAAAATTCTGTGCCCCTTGTGTCTTATTCTATACAAGGACAAAAGAGTGCAAATCTTTCAGCAAGGCAAGAATAAAGAACTCAGCAAGCACTTCAGTATTTATTATTATAATAGTAAATAATCTCCATCTGCCTAGGAGATCTGTAAAACACACCTGCTGAGGGCAAGAGTAGGCACAGGTACCAGGCACTGAGTTACACTGTAATTCTGGTATTTTTTTAAATGAGATTCGTAGCTAAAATTTTGCATTCCTATAGCTTCACCTCATTATTAGCCTCAGAGACAGCTCTTGGGCTACATAGCAGCTCCTACCTTCGTCAGTCCATTTCTTGCTGAATATAGAGTATCTGAAGTTTTTTTTTAAATAGGAGGAAGGAGACAGGCAAGTTTTATCTTGTCTTACTGCTAAGTGGAAGATAGAAAAAGCCTTAACAGACTGAAGCATTTTGCTTTTTACTGAAGATGAAATAAATGTTGAAGGGACAGGTATTTGAATTGCAGAAGATATTTCTACATTAAGGCAAGGCAGTTAGATTCAATGAGGCCCCTGGGAAATGTGATTGACATGTAAAAGAATCCTATTTTGTTTTATGTTATCCCTGTAATAATGAATCTTAGCTCCTTATGTGGTTACATATCTGTTTATCCACGTAATTCTGAGTACAAAAGGAGAGGTAGAAAACATTCTAGGTAGTGGAAAACCAACACCATCTTTTCTCTTTCACATTTGCACTTGTTGCAGTATCTTTCATAGTTGCAGCATTTTTCTTTTCTAATAAAATGAGACTAGGTATGAGATACTCTGTCCAAAAGAATTAGTTTGAACATGTTGAACAACACTGTTAGGCACCACAAAAGTGGTATCTTGGGCACAGTTCTAGTGGCCTTTTTGTGGTACTTAACCTCCCTGCTGGAGTGGCAGCTCACCTCCCATCAGCCTTTCCACCATATCAAAAAGAAAGGTGCTTCTACTTCATGAAGAAATAAAGCTTACTGGTATTTTTTGCTACTGCAAGGATTTTTTTTTTTTTTTCACTTGATAAACACAATGCCTCTTACCTGTGAGGACTAAGTACATGTTCTTAGTTTTTATCTTTTTCTTTGTTTTTTTTCTTTTTCAGAAACCAAAACAAAAGGACTGGCATCCTCCTGGAGGATTTATTTTGGGACTCTGGGCATTGATCATCATGGTTTTCTTCAAAACATATGGAATCAAGCACATGAAACATGTTTTCTGAATTCAAACAAACAAGATGATTGCATTGACTGCTACTTTGGATTCATTGGTGTCACTGGAGTGCTCTGTATGTGTGCTACAGTTGTAGTGAAAAGCATTGAGATCTCACTTCTAAAGGTTCTTTTGAAGTCATCTCTTCTGCCCCTTTTTCTGAAAGTTCTAACAAATAGCTTTTATGTTAGATTTTTTTTTTAAACTGTCTTTTTAAAAATTCCTCAGAAAAGCATTAAAAATTGTTTTTTCTTTCTAGTCAAACTTAAAAGAGAGGGGGGGAGCTAAACACATTATCAGAATTTCTGAGGTTGATTGTAAATGGGCAAATTCTTTCCCCCATACTTCCAAGTAAATCTTAGAAGTAGTCGACCTATCACTAAAGACCTGGCCATTGTGCAGAATGTTGTCAGTTTATCAATAAAAACTTAAGCCACTTTGCAGACTTTGCCATGACATATGACAAAGCTTTCTTCACAAAAATACCATAGAATATATTGGATTTTTCTGTTCTTTTCTTTTTTCTTCCCTGTTAAATACAACCCTTAGATTGATCCTCTCACCTTGGGCGGTTTTGAGTCTAGTATTCCATGAGTTGGTGAAAGTGAAACAAATATATATGATTACCTCATTGAATCTACTTAAAAAATGCCAAAAATTGCAGAAGTATGACTTCATTGTGTCTACTAGGAACTCTTTGTAGGTGTGTATTTTCACTCCATATAATGTGGAGTTGGATGCTTTCAGGGTTTTCAGTGCACTGGATTTTTGCACAGAAGAGAATTGACTCTGGATGAGACCTGTTATAAATTGTACTGTGGTATGTCATTTTTTAAAAAATACTGTTTCTGAGCCCTTGAAAAAAGCTTTCTCATCTTGGTTTTGTTGATTCTGTCTTGGCATACTGGTTTGCTCTTCTCGGACATATACTGATGAATGTATGCTAAAAAGGTTTTGTCTGTATAATGTACTGATATGAGAGAACAGAAGAGCTATTCTGTGCATGTGTAGAAGCAACCCTTTTGGCAAGGAGCAGCTTTTGTAGTATGCTTTTGGAACCTGTTCTCTAGCTTAATCATAATAAAGCTTATGTGATGTGTACATGTTGTAAATGCTAGAAATTATTGGAAATTCTTTGTAATCACACATAATATCAGTGCCAGCATATTTATTTTAGAATATGGTATTGAGCATTTCTATATTGCACAGAACATACAAATTTGAGAACTCTAACTTTTTGTTGTCCTTCTTTCTTGTCTCTCAGATTGATTGCTGCATCATAGCCTCAGGTCAGGGGTGGCAAGCTCGGTGTAGCAATCTCATCAGAGAGTTGTGTGTATACAGACTGGGAGGGCTACAGAGAAGGCAGCCAGTGAGGCTTCCAGCTGTTTCTAAGGGCTGATGCCAGAGGATAATAAAAACAGCAGTGTACAACATCTCTAGGGTATTAAAAATTTATAATTTTTTTTTTTCTCCACACATCTTCAGGGCTTGGCAAGGATAAAGATAGACAATGATCCATTATCAGGTGGTAAACACTATAAAGTTATGGTATTGAGAACTTTTTCTTGTGCTTTTCAGTGAGCAGCAGGAACTGTTTTCAGTAGTCTGCTGAGCACCAAGAATAGGAATTAATCTGTGTTTAAACCAAAAGCATTGCTACACCACTGTCCTTCTTGTATACTGATATTCTGAGAGTCTTCTGGTGCACCCTTCCTAAGCAATGACTTCATATCTAAAATCTGATTAAAGGGTGACTTTTTTTAAAATAAGAAAACCTTTCCCCCCCCCCCCCCTCCTCAGCTGTTTCTAATGCAATAAATCAACAATTTTTTAATCCAGCCTGTGGTAGTGTTTTTTTTATTGTAACTAATAATTTTAATCAAATGTTGATTTTACAGGCAAGTTTTGTCACACTTCAGGAAGTGGCTATAGTGAAGCTGATAGAGCTCTGTGCCTTGCTTCAGTTGCAGTTTCACTTATTCAGACTCCTCAAACCATATTCAATCTTTCTCTTACCCTCTTTCAGCCTTTTGCAGGAAGAAATAGAATAATTTACAGAACTCAGCTGAATTTTGCAAGTAGCAGAAGATACCAAAGATGCAGTCCTTTTAAAAGCTTATCTGCCTGGGGAAAAGGAGGTAATTAGGTGGGTTATTAAAATGCAATTTATGAATGGAAGCACTTAGTAAGTGTGCCTATGAAGGTGATAAAATTGAACTGAGAACAACAATTTGACTAGAATGCAGCAAATTGTGCTTCAGGCACTTCTAACATTTTTATATGCACAAAGTGAGGAGTTGAAATAGATCGTTCTCAGAGTCACCATGAATAAAGTTGTCTGTGCTACATTTATGACATAGTACTGTACAGTGATAACTTTTATTCCTGGAATAGTTATAATATGAAAGCAAGTATAGAAATGTCATATGTCAACGTGTTTTGTGTGTTTATTTATTTAAAGTTAGGAAGTTTTTCATTTTTCATGAGAGCTCATCAAACTTCTTTTGGGATCTTGGCTCTTGGAACAGAACAAGCAGCCATCAATCACAAACCATTTGTCTTTTATGCTAAACAATGTGTGTGTGCAGTATATGTGTTTCCTCTGTGTGCAAAGATGATCTTTTTAACAGAATCTGAAAAACAAGACAGATGGCTTCTTTTGCATAGAAACTTCTGGAGCAGAAACAAATTCCAGCGTTTTGTGAGTCTGCGTAGATAGATCAGTGATTCAAGCATGCATGTGCTTGCAAAATTTTCCATGTTCCTGTCTACACCCTGTACTATATAACTGCATTGACAGGTCTTGCAGGGGGTTTCATAGACATGGCTTAGAATACTCGTGGATGATAAAAATGTGAGTTGTTTTATTTCAGTTTTTCAGCTCTCTTTGGGATCACATACTGAACTGCGTTACTATTACTGAACCAAAGAAATGGTAAATTGACAGTAGGTTTATAGTCACATACACATTCTCTCCTATCTGTGCACTTTGTTTGATTTCTGAACTGTCTATGAAATGCTGTATACACTTAAGAACACTGTTTTGTATGACCATGCCCAAATGTTGACACAAATGTGGGAATATAAGCAACACTCTTGTAAGACTGTAAAGTTAGATCCCCACAAAAATCAGTAGAGAAAGAAGCCTGAGTAGTGACGAGACAATCAGTGTTACACTGGTCTGTGCCAGCTAAATCTTTTAGTATTGCTTGTTGAATATCACTATGAAATGCTGTCAGCATAAGCAAAGATGATAGTTTAAAAGTATCTTTACAAATTTGTCAGATTCAGCTTGGAATCTATCATGGATTTGACTGGATTTGGTGAAAAGGATTTGCAAAATGCTGAGGACAGTGAGGTATTGTACTGTATTCCTCAACATGTAACAAGGAATGGAAGGACTAACTTGTCCCACTGAGGCAGACAGGTAAAGTGTGTTGCCCTGGCAATCCTGATACCAACAGCATGTCATTCAAGGGGTTTTTCAATGCTTGAGAGCTGCTTCTTTCTCTTCTTTGATGGATGCTTAGAGAGAAGGAATAAAAAGAAGTTTCTAGTCTGAAGACTTCCAAAAACTGAGCTAATTACCCCTTCAGTATAGATGGGGAAATGAGATGCTGCCAGTTGCTGGTAAACAGTTAGATTTGATCCAGTACTTTGTTGTGGTGTGAACTGAAAATCCCAAAGTTCAGGATTATTTGGACTTGATAAAAATAGATGAAGTGGAAGGCAATTCATAAAGTGGGAATGGTGTGTTTCACAGTGCCTGCAGCATTTTAGAGAGACGACAACCTTTGCATATGGCACAATCTGGGGACAAAGATTGGGAGAAGATTCTGTACAGATCTTCCAGCTCTGTCTGTGTCAGAGAGCTGTGCGTGACCTGGTAGAATTTTATCATGCTTCCAGACTAATTCACAAGCATAAAATATTTCACCCATGAGACTAATCTATCTGTAAAGTTATAAACTACAGAAAATAGCTGTGTATATAATGAACGTATCTCCTCAACCATGACTTCAATGCTTCTGTACAATAATAAGCATAATAGTTTTTGCATTTTTAGTGATGAAATTTAAAAAAAACAAAAAAAAAGCAACAGGGAAAAACTGATTCTCATGGAAGGCAATATCCTCTGCTGTGTGCATTTCCATGAACTTTTAAAAATAATACGCTGTAGGGAAATGCATCTCGAAAGCATTGGTGTTTTATGAGTAAAACTTGTATATGCTGCATAACTTACTCGGAAAACAGAATTTCATAGCACTAATTTCACTTGCAAGTTCTTTAAAATGAGTTACTTTTTCTCCCTTAATGAGGATTTCTGCCTGATTCAGTTAGTAAATTGATAGTTTCTAAGGTTTCAGTGAAAAGTTAATGAAGATGTACATCAATTAATGTTTGATTGTGCTGTGTCTTCATCCCTATGGAATTTTAGTTAACATTTTTTTTCCCTTATTTTAAATGTATATGTCCAAGGAACATTTCTCTGACACAGTCCCTCTCTTTGCAAAATTTTTTTTTGTGTATAGAAAGTTTCTGCACTTGCTTTTTTTGCTTGTTTGTGTATAGCTGCTCCTTCTCTGCAGTATAATTTGCAATGGACTTTACCAGGAATAGCTTTTTAGTGGTTAGGTACTGCAGATGTGTAGCCATGTTAAAAAAAAAAAAAAAATGCTGTAGTGGGAAAGGTTTTAGTTTTGTCCAACACAAATGAACAATCCCACTTAATCCCAGCAGCTCTTTCCATTTTGTCATTGTGCGCAGCTTAGTTACAGAAAGGATGCAATAGGGGGGACTATATCCTCATAGTTTATAATCCTGTCCACTTCTTTTGCCTTTTTTGTTAAAACATCAGCTCTTGTTTTAAACTCAGCCCCACTAAATGGTTTCCTTCAGGTTGCTATGAACAGACTTGCTTCATGTTGTATATTTGGGTATTAACAAATAGGCTCCAACTGGTTCGATTGCCAAAGTGAAGTCAGCAAAGTCCTAAAACCTTATACCTTGCCATTTTGCCCTTTATCTTGCCAGTTTTTCAGTGGTGCCTTGTGATGGGTTGAGGGGCAATGGATGTAAACTGGAGCACAAAAAGTTCTACCTCAATATAGGGAAAAACTTTTATATTATGAGGGTGACTGGAACAGGCTGTCTGGAGAGATTGTGGAGTCTCCTTCTCTGGAGACTTTCAAGACTCATCTGATGCATTTCTGTGTGACATGCTCTAGGTGACCCTGCTTTGGCTGTCGGGGTGGACTTGATCATCTCTAGAGGTCCTTTTCTGATAGTACCTTAAGAGTTTTCTGGCTTGTGTAAAGAAGCTGGCAGATTTAAGTATCAGTAGGCATCTCCTAAAGGAGATAAACCTGTTTGAGAAGCCAGATTATTAAGGTTACTTTCCTTGGCTGTTAAAAGGGTCTTGCTCTCCACTTGAACTAGATGGCTTGATGTTGCTTTTAGTAAAATGAGAAAGCAGTTATTGTCAGGTCTTGTGGCTGCCTGGCACATGGGGAGCATGGCAAGACTAATTGAGCTTCAGTGCTCAAGTTGATGTTCATTGGCTAAATTTTTTTTGGTATTTTTATCTATTAATTTAGAGAGTCTAGCCCCTGTATCCTGTATCTAGGAGTGACAGGAAGGAAGAGTACAGCAAAGCAGAGAAAATATTTTGAGATATTTTCCTGTGTAGTTCTGCTTGTAACCTTATGCTGACAGTGCATTCTCCTAGCCTGTATTTCCTGTGTTCAGATGGGTTCAGTAGGTGAGGATTTTCTCTTTTACCCTGAGGTACTATAGCTTCTTTGGAAGTTTTTTTGAGACATCTTGATAAACTAGTTGTGGAACTCAAAGTGAACTCATCACCTGAATCTTTTAGTGTACTTGCTTCAGAGAACTTAGCACTCAACAGATTTATGACATGGCTTTTCTGACAAGAGCTGCATTAAATCTTAGCTAATGTATCTTCTTTATGACTGCTAATTATTGTTAGTTTTCCATCCCTTTAGAACATGCTGGGATTGGTTTCTGTAGTTTCTTATCTTTCTGTCTTCCCAGTTTCTGAAGGCAACTCCCAGTCACAGTACTCCAAAGTGAACAAGACACTGTATGTTAATCATCTGCTGAGTAGTTTCTCTGCCTGGGTCACAGCACAGATAACACAATTCCTCCTTCTCCTGCTGGCAGTGCATGGGTGTGCCCTGTGTCAGCTGTGTGCTCGGGGTGCTGGCACCCCTGGGAAGGTGCTACAGAAGGACAGGAGATGGTGGTTCACAGCCTCTTTCCACACATCTTTATTTACCATGGAGCCTGTGATAAAAGTCACCATTTTTGTTTTCACTGTGATACTGCAACTCCATCCTTATGGTGGTCAAATAGTATCATTTCACATTTCATGTTTTCTTGTAATTTTCAGTGTAGAAAGCATTTTAATAATTGAGTGGTTTTAAAGGTATTTAGCATAAGCAGAGCCATTTTATGACCATTTTATGAAATGTCCTTTGAGTTTTACACTTTTCTGCTTTAGTAAAGAGAAATTTCTCACCATCTTAGACTCTTGTCCTTTCCCATTTCCTAGCTGTGTTCTTAAAGGAGATTGTCCTTAAATTATCTTTTTCTCTTCTGCTCCTTTCTCCTTCAAAATCTTGTGGTATGTTAGGTGTGCTTGCCATAGGGAGGTGGAAACTCGATCAGCAATATTACCTGATGTACCAGGAAAGGTTAAGCACTGATACCTGTATGGTTTCTGTAGTATCTTCTCTTCTGCACTATTTTGTCATCTTACAAATACACTTTCACTTTCACCATTTAACTGTTTCTTTTTCTTTTCTTTTTTTTTTTTTTTAACCCTGATTAATTGAACTAGATATTACATCTCCTTGCATCAAATAATTAACTTTCATTAGTCAGAGATGATGATCAGAGTTTTTCAAAGAGGTTTTGTGGCACGTGATAGATTTGTTGAATATTGAAAAGTAATTTCTGCAGAACAGCCACGGCTACCAAGCCACAACCTCTCACTATATCAGCTCCAGCCTGACTTTGGTCTTCATATTCTAGGAAAATACATCAAGATAGCTCAAACCATGTTTGATTCTTTACTCTTTAAATCCCTTTCACCCATCCCCCAGTGTTCTTCCAGATATTTTTATATTATCGTGTACTTGCCTCCTTAAAACTATTTTGGGTAAAAATCCCCTAATTTCCTATGAAGTTGTCCTGCAGTATTTCTCAGGCAGGATTTTATCAACTTATGGTCCTGTTCATGTGTATGTATATATAATGTATGTAATTGACAATGTGTGTTCTACTGGCTAGAGCCAGGAGTAGCTGTCAGCATTCATGCATCTCTTCTGAAATCTAGTGCTAAGACTGTAACTTGGTCTTAGTAAGTTTTTTAACCTCCCCTTTCCTCACTTCCCTTAACCATGAATAAACAGTATTAACCTGTCCTTCTGAAGCATTAACACTTTGGATGGAAAGTTTTGTCAAAGTGCATCGTGTTTTTGCTTTGTATCATCATGCTGTGAGCTGGGCATCTTACAATCACTGTGCCAAAACAGCAGAAAGCAATGGTTGTTATTTTTCTTTTCTTACTTACAGAGATATTTTATCATTCTCAGTTCCAGTTGCACATCTCATGGCATAAGAGCTGTGGTTCTTCAAGATGAAAAATAGCTACTCCGATGAAGCCAAGCATAAAAACATATGGTACAAGAAGTTTAGAACTAAAGTAACATAGATCTTAAAGCTGCTGATGTCTGTAAACACTGTTTTGCACCAGTTTTTAATATGTGAAATGATGCAAGCTGAAGCTCATCAATTGATCAAATTACAGTGAAGGGTGTAAGATGACAGCATAAACCAGAGAATGGCAGCAATGCCTAGTTTGTACTAATCTCTGGTCTGACAGCATTTTCCATCATAAATCTGTTTGGTTTATAACTGGGCCATAAAACCTTACTTCAGGCTGAAATATAGCAGGATACGCTATAGTTCACAGATTGTGCTTTTGTGGAAAAAAATACATCAGTAATATTAAAATTAAAGTTACAGCACTTAAGAATTATTTACATTTCTTTTACCACTTCAGCTTTTTGGACTGGATTTATATGCCATATAAATCTGTATGATCAGTCCTATTCAAAACTTGCCATCTCCCTGGCTTCATCAAATTCCTTTTGCAGGTGTGACTTACTCTTAGAAAATACTCCCTCTTACTTTTATGTAATTAGATGGAGGACACTGCTGAAACTACACAGGAAGATGATGATGAGACTAGTGAGTTTTGGGATTGTTTTCTTTAAAAGACTAGATGTGTACAAGGGTAACAAGAAAACATACTTGTTATTAAGAGAAACTGAGGAAGGAGTGTTTACAATCCTTAGCTTCACTCTGTTAGAAGACAGGAGTTCTACTGTCAGTTTGTCCCATGTTTCATCTTCACATACTTCTTCCTTCATCTGGTCTGCTTGGTACTGAGCAGTCTTACAGACAGGGCACATGTGGAGCACAACAGAGTCTGACAAGTCCCAGTGTTTCTGACGACTACTAAAAGCAGATCAGTGTTACTTATTTTTAAAATGATCTGGCTTTAACACTGCTATAACTAAACAGCATGCACTGCCCTCAATGGAAAAACTAAGAGCTCTATTTCAGAATAACAAGCTTTTTTTTTATTATTAGATCACTAATAAAATAACAAAAGGATGGTGGAATCATAGGACCTACTGTGATCTGTACCGTCTCTTGCAGTCACATTAGGAATGATCTGTAAATCAATTTGACAGAGTTCATCAATTTGAGCAATATATGCTGGATGCGTGCCCAGTACACATGCTGAAAGGGATGTTCAAATTACCATTAGTTCAAAATGCATTCTGTTTTTGTAGCATGTTGTGAAATCAAGTGGAAGGAGTAAAACAGTCAGTGAAAGGGAGAGTTAAACACCAGCTGCCAAGAGACAGGTTACAAACAATGGGCAATTGTACAGTTTTGCATTCAGTTTGTGTGCATGTGGTGTGCACCAGGAAAAACACCAAAAGCAAACTTTTAAGGCAAAATATGTTTCTTACTCTTTGATAGTGGGGAGGGATGCAGCAAGAAGGGTGGCTTTTTGAGGCTTGCTGTTTGGGTCCACACAGTGTTACAGGGGCAACAGTGTTCGCCACTGTCAGGGCAGTTCATTTTTCTCCTCAGAGATTTGGGGGATCTGTAGGGCAGCTGCAGCTATTGTATTCAGTTTTGGAAAGAGGATGACAGTGGTTTATAAGTAGGTTTAAATGACTGTGAGTTTGGTTCCAGTTCTAGTATGGCCTGTGAAGTTCAGCTTCCTTGATTTAGATGTTTTAAGGTAGTTTTTGTTCTAGCTTTAGTATTTGTCTAATGAGAGACATCTTTCATCACCTCAAGTAAATGTTTTATGCAATAATTACTCCTACAGATTACTTTGAATAAAATAGAGATGTAGTATTTGTGAGGAAAAAAATAAAAAAAGCTTTAACTGAAATCTTCTTTATTCACAAGCCAAATATAACCCAGTAAGTCACACTGTGAGGTTCCATACACAGCACTAGCATTTTCTATCCTCTTGGTTTGCTGGGATTTATCACCAAGTGTACTTCATGAAAAAACTGCCAAGTGTATCTTTGATCTTTTCCAGGGGACAATTTTGTACTCTTGGAAGTCTTTTCACATTCTGACCTCAGTGAGATCCAGGATCATTGATATCAGCGAAGAACTTGGAAAAGTGGAAGGCAGAGATTTTGCAGGTGCAGTGTTCTTTCTGGCAAGTCTGGCTGGTATTGTAATACCTGGTAGTGTAACTTCCTGATTTATGAAATTTGGTTTTGCTGTTTCAAGCCACTGTTGCCTGGTTTGTAGTCTGTTGCCTCAGGAGGGGTGCTCCTTCAGCCTCCTGTAGGACTGCAAGAGGCAAAACAGAACACAACCCCTCCAGCCTTGGCTGGTCTTCTCTAAAAGCATGCTGTTACAGACAGTGTTTTTTTTTTTTTAATAAACTTTGCCCTCCCTCCTCCCACCCCTAATTAAAAAACAGCAGCTTGATAGCACAACAGCAAATGCACATTAATATCAAACAGAATTTTCACTACCATCTCATATTAACATGAGATGTCAGAATGTAAAATTAGCTAGATCTGCACATGGGACCATTCTTGCTGTTAAAGGCTTTAGGCTGGAACGGAGCCCAAAATTTTTAAAAGAAATGCAACATTTCCAGATCAAATATTAATTACATGCTATGTAGAACCATATTTTTCAAACAAATTTAATAAATAAAAAGCTAGGCCCCCAAACCATCAGAAGTATTAATTTTGGATTTGCAAGATTATGAAAGATAAACAATCACGTAACTGTGAATTAGAAAAATACTGGCCTAGGTTGCATAAAAACCTCCATTAAATAAATACTGCAAGTTTTCACTATGAAAATTCGGTGGCATCGTACTTTAAAAAACCATAATGAATTACCCATCCTGGTAATGATACTCAAGCTGTTTTTCACAAATCACATACATATACAGGAAGTCAGATGGCCAAAGAAGGCTATATACTGGATTAATACACAGTTTGACAGAAAGAACTCTTCATACGTGCTGCTCCTTCATCGTAACTCCCTGACTGCTGTTGCAGTTACCAGCTGCAAATCCTGGCACCCTTCTCCTGGTTGTCTCGCTGTCCCAGAAGGTCCAACACCCTGAAGGCTGACACAGTGGGTGAGTGTGGTCGTTGTGTGTTCATCCCTCAGACCACTGGTTTAATCTCAGGGTGATTTACAGTGAGTGGTTCTGGTTTCCAGTCTGGTTGGAAAAAGTGAATATTGAAGGTCCGTGCCCAGTTCTCAAACACTCGTTTCTCTGTGATGAAGCGGTGATGGCTGCCCTTGCGTCCCCGCTCGTGTGAAATGTACATTGTGCATTCATCAGGTCCCAAAGGTTCATAATAGTGATAAGGTACTGAAAGATGATTAGGATCCCTGTGGAAGAAAGAAAATAGATGGAAGCCAGAGATGGTCTTTTTCACCGATTGAAAAGATGCTATCTTTAATAGGCTGATGGGCTCAAATACACTTTTTCTCCCAGTTAAATAGAATTTCAAGGTAGTTGTATTCTTCTTGCATATTTAATGCATCAGAATAGGGCAAAGGTCTTTTCTTTCCTCTTTTTATTGCTCTCTAATCCCCTTCTCCCGGTTAAATAAAGGACAGCATTAGCTCAAAACCAAGGGAGAGTGCTGCAGGGCTGTGTTACTACTTTGAAATTTGAAGCAAACTGCTTAAAAGAGATTTATATCTACATTGTGACTTGTAAAAAAACCTTGCAGAGGTATTTCCTGAACTGGGGGAAGAAAGGAAAGGGGAAGATAGAGGGGAGGTGGTTATCTCTGTCACATCAGTTGAACATTGCCATAGGGTCTAAGTGCATTAGCTTCAAGAGCCTAGCTGTGTGCCAGATCAGTGATTGAGTCTGCTGTTGCTGGGTTTATTAATCAAATATCTGATGCAAAAATGAGTTATTTTTTTATTTTACAATAGCAACTTTCATGTATCTAAGCTAAAAATTAAAAACATTGACCCATAGTATCCTTCTGCCCTTGTGAGCCCATCAGCATTAGCCAGCAGAACACACAGTAGTCATGTGGTGATGTAGGATATGCCACAGACCAATATTTAAGAAAAACGCCATTTTGGCTGTTCTAATCTCAATGTTTTGACGTTCCATTCTATAAAAGATACATTTGTATTATATGTAACATAACCCAAGTTGTTATTAGTTCTTCTTTTGTTTTGTTGTCTATGTTAAACTGTACCCATTAAAGTTTTACTTTGCTTATGGGGCTGACAAGAAGTCATACAACAGAACTCACACAACACAATGGCACCAGTCTCCACAGCTGCCACCAACAAACTATTCTGTAGTGGCAGAAAAGTTAATCCACACATTACTGTTTTGTGCAGTCTTGGAACTACTCAATATTAAAGCCTGAGCTGAACAGGACCCTAACAGAGAGGAAGAAATCTCAGGCCAATTCAGGGCTGTCAGCTCTAATACAGAGTTGATTATTTTCATTTTGAAGAGCTAATATTGAAGCTCACTTTCAATTGAATGCATCCACAATCTGTCAGTATTCTGTCTTGATCATTATTTTTACTGTGTAATTCTGTCATCTAAGCATTCCCTAATTTTTCTTATTTTACCATTATCCATATTGTATATGCAGTGGTAAAATATGATATTGCTGCTGCTTTCCATTTGTACCTTAGATTAACATTTTAATTCAATCAATCTAGCTTTCTGGTAACACAACACAGTGATCTATCTTACAAAACCAGAATAACAATAAAATTACATTACTAGAATAAGATGGATTCTAAATTTATTGTATATATTCTCACTGGAATACATAAGAGAGTGAAAAAAAAAATCTTTCATTACCTCATCTACACAAAACATAGTTGTAAGGTAAAAAGTACCCTTCATATAAAAATTTAATACATTTTTAGCTAAAAACTGTTAGATCTCAATTTTTAATTAATTTTTCACATACTTTTCTGACACACTGGACCTCTTATTGTAATCTCTTAATTATAATAATTTCTATGATTACTGTAAAACTAACAGGATATATTTTAATGTGATTTATTTCTCTTAAGCACTGCTAAACAAACAGAACTTCGCCTCTTCTCTTCCTTTGCACTGAAACTGGATTTTATTCTTGTGTTCTTGAGGGCAAACCTAGATGGCTTGGTAGATATTTACTGCTTAAATTTAGTACTAGTAAAGTTGAAATCATTCCTCCAACAGAATGAACAAATCAGTCTTGGTAGAAATCTGTTAATGGCTCAGGCCCAGTACTGCAAAGTACTTGCAAGGCTGCTCGTCCTGTTAGCTCTGGGTAGATATTTTTAGGACTCTCCACCTGCAGCCCCACCCTTTTTAAAAAAAGGGCTGAGTTGGGTTTGCTGTATTCACAAATTAGCCATGGATGACAGCAATAACTGGAACTGTGTTTTTCATGGGATCTATAGGAAGCCTGGTCATTCTTTTCTCCTGTTGGATTCAGGCATCCCATGACTGGTGCTATAAAGCCTTGTTTCCAAGTCTACTGGGTGGACTGGAGGTGAATTCAATGCAAAAATAAAAATGCTGCTGGCATTTAGACCTCGCCAAGACTGCTCTGCAACTGACCGAAGCTTTGAGGCTAAATTCCAAACGTTATATTCTGGCTTTAGGAACTCTGAAAGACAGTTAGTACCTAAAACATTTTTTCTGAAGTTTTTCTCCTTTTGTGGGAGTTCCAGATTCCCCAAGACTGCATGCTAGTAAGGTTTGGATTTGAACTCAAGGAAGCTTGAGGAATTGCACCATAACCCAAATTAACAGTACTGTGTTATCTTCTAACTCTGCAATTAGCTTGTGTCACCAGCAAATGAAATGCATGAGAAATTTCTATACGGAAATTGCTTGCCACCTCATTTATTAACATTAAAACAGATGCTGTTTTATCACTGACTGATACTGGACATTAATCAGTATTTTGTCAGACTTTGCATGCATATTAATAACTCAGCTGGGAGGAATCTAGGAATGTTCCTCTGTAAAACACACTATACTATCTGCCTAAATGCCTGCCAGCACAGCAACTGCGTACATGCCTGCACCCAATGTCAGTCATCTACTGTTTGCCACACCAGTGCGTGTTTTCCCACACATGGTATCCACCTACAGTGGAAGATGAAAACACAGCAAATGCTATTTGCCTCAAAAGAAACAAGGCAGGAAAAAAAAAAGGCCATCCCTTATCCCAGGCTGGTCATCCTCTTCCTTTACCAAGGAAGAGCTGTAATAACTAGCCCATTAAAACTATACGTACTCACAGGGCTTCATAAAATAATTCGTATTTTGAAGGGTGAATGAAATGTCTTTAATGTATTGAGTGATGGGCAGGTTGCTGTGCCAGGACTATGAAGATTTCTGGATTATTTTTTTGCTTTCTATTCCCAGAATCCCATTTGCTTCACCTCCATACTAGCCTTGTTTCCCAAACCATTTATGCATTTTGTTATTAAAGTTATTAAGGTAATGAGGTGAGATCCAAAGGACATGACCATCTCCCGTACAGTTCACAGTCCTGTGAACACCTTTTCTTCCATCAAGCCTGTCATAAGCTCCAAGAAATATAAGTAGCAACAACTGCTTCTCTGCCCTGTATTTAAAGCAATTGAAAGTGGAGGAGAAGGAGTTAGGAAAACACTAGCTTTAAAAGCTGTACCCAAAGGAATAAATTAAAGGATTTCAAACACCAGTTTTAAAGCAAATTATCACAGATGGGAAATGGCCTGGCAGTCAAATGAGAATTCTTATAGGAAAACTATCTGGCTCCATAATTGGAGCAAAATTTATTCATATTAGTTAAAACAAGGCTCAAAATTAAGCTCTAAGTTTCTGCAAGTTTCAGAAGGCTCATGAAGTGGAGGGAGGTAAAAATAGCCTTGTCTCAACACCCTGAGTTTTCCTTGTATGCATGAATACCCAGAGATACCTGCAAGGAACCAACCTCTCACTACTGCTACTGCTGCAATGGAAAGGGATTGGAGTTACTACAAACTGCATTAGGCTTATTCTAGAATGTGTAAATCAGATGTACGTAACAGCATAAGCACAATATCAAAGCCATTAACCCTTACTACAACATAAATCCGTAGCAAAGTAAGGGATTCAACTTTACATATAGCTGTGCTGTAAAGTACTAGAAATTTATAATAATCAGGTCACCAATTCTGGTTTAGCTATAAAAATCAATGTCCAGTGAAAGTAAATAGAAATTAATCTGAAACACGTTGTTGCAATTAATAGTGACAAATCTTTTAGTCTGTTCTCTAGACTATTTTTGCTGCATGGGTGGGAAGTGATTTGGTTAATGATCTTAAGCTAATAATTTGTAGCAGCATCAACAGTAAGATTTTCATGATACCTTTGAGATGCCCTTCACGTTACAGATGTCATACTAATTTAGTTCCATGACAGTAATCACCCACACTCATTACTTACTCCACAAATTAATACTTAAAAAAAATAATGAGTATCTGCTGAAGTTGTAAATTTGGTGATATTAAGTCTGAATAGAAGGTAAGAGACTTTTCGGTGGTTTTTAAAAAAAATCTTACTGATCCTTTAGTTGCAAATAATGAGACTAGACCATTTTGCACACACATGAGAGGGGCAGAGTGGGGGTTTTTTGGTTTTGGTGTTCTGGGTTTTTTTTTCTTTTTTAAATGGTAGATCTGCATTTTGTCTGACTGAAGACCAGGAAGCATGGCTTAATGTTACAGAACATTTCTTTATTTCTGCTACTCTATTTTGTTGTCTTGTTTCTCTGAAAGGAAGGTTAGCTGTATCTATGGCAAGAGGTTCATAGATGTTCATGGATAGATTCTTCAGGTATGGCAACTTCAATTTTCCCTTTCATCACCTGGGGAATAAAACTGAAGTAAAGACACTTTATATTGTTTTGATTAAGAAATTACCTTTTTAATTCCAGGTAAGGGTACCTTTATGTCAAGATTCTTTATGCAGGCTGGATACATTATTACATCTATTAATGGTAGGATTGATTACAGCCTTTCTTGTGGTATCATTTAATATTATACCTATTCTATTTCACTGTAGCAATTCTATGAAAGCCTTCCATACAGTTTCAGTGACAATTTTAGCTTTTCTTAAAAGCTGCTGTGTTTTGTCGTTTTTTGGGGGTTTTTTGCTTGTATGTTTTGTTTTGTTTTAAAATTAAATTTTATGTATCTAAACTAATGTGACTGCCAGAAAAGCTAGAATTAAGCATTGCTTTATAGTGAATTTCTGTCTTCTTCAGTTTTAGATCATCAGCTTATTTAAGAACTACTCCACTGAAATACAGGCAATTCTGGAGTAAGGCAGATCAGCCACTTAAAGAAACTAAAAAAAAGTGTGTCTTTGCCAACTGAAATGACAGGGGAACTGAAATGCTGTGCTGTGGAAGGTATTTATGCTGTCTGGAATATGTGATCTAGTTTGTTACTTTCCTTGGAGAATTAATGATGAAATCTGGCAGTACATCACAGAATTTATCAAAAGTATTTTGTTATAATTTGTAGAAATTCTTACAAAGTAGCATTTAGTGTTGACATTTTATATTGTAATTTCTTCAGGGATTTCTACTATGTGCCCAGGACAAATGCAGATTCCCAAATGATCTTTTTCAGTGCTCAGAAGAAAATCAAAGGTCTTGTTTTCTGATAGATGAGCTAACCTGTTGCTGCAGCCGTGCTCCCTTTGCCCCTGAAAGGAAGCTAAAATTAGTCACAGAACTAGACTGCACTGAGATAACTAAATTTGTGACATAAAATTCAAGCAAGTACTTCTTACTGAAAGGGATACAGGAGCAGGTGATGAAACTTCACTGTGATGCCATCGTTGCAGACTGCCAGTACCCGCTCTCTGTGTTGCTGGGTCACCTAACAGTGCAAATGGCATCAGGAAAAGGCACAACCACTTTCTTCTGAAAGGCCAGAGTGCAAGGCCTAGTAATGGATGGACAGGTGATACTTCAGTCAGCATAAAGATTTATGATTTAAAACAAATTTGTATGGCTTTATCCTGGATCAGTGCTTTGCTTCAAGTAGCTGACATGATTTTGATCCACTACCAGAAGTCTTGAAAGCTGTTTCTTTCTATCACTGATCCACAGTAGGAAACTTTAACCAGCACCTTGGGCCTGAGTCCTAGATGTGGCTGGAGGCACAATGTGGCCATAAAACATACGTGTACTGTTCCTATATAAAGAAGCATGAAAGGGGTCACATAGCTGCCATGAGAGAATTTGTGTGCTCCTTCTACCTCTTCCGGGCCACACACTGCCTCACCACCAAAACAGCTGATTACAGAACTGATCATCTGTTCTGCAGGTTCAAAATCCAGGGTACTTTTTTTGTGGGGGTTATTTAGGATGCATGTTTACTGGAAGACTGGGACTTATGTGACATAGATAAAACAATCTCAGTTTGAGTTGTGGAGGAAGTTCAATTTAGAAACTAGCACTGTGAGAACTCCATTCCTCGATTAACTGGGGGGAAACTTTAAAACCAAACTAAAAGTAATGTTTTCCTATACTCCCTTTTTTCAGATTAATTTCATGCCAATTACTGCATTACTTTTAGCTCATAAGTACTCAGAGACTAAATGAAACCACAAGATGGATTAAGTCTCCCACACTACAAACAAATTTTTAGGTATTTTATGCTACATAATTAAATGCTGTTTGTTGTTTTCAGAATCAGATCTCAGCACATGTTAATTAATTGTTTTAAGAGGACTGAAGACATGTTGCAAAGAAAAAAATTTAAAAGATTATTTATCGGTAACATTCAACCCCGTTAGCTAATAATGGTTCCAAAATGCATCCTACCTGCAGAAATCCGGTGGCACCATGCCATAAACATTTATCCTGTCACAGAGCTCTAATGCAATAGTCATTGTGAACCAGCCCGTGCTGAGCCAAGTGTTGGATATCTTCCTGAAAGAAAAAACATGATTAAGCTTCTAGGCTGACAAATAATTCTTGAGATATCTGAAGCAATTTCTGGGCATTTTTTTCATTCTTGTGAAAAGTTATGAAAATTGGGCAGTGAAGACTACTTTGCTCATTTATCTTTTAATGATTTTGCTAGTGTCTTCTGTCAGTGGACTAATCTATACAGAATCTTCCCTGCCTGATTACCTGCCCTGGAAATTAATTTTGGGCACAACAATGTTAATATTTAGCTGACCTTTCGGTAAGTTTACTTTAAGTGACTGAAACTTCATGTCCTATATTTATATTCTTCTGCCAGTAATCTATACACATCTGTAATCACCTAATGGAGCTTACACACTAAGTGCTCTGGAAGATGCATCACAGGGGATATGAAGAGGGCTGTTTAAAATGCTGCCTTCCACAGCACACAGAGCAGTTTGTCTGCTGGAGCGAGATCTGGCCTCAAGTGCTCGGTCTAATTATCTTTCCTCCCTGCTCCCCCTCCTGCCTATGGTGTGGATTCTAGAAGCTCCCAGCCACTCACTGGAGCCACTCTTACCTGTAGCTACATCTGTCCCACAGCCAGCCTGGGAAACCTTCAGCCTAGGTGCCACCCCTCTGCCTGCCCAAGTTCCATCCCTGCCTGGTGGGACCTTTGAATATGAATGACAGAGCTGGACAGGAGCTCTTTAAGGCAGCTCCTTTCCTGCCCTTCTCTGCAGGCTGGGAGAAACCCAAAAAAGCAGCACAACTGATTCCAGCATTATTTATGCAAAATAGGAGACAGCACCATGTAACTACTCACAGATGTAAGAAATTTACAAGTCGTGATTAAATTTTGTTGTATCACAGGTTCTTATCTGCAGAACAGCAACAATAATGTTTCCTCTTCCTAGCAATTGCTTGTTGCTGCTGTTAGGTGTGGGAGAGCTGGGTACCATAATGGTTACTGATTGCCTGGCACGTGCAGTGAAGTCCCTGCTCAGTCCTGTGCTCAGTTCCTCCACTGTCCCTGTGCCGGGGGAGAGCCGGCAGTCTTGGAATGGGAGGCTCAAGGAGATGCCAGTGAGAAGCACATCTTACAGGTGTCATAAAGGCTCATTTAGGGGCAGCCCTAGAGGACCAAGTCAGACACCTCTTCTGGAAATGGAGGCACATAAATTCTAGAGAAAACAATTCCAAAAGGCAGATGCTGTTAAAGAAAGAGTCAGCAGGTCTTTCTAATGGTTCCTCAATCAGCTAGACAAGTCCCACAGGAAGATCAAGCTTGGAATCTACGTAAACTCCATCCCACCACACCTCTACCTGCCTGACTCTTGTGAAATTTTGTGACTGCCAAAAAAAGCACTGCAGAGAACATGAGATTCTCTTCTAAGCAGTTACCCAAGAATCCCAGGTCTTGACCCCAGTTCCAAGGCCATCTTTTACAGTTTACCCAGGGATAGTGGATTGCACAGCAATCCTGGAAGTAGGGACCTGAAGTCACTACAGCCACTGCAAGCAAGTGCCAGCAATCACTAATATGTAATTCAGGGAGGAGCCCAAGATGCAGGTTCTGAAAAAGCCAGTACTGAAAAAGTTGGCTCAAACTGGTCACCTACAGGGGAGTCAAGGGAGATGTTTTGAGCACTGACAGATTGAGGAATGCCTCATTACCAAGGTTTCCCATTTCCTCATTGATTAAAACACTGCAATGAACAAAGAAGTGGTGGTAAAAAGCACTTCTAAACATAAGGGAATTCTTTAACCAAAAATGCCTGAAGGATGCTGGAGAGCCTGGTAATATGTCCTGTCCTTTGTGGGTCACCTGTAAATGTATGAACTCCTGAAACAGACATTTTCACTGCTCCTGACACAGACTTTCAGACTAAGCTAGCACCTGGAGAACAACATGATTTAAGCAACTCATTGGTACAAATTATGGAGCCCTGTTTATTTTCTGGTTTTGCACTTAAGCTTGGGGGAGTGATACAATTTGTCACAATATCATAGCTGGGTCATAGCCTCAACAGAGGCCTTCAGGCACTGCAACAATACAAAACAGTAAATAATAAATGTTGGCTCAGAATTATTAGGAAAGAGAAAGGTAGAGAAAAGCTTAAAGAAATTGCTTTTCTGATACTGAGAATTTCTGAGTCACTATGAAGTAGCTAATTCAGGAACACATTAAGGCTAAGAGTACTTTGGAGGAACTTGCACAAGGCCACTGTTTTGGGTGCCTGAGACCTTACGTCCCAAAACTGAGGGACCATGACCAAAGTGGTTGGGTTTTGCACTATTCAGGCTGTCTGCTGGTTTAGTTTTCTTTTTTCTTGCACACACTACGTTATAGTTTAGTGTTTTTAATAAACAGAAGACTAACTCAATTTAAA
The DNA here is from genome assembly GCA_038090715.1 of Florisuga fusca. Lineage (NCBI taxonomy): Eukaryota > Metazoa > Chordata > Aves > Apodiformes > Trochilidae > Florisuga > Florisuga fusca. The sequence goes on from JAAWXA010000008.1 coordinate 18,555,636, forward strand.
TAAACCAGCTGACAAGCTAAACAATGAAATAAAGATTTAAAAATTTATTCAAGTACCACTTTGGCCTCTTTAAATACCATGTCTGTAGGACAGCAATATAGAAATGGGCCTATAGTGTCTAGTGTTTTTGCCTTTTCACAAAAGATCTGAACAAGAGTCCAACAAAAGAATACTGTTTTTATACCTAATCAGCTGTAATGAAAGAATATGAAGAACTGTCATGTGCTTATTAGGGGAAATTATCAGATATTCTTTTATACGATGAACTAACACACTGTGCTGATAATTCTGTAGTGCACACTAAATTACAATTAAAGGCCTTTCTGCTCCACCAGAATCTCATTTATAATCTCTATGGAAATACTCTTCCTGCAGTTATTTCATTTATGCTTCCTTTATTTAATTACTATAATATTGGTTCTGAATCATATTTTCTTAATGTACCCTTATTCAATTATAAAGTTATTTTCAAGTACAGTTACTTTATAATACCAAGTATATTGCACTACAGCCTGTCATGCACCATACTATTTAAATGGCAACAATGTCTGAATGTTTCCCTTCATTCAAAAAGCAACTTTTAAAAAATTATTTTCAAAAACCACAACACATCCAGTTACCTTTTTTCTCATAATTTTTAAGACAGAAATTAATGGTTTGATTATTGCAACCTGGTAATCAGGGTTCTCTCTTTCCTACTCAGCAAGAACCTCAGGTAACAGCTACATTTTGGGATGTACTATGTCCTGCTCATTCTCCACAGATACATACTTTTTTTTTCCCATATAAATTCCTCCCTACCTATGTTTCTTTTCATCTTCCCTCTCTTCCTCTGTGCTGCCTATTAATTGATTTTCATATCCTGTTTTAATCCTTCTTAGTCCTTCAAGTATGCTGTATGTACCCTCTGAAGGAGTAGTTTATGCACAGCAGAGCCTGCAATGAGGCTGAATTTTGCTAGCATCCAAGTGCCCTTGATTCACACTGGGAGTTCAGGGTGCCCATCACTGAGACTACTATAAATTTGTTATATTGTCATCAATGTTTCAGTTGGCTTAAGAATATTTCAGGAGTCAAGACTGATCCACTATAATTGAACAGTTTTGCATGTAAACCATGTGGGGTATGACAAACAAAGGCAGCAAACACCAAGCGAAGATACAGTCACCACCAGATTAGGGGATACAATGGTTCTGCCTTTGCAATGCAACTCAAAAAACAAGATCTGGGCTCTTGAGTTCTCCACATTTGCAAAAGGACTGAGCCCAGCTCCAAGCTTTGGTGTGCATATATAGTATTTGTGAAGTTAAAAAAATATCTCACCACAACTCACTGCACAATAAAGTTACCTCTTCATTTGTACCTAAATGGGGCCACTGTTCCATTTTTAGAGCAGCATATTTAAGGAGTTCATTAAAAATAAATGTATTTCTTGCTAGGAAGCCTTTGGTTTAAATGCCCATTTGCAAACATCATATGTGAAAATGCTCGAGTCCTGCAGTGGGTCACTTACTAAAAATTTGATTTGAAGATCAGCCTACAAGCCATAAACTGTCTCATAAAGACATAACTATCATAATAACTTTCTTTTTCCCAGCTGGAAATACAAGATGAACTGTTCTAAAGCACCTAATGTATGACTAATGTTTATTTGTTTTACAAGAAGCTTTACATCTGCAATGTTACGAGAATACTTAAATTCAATAAACAGCTATTATAAGTCACTGAATGGTGGCATTTCCTCTAAAAGAAAACATAACTTAGCCATTCTGATTTTTCAGTCAGTAAAAAAAACTTTCAAGTATATCACCCCAAAGTGAAAACAGCTCCTGCCTCCTTGGCTTTATAAGCAGTACATCCAGATTCTGGTATTCTAAGTTGACAAGATGATACTTCATATAAATTATTTTGATGCACGTTTTTTACTTATGTTACAAGCAATGGTATTTGGCATGTCATACCGTATTACAACTCATGAGGCAGAAGATTTAATGGGTGTGATGGTCCCTCTGAGCAGATCTGAAATTGGTATACATAAACTACATTATTTTACTACTGTATGACATCCCCCAAATGCACCTATGTAAGTTCTCACCTGTCTTTCCCTGTTTCCCGTTTAAAAAGGTCATCAAATTGAAGCATCTTGTGGCGAGAAATCATATATACTTTTAATTGAGGCAGTATCTGATTCATCAGCTGTAGGTTATTATACACCAAACCTTTCCCATCTCTCCTCATGTAGCTGCTAGGACCCCAGAAGATAAACACAGCACCGTTGCTCATATTTAAGAGTTCGTTGCGATTTCGCAAAATCCTCTGGATGCTGGAGTGTGCAATGACTCGAAGGCTCGTTTTGTTCCCAACATCTTTTCCATAACCTCGAGTAGGTGCATCATTCATTCGTATTACACACTCTGTCTCGTCGATTCTGTCACCTTGTTTACTTCCCAGAAGGTGTCCGGAGCTGGTTACCAATGCACAACTCTTGCAATGCATTTTTAAGGGCTGCAAAGACATACATAGTTCAAAATTAGCTGTAAAATCTTCCCACTCACTACGTGATAACTATATTTTGCATGTACATGGTGTATTTTACAGATGAAACCTCAGAAGACTTTACATAAATCTCCCACATAACTGGAATAGTGTACACTACTGGTACACCTTGTAGATGGGTAAAATGTGGTATAGGAGTATAGCCCTAGAAGTTCCTTTGTGGAGTTAAGTCCACTGTTAATATCCTCCTTTTTATGGCTGCTTCATATACAGTAATTACAACGCTTCTATACTGTTCCCAGCTGCTTAGGAGTGTACTTCTTCCACTTGCCATAAATGAGCTATAATTGGAGAATTTCTGATGCTTCCTTTTACAACTTTTTTTTTGCAGGAAATAATCAATTCTAAGTCCTCTCAAACACAAGTGTGAGTACGTTTTCAACCTTTGCGAACATTGTGCTAAAGGAACTCTTATACCTTGGTCCAGTCCTTCCATGCCAGCTCCTAGTAGGTGTCATAATCCCTGCACTGCTCTCAGACCTTAGTGGTTCAGCAGTCAGAGGTGGTCATTAATGGCTGTGCATATTTTACATGACTGTGAGTTAGTGTGCTGAACTTTTTCTGGCTTGTCATGTTTAAAAGTTATACAGTAAAATGGAACAGGAGGTGCTTGGCCAGTGAGCACCTGACCTAATAGAATCAGGAGAGTAAAACAAGCCTTTGTGAAAATGAAAATGCATTGTAAATCGTATTACTGGCATATGCCACCAATGTAAGTATCAGTTAAGAGGAATATCTGTGTATCTGCTGTTCAGCATGAGAACTAAAAAGGGGCAAAGGGTTAACAGTCTCTCCAAAGTGCTACTTTCGAACAGCAATACAATAAAATGAAAGTTAAGAGCAAAGGTGTGCTGTGGCCCTCTTGAAACAGTATCTTGCAGCACTTCAGACCATTAGAATCAGATTACAGAACATACAGAGTGTGTAATCTCACCATTTCTTTGCAAAAAAATGTGGCTGCTCACCAGTCTGAGGTTCCTTGGAAGGCCATTTTAGCTGATAATAATTTCAATCTAAAAATTTTCCATATGCATGTTGATCAGAATTTTATTTTCATCATAACCCTCCAGAATGGCATTCAGATACTTTCCTGTTTAATTCCAAAGGCTCCAAATCACACACATGCTCAGAGCAGTCGTCTCCTGCACTGTGGCACTGGCCTGACCCTGCAGTGTGTATTGAGGTGGTGATGGTATTCATTGCCTCTAAGGCTACCAACCTAAACTCAGCTGTGACAAGAAGGGCCTCTGTACTTCAAGATCAAACCCTGTGGCTCTCCAAGGCAGCCTGTTGTTCATGTTATAACCATCGCAGCCTGCATGTCTTCAGGTGTAAACTTAGTGGGTTTATTAGCAATGACAAAAAGCTGTGGTGACATTTAATAACAGTATCAAGCACATGCATATAGGAATCAAACGACAGTATCAGAGTGCTGTAAGGCACAGTTTAAAACTCTAAAACTAAAAAGTGGACACAACCTAAACTTGAGATAATCCCCTGTTTGAAAATGCTCTGGCCCCTAGCATTTGAAGGGGGTGTTTACCTCAAGTAACTTCTTTTTAATTCTGAAGATAGCAAGTGTTTGCAGTCTGAGCTTGTTTTCTGTGAGAATAGCTAATGAATGATGAAGTGTTTTTAAAATAAAGACAAAATTACTAAACTATGATACAACCAGTAAACTTTGTACCTCCATCTTCCTCAAACAAGAAAGTCCATTTTCTTTCACATATACAGACTGTAATCCAGAGCTAATGATATGGGTAGAAATGGTCATGTCTTTGGAGGCCAAGGTTCCTAATTCAGTATTTACATGAATTTTTCTTTAAGGTTTTATCTGCCACTTTGATGAATTACCTAGCAAAAGGCTCGAAGGTGAACTAGCTGCTCCACCATCATGCTTGGGAAAGCAAGATGAAGTGCTAATAAGGTTAAAGGAAATGTAGTCAGCACCAATGTTAACTCACATGGATTTGAATATCCACATAGCAAGGCACTTTCATCTAAACAATCTCTGATGGTTTCTGGCCTATTGAGCTACAACACACTTGTTTCTTTCAAAAGTCTGCCAGAGAACCATCAATTGTTAAGAAACAAGGTCGATGATCAGTGGAGCTGTGGAAACTTGGGGAGGGGGGAGCAGTGAAGGAGGGGATGTCAACATTTGCTAGATAAACATTACCACCCCTCCAAAACATCTGCCCAGATCTTGTTTGAAAACTGTTTCTTCTGGGAAAAAGTCTGAAACATTCCAGTATTACTCAGCAACCTCTTGAATGATACATGGAGGCTGAGCCCTTGCAGCTGCTCCGGGCCAGTCATTTTCACTTGCTTCACTCCTATTCTTTTTGTTGAAATCTACAAAACTCACACCTGACAAATGTCAGAGGAATTCACTGCCAACAGCCAGAACATTCTGATACCAGCTGTTTATAATGCCTTGACAATATTGAAAGCAAGGGGGGAAAAACTACTGACTGTAATATCATCTCAATGGGAGGCAGTGGTTGCACCAGAAATGTCATCTGCTTAATAATGGAGGCACAAGGCAGTTCTTTGGGATTGATGACCAGCTAGGAAAAGTTGATGGCCTGAGAATAACCAGGGGCCATTAAGTCAGAGAACATCTACTCCGCAGAAAGCTCTCTTTTACAATAATTATCACAGTGATATTTGTTTAAAAAAACCCCACAAACAATACAAACAAACAAACAAAAAAATCTGAACCCATGACATATGAGTTATATTATAGATAGGTGATGCAACTCATACTTCATGAGCCTTAACCCAAAGTGCCCAGAAAAGGGATAGGGTGACTTATATGGCATCTGCATTGGTTACCTTGAAATGTGACATCATCCAGAAGCTGCTGACATTTAATGGAACCATTGTCAATAAACAGCCATAGTTTCATGTGTACCTGAACTACATCTACAGCACCTTGCACAAGAGGGCAGAGCACAGGGCTGCTTCTACAACACAAACTCGATTGTATCAATACTCGGGGCACCTAGACAGTGAACAAGCCAAGTACCAGCCAAATAAACTGCCCAAATTACCTTTCAATTCCAGTCTCCCCAAAATACATATGAGACAGCAAGCTCACATTGCTAGAACCCCAGAAAACAGCAAAATCCACTGGTGCTTTCTGGGGATAGATGGGCTATCTCAGGAGAATGAAGGGAGCAGGTGGAGCTTGCTAGGTTCTGGTAAAACCTGTAACAGCACCTTAGTGGCCATAACAAATGTGTGCAAGCTTGTGCTGCTGAAACAATCATGGGTCAAACCAACTCCTGTCAACTGTCACTGACACAGACTATAGCCCAGTAATGCTGCTGCTGTATCACATACTTCTGATTTGTTTACTACCAACCAAGAGACAAACAGAAACAAAATACAATGCCAAAGTTGTTTCTGTATTTTCCAATCTGAGGCAATTTGCTCTATTATTGACTTTAAAATCTATGTTGTCCAATGATAGAAAAATGTTATTTTCAGATGCTTTATTCCTAAAAACCAAACAAAATTAAATGAATAGAAAAAATGTTATTCCAGATTCAAAATATGTTACTCTTAGATACAATTATTTTCTTTCTGATGAAATCAAATGATCAGTTTATTTATTTTTTTCCTTACAGAAGTCTTTTGATTTTAAAGCCAAGAAAAAAAGACAATTCCCTCCAGTCAAATAAGGAACACTGGAAAACACAGTTTTTCCTAGCCTGACCACTAGCCTGACCTACTTTCAAGACCTCTATTCAGGTCACTCCATTATCAGTTGTATACAAATTTGCCTTCTATAAATAATAGTAAAAAAAGTGCTTTATCTTGGCAATGATGAATAGACAAACAAAAATACTCAAAACAAACCAACAAAACAAAAATAAAATAAATTTTAAAAAGAATAAGATCTTCTGGAGTGAAGCACCTCACGGAGTTCAGCAGGAAAAGATCATCTGTCAGTTCACGAACATCAGCATTCCTCCTAGATACACTTGGAAATACTACAGATGACTTCAAAGTGTATTGTGAGAAAGCAAGAGAGACTGGAAAAGGTTAAAGAATATCCTAATTCCTTTTGGGTGAATAACCTTTAACTAAGCATTTGAGAATGAAAGTGCAAAACATCAATGTGGCACTTGACAGCTACATTTTTCTCGTGCACACCTCTACAGCATTTTGTTAGCCAGCACCAGCACACTTATCTTCTGTCTGATATGGAATGAAAAGCTACAGGGCTTCTTCAGTCTGTGTTTTAACTACCTGAACTGTACTACTAAACCAATGAGCTCCTCTGCAAGAGCTCCCACACTGACCATTAAAGTAAAAGCAGTGGTAGAAATAAGACAACTGATGTACAGGAAAGCAAAACAGTTTACATTTACAATTGAATTGGTTGAGTAAAGGGCTGTACTAATGGTTAACAAAACACATGTAAACACTACGAGAGGCAAAACACAACAGTCTAAGTAGCTCAAGAAAACCTGAGCTTATTCCAGAGCAGTCTACTTTTCTCTTCTTGTTATAAAGTAGGTAATTTCATCAACGTCTGCTACCTAGTGCCCATCATTACTGGCCTAAACACAATAGGTAGCTTGTGACATTCACTGTGTGTTACCTCAGTATTTGCTTTTTATATTTCTTGCATGGTGCACAGAACTCAATCAGCATTTCATATGCAATATTAAGGAACCCTGTATTCACTCCATGTTCAGTGTAATTTATTACTTATGGCTTGTTCTTGACTGCTGGTTCATTAGCCATCAGCAACAACACTGAATTAACACATTACCAGTAATACCATATTTTGCCCTGGCAGCTCCAGTTCTAACTTCTTATTTTCTTGTATCTTTGAGGTTTCTCACAAGCTGCTAGTTTGAGACCACTGCTAAACTAGGCTGGCTGCGCCTTCCCAGTTGTCTTCTCCCAGAAGCTTTGAACTCAACCTCCCGATCACAACAGGTGCCCCAACCTCTGCAGGAGCTCCAGGCATCCCCAGCCCATCGCTGGCACATCACAAATGGCTTCTCAAGATCTTGTGAGCCCTTGCCACTCAGCACTAAAATATAAAGCTTTTCTCAAGTTGCATTCATCCCTCATGAGTAAGCTATACATGTTTGGATTAGTGTTAACTCCTTCTTTAATATTTTCCCTAAAAGACTGATGATTGAAAGGCCAAATCTGTTTTTCTTTGAGAAATTCCCTACAATCACCTTGAAGAAGAACAGAAACTCTGAAGCCCCACATTTGCAAAATAACTTCTGTTCTCTAAGTCAATGCAGCAAGCTGTGGGGCTGGAGCTGTCTCATTAGTGAAGTGCAGCTGTGCAGGCCAGAAGTGATTTCCACAATGCAAGTACTCTGGGAGATATTATTCTGTGAAAATAATGCAAGTTCCCTGATAATGTTTGCTTTGTAATATACCAATGTTGGAACAGCGCCTTCATAATAATATTAGAAGAACCCAAAATGCAAACATATACAAGCACAAAGAGTTTGCTTTGGTATTTTTTAAGTCCCATCTACCTGGCACACAATGAAATGATGGTCTGCAACTAGTCTTCTCTGAGCTAGGATGAACAATTGAAATTATTCAGATGCATATGGGGATACGCTGGAACAAGAAAACACTGAAACACTTAAACCATGAAGAGAGTTTTTAACTTCAGCCAACTTCATCTTGCTCTTGTCCACACCCTTTTCGAGTCTCTGGTAGTTTTGATTCCGTGGTGCCAAGTTCTGATCTGTGAGATGATTTTGCTTTAACCATGACATGCCAAAGGTATGTTCAGATAGGGACTGAAGCTTAATTTCTACACTCTACATGCCAGCTCAGATTTCCCCCTCACGTTTCATAAATTTTCATTCTTTAACCCTTGTGGTACAAGGGATGGAGAGCTCTTAAAGAGAGGGAAAAATATCCTCTGAGAAAATATAATTTTTGTTGAACGAGGCTTTTGGAATGTTATGAGTATCTGACATGAAAACAAATTGCACTATCCACTGAAATAAAAGCAATGATTGCCTGGAAAACTGTATCTCAGTGACTGATACCACACTACTAAAGAGACAGGGTTAGGTGATACCACTTGCCCAACATTATTAATCCATATGCAAATCCAAATAACAAGCATTTGCAGCGAAACTTTGCAATTCAAAAAAGGCCTGGCAAGCCTGTTCATAAAGATAAATTCATGTCTGTTCAGAAAGATAAAAGATAAAACAAGAGAATTTCTTATTACTTCTCTTTGTTTCTTAGGCTGTGGAGCTTGAATATGCAAATGTGGAAACATTAGCATCTTCATTTCCCATTGATTCTTTGAAGTTAATTATATAACTGGACTCTGCCTTCAGATATTTGATAAGTAGAAATAGGCAAACTTCAGCAAATGCATTCATCACACCAGTGATCACAGTGCCCTAGGTTTTGTTCCTCCAAGGGATGGAATAGTTTTGTTTTTCATGATACTATACTGATGGGCATCTGCAAAACCTGTAGTAGAAATACGATAATAGTTTTCAAAAGGTCCTTAGAAATACCTAATTCAATTTGAAAACATGAGGCTTTAATATGAAAAGAAAAACAGAAAAACAAATGCACTCCATAAAGCTTTCACTGGGATAATTTTCTTAGAAAAAGTACCATTAAGCACATTAGTCAATGAAGAGTCTTCTACTTGTGTGAAGTGTTTTCCGGCACATTAACTTTTTCAAAGGACTGCCTGCTAGTCAAAGCTTCCATTAGATTAATTAAAATACGGCTCCTCTCACTGGAAAGAAAAGACATGAGTTTGGTTACAGGACATTGACCACCTATAGAAATAAACCTTCTCTAGTTACATAAAATTCAAGCAGAAACAGTGGAGGAGACTCAACAACAAAGTGATTACTAGTATAAGGAGTGCATTTCTCTTCTTGTTTGGAAGCATGATTACCAGGTGTGGATGTTTTCCTCTAAGCCACCTGAACTGAATATAAGGTGCAACCTTGCAAATTGTCTGCACATAGAAAGCTAAGATTTAGGGAGCAGTTTCCATCCAGCATCCTCTAAATGTGTCCCATGAGGGAGATCAGTATCAATCATAGGCTTATTGGAGAGGGAGATAAGATACAATGATAACCTGAAGCCATCAACTAGAGTAATGGTCTAAGAAGAAAGGGCAATCAGAGAAAGAAAAGAATATCCTCAATGAAAGACAGAACTGGAAAATCAGGCAGGTATGTATCATGTTGATGAACATGAGCTGTTATACAAGAGAATCATATGAACAATATACAGGCTCTAAAGAAATGGCTATCGCCTAATCTTTATCTCAAAAAAAGCACAAATAGACATCCATATTACATGAAACTGCTTTACTTTTGTTCTGCAGCTAAAGTACTTGCACTAAAATGCAATAAAGCCACAAGCATGGTGTCTTAGCTATGCAAATTGTTACCACTGAAGTGTCAGAAGACCAGGAATTATTTCAACAGCCCATAGAAAAGGCATTAGATAGTCTGGATTTCTGTTTCAGAAAGTTTTCAAATCCACTTCTCCTGCTTTGGTATGTTTTGCCAATTGTTTCTAGTTTAAATGTTTCAGGGAAATATGCCCTCAGCTGCTCTCTCTGCACTTGTAATCGCTGTGCAAGGTTTTTGAGCTTCAAGTTTTACAGGGTCACTTTTATTATCTAACCCAGCTTTAAAGCTAAACATCACTGATCCTTCAAGTCTGTGCCTAAGTTTTCAAATTCAAGCATTGTTTCTGTCGGTGACACCATTTGTCTCATTCAAATGCAGCTAGACTTGCACCGTGACAATTATGGCTACAAGGCAATAATTAATAGCCACTGCAAGGACTCAGCAGCCTTTTCTGTGGCATCCAGTTTTAACACGACTTAAGCACAGCATGCAGAGGTGGTGGAGCTGATGAAAATGAAAGCCAAATTTCTGATTAAAAAGTTCCTGACCCCACAGAGAATTTTCTCTAAAATATATTTTGTCTTGTATTTATCTCGTTGAAGTAGACTGAAATAAAAAATAAGGCCCTTTATTCCTTTGAAAGGTCTTTGTTTCATAAACTGTCAAAAATGTTCAGTGTCACAGTGTTCTCTACGGCCTTTCAATTTTCATGTGGCTAGCTCCAGGTACTCTTCCTCAGCTTATTTTATATTAACCCAGACTACTCTAAATGCTCTTAATTCCATCCTCCAAGTTAACAGCACTTCAGAAATTTGAGAATAAGTGCACATTTTTTCTATTATTTTTTTTCCCCAAGATACTGTATCTGAGTTAAAAATGTTTTTCTGAGGATGTATCAGGTTCAACAATATACGAAGCTGTACCAGGTCTGCAGCTGGATCCCAAAATAGTTTCCACAATGACTGGCATATTGCCACTGAAGACAGATGCTGGAAACAGGTACCGGCAGCAAAACTGGTCAAAACGTTCATTTTATTCAGTAAATAAAAGATGTAGAAAGTCAATGAGAATTTCTCTCATACATAGATGTAGAGAGTGTGTTTGGGTCTAAAATATTTGTACTTTCAGTTTTAGACTAAAACCAGATGAAATCATCATGAAGACAGATTTAAAATTTTTTATCTACCTGTACCTATGTATAACTGTAATTTTTAACTAGTTTTAAAACTAAATTTGAAAAATAATGCTTTGAATTAAGGGGTCAGCTCTTTGAGTTTTGGAGGTTTTTAAAGGTTCTCAAGCATTCCTATTATGTCTCTCCAATTGTAAACTATTATCACAGTCCTGATCAGGAGAAAAGAACCCAACACGTTTACCTGATGAGGATATATCGAGTCTGTCTGTCAGTGTGAAAGTTAATAAACACTCAGTGGCTGGAAACATTTAGCACTGAAATGCACCCAGAACCCAGGGTTAATTAGACAATCAAGTATAAGAGATGACACTCTGCCAATGTAGCATTGGTTCTCCAAAGAGATGCTATTCAATTTATAGCAGAACACTGAAACTATCTTCTGAGTAAGTTAGGGGTAAATGAGTTCAGGAGAATGGATGAGGTTAACTGGAATCTCTGGAAGAACTAGAAAAAATGGGCTGGAGGGAAAGGAAAGTCTCTCTCAGAGAAAGGTACCCTGAGCTACAGGGCAAATGAGAAGAGGGAGTCCTTGAAAAACAGAGCCAGGAATGAGCTGCTAGCAAGTCAGCTAATTACAGGGTGAACAAGGGTTTGACCTTGCTGGAAGTAGAGTCAAGCCCATTTCCATATCTATGTATTTCACAGACATTTATAACTGTGCCATCTCTTCTGGATGTAGCACATAGATCTTTTATTTATGTTTTACCATCAACTGATTTGAGTGAAGTATGACTCCCAGACACTTCACTAACACTCATCAGTAATATCCCTTGCATAAAAATGTAGCTTATCTATCACTGCAGAAATAATACCATTTTAAATTCACAGTTACCCAAAACTTTTGGTCACAGAATTTGAAGTTTAGAAGGGTGTGCCACAGAGAGGGTGCAAGAGGTAGGTTTAAGAACTGATACCAGAGAAATCATCAAAAAAATTAATCATCTTCTAGTGAGTAACATCAGTGATGAAACCTTCCTGCAAGAGCTGAAATGCGGAGTCCTGGAGTCCCAGGGAACCTGTGTGGGCCTTATGCATTTTATCTGCTTTTTATTTTGCATTACTGGCTACTTCTCGGTGTGATGTGATGCAATTTGAAGTCCATTTTACCTGGCAGTGACATTAAACAATTCCTGCTCATTTCCCTCCTGTGTTGTGGGGGGTGTGTGTGTGCATTTCACTGGATCACTCTTCGGATCCTTTTCACAGCAGGAAGAGAAGGCAAAGGGAAGTAAAAACAAGACAAGTGGATGGTATTCCTTTCTCTAGTGACACTGAATGTACATAGAATGCAGCCCAAAATGCCACAGGAAGATGGGTGATGGTGGTAGTGACCATGGAAGAATGAAGAGAAGAACATGGCATGACCAAGAAGTGCTAGGCTGCAGAGGAAATTTAAAATTCTGTAACTAGTGCTTGCTCTTCAGGTCTCTGTACCACCTAGCTGCAGCCCAGGATTCTTCTTTCTTGGGAATGAGCTTCTGTCAAACATTTTCCTCAGAGCAATACGCATATTCTCAAGTAGTTTTTCTGCACTGGACACACAGGTCATCTTTCCAGCTTTATTGCTCTAAATAATCCCCACCAAGCTAAACAGTATTTTTTACAAGAAAATACTTGTTAAAAAAACCCCACAATTTCAGCTCTTGAGAGACAGCAGGGAATTTTCTTCTTGTAGGCAAGAAACACTGAAGTGTTGTCAGTTTTTTGTATGGGACTCTTTCAGCAAAGAATTAAAATGAGGAAGACCAGCTAAACACTGTGTAACTGCTTCACTTCACCAAAGACGTGACCAAGGGGTTCAGCCTGTCTTGACTGTATGGCCCTTGGGTTGCCCTCAGGGGCTGCTTCACCCTGAAACAGAATGGGCCAAGAGATTCTGCCTGCAGCTGCCCAAACTCCTTGCTGGTGGGGCAATGTAGTACCAGCCTTTCTGGTCCCCTCATGTTATCAGGTGGTTCTCAGGAGATGCCTGACGTTTCACTCTCTTGGCACATCCTCAGAGCCCAGCAGTGGTGGCCACCTAACTGTACACACTCCGTGCAGGGGTAACATCTCACCCCCAGAGCCTCTGCAGCATCCTCAGCAGTGTCCCCATAGCTGTACCACCTTCTCTGATCCCCCACCATGCCCACACAAGGCCACCTGCAGCCCCAGTGGCTTTTATGCTGAGCTCACTAGGCTGGCATGTGGTGACAGATACATCTGCAGAGGACAGGACAAGGCAGAAGGGACACAGAGAAGATGGAGAGGCTAATAGGGTGACTCTATCTGCCAGGAGATGGCATGAGAGCATAATACTGACTCGGCCTGGCTGGTTACAGGCTCAATGAGATCAGAAGTGTCCACACCACACAAGGGAGAGCCTTTGAGGACAGCTGTGACATCCTAAAAAACAGTGTGAATGAACTGAGGGTTTGACCTTGAGCATGGCAGGGTCTGCACTGTGTCAGGCCCTCCTATTTCCCAGATTTGCACATCTGAGGAGAAAACAACACATCTTTCCAGAAGAAACTGTTGCTCCTGTACAGCTGGGAGGAGCCTTCATCCTGGAAATCTGCATTTCAGAGAAGAGCAGCCAAATTCCACTGATGTGTCAGCATTTAATTACAGCTGGAGTGTGGTTCGATTCTTTCCCTTGCTGTTCTGTGTTCTCCTTCCCAAAACACAAAAAACAGCAACAGTGTGGGATTTCTACCCCTCAAAAATAATCATTACACTACAGCCCTACTATTATAATTAATCAGAAATTAATTGCATTCTATAGAAGGGGACAGGTTCTGAAGGCTTAGCCAGTTTCCTTTTTAATTACTGGATAACATTGTGAACACAGCAAAAATCTTTTTAACATGCTAAACGCACTGGGGGTTTTGTTTGCTTTAACAGACTGCAATGGATGCTACATTTGCATTTAATTAAAAAAGTATGTTATTAAAATAGTTGATTTTGGTTCAAGGTGTGTATATTTAGCATGTGGATGGTTTCATATCAGAAATGAGATTTTTTTTTTTTTCAATCAGTATTGAGCAATAGACATCTGGGAAAGCAAATGGAAGAACAGATCAATATATTTTGAAGAGAAAGCTTGTTAATGCCAAAACATGTGGTTGTGACACAGACAGACTATTTCTGAATACTCACTATTTTCAAAGGAATTGATCCTATTCCCAAAAGCTAATTAAGTTACATTTTTGACAAGAACAAAATAATACAACTCCAGGACCAGGAATGCATGCAAAAACCTTACACAAAGCATGAACTGCCCTCTAGCCAACAGTGATATGAAGAAACACCTCTTATGGCTAGACAGTACCATTCCATCCAGATATATTTCTAGGGGCATGCCTGGATATATAAACATAGGGTGGGTCTGCAGAACCAGGCAACTTATTTGGGAGAAATAGTCATTTCCAGCTTCTAAGCAGTCTTATACGGGAAACAGGGATTTTGACAGATGCATAAAAAGAAGTGTAGGCATCCATTCCACTTGAAATTCAAATTCAAAAACACCAGGTTGGTTTATGTCCTTTCAGGACTAGACAGCAGCTAAGCAAAGATTTTTTTAAACTGCAACTTTATATTTAGGCTTAGAAGTGGAGCTTTAATTGGGTTAAGTCCTGCTTTAGACACCAAAGCTCTCCGTGGGCTCTAACTTTGTGTTCCTATATTGAACCAAGTCCTATGGAATCACTTCTTCAAAGCCACATACCTGACTCATCACTATATGGAAAGTTACAATAAATCTGTCATGGAGGCATACTAATTGCCAGTAAATCACCAAAGTTGGAAGTGTCACAAGCATGTCCAAAAAGAGTAAAAGTGAAGAGCCAAACATTCAAAGAGCTCTAGGGTGAAATTCTGTCACTTGACAGCTGAACCTGTAATCTATGTGAGAATAAATGATGTATAATGATTACTAAATTTGAAATAAAATCTTCACATGGGGACAATTCAATAAGGTTAGGTGATTATAGGACTATGCAGCAGCATCAATTATGGAGGAAGAAATAGTCTCACATCCCTCAGAGGCTACAAAAAGTCTGCATGGCTTTATTCATCAACATCAGAGGACATTCACTTTCATCAAATAATCTGGGGGTTCTCATTTGGAAGAAAAAAAAAGAAAAAAGAAGCAGAATGCATGAGCCCAGAAATGACTGGCAATGATCCTAACTTATCATCTGAGCTACCATTTGCTCTGCCAATTGATGGGAAATGAAGTGTGATCAATTCTAGTTCATTGTACATCGTTCCCATTGACTGACCTGCCAAATTCTTGATTGAATAATTAGTTAAAATATCAATACCTGCCATTTTGCACAATGCTCACAAGACAAAGCCTTCAAGTTTTCATAAAATGGACTGTTAACACATTATCTGTAACTTTACATTTTCTTTCACATATATGACTAAGCCCCAACACTGCCAAAATATGGAATAAAAACACAGTGGTATATGAGAAATAGTAAAATCCAGAAGTATTAAATGTAGAGGTCAGTGTAACCCCTGAAGTAATACAACATACATTTTTAATCTTACAGGTGTATAATAAGCCATATCAGAAGGGATTAAATCTGTGCTCCTCATTTACAATAGTTCACTATAAGTAGCAAACTGTCTATTTTCCATTCTCAATATCTGGGGAAACTGTGCTAACTCAGGTACTTGGTGATGACTGACAGCAATGATGACATTTTAATAGCAGCTACTGTTTAAGAGCACTATCACCACCCTGTAATTCCTAAACAAAGATTTAATCTCCTTTTCATGTAGCAAAGCTCTACAGACCAGGCAATCTGCTGTTAGGGCACACGAAAAGGTGGGGGTTTCTCTGTTCCCATCACCCAGTCCCACACTGGGTGTGTAACAAGCTGTTCCAAAGCCATAAATTAGGTTATATTATACTTTACAGTCCCAAGTCTGAACTGCTAGCAAACAGAACACTACATGTACTTTTCTATCTGAAAGGCAAATGGTGTTAACTGCAAATACAAATCAGTTATTCAGTGCAAAAAGTGACACATGACTTGTAAATTGGGCCCTTGGTGAGAACCCTGGAATTTCTGTGTTTAGTTCACACGCATGGATGTAGTTCCCAAGAATCCAGATGCCATGGCAGTATCTAAAGACACCACTTCTCCCCAGACCATTCCGCTGTGGGTTTAGGTGTGCTCAGCACTTTTCCCTTTAATTTTCCTATCTGTTCCTTCCTTTTATCTTTCAATGAGGAGCAAAACCATGTACAAATAGAAAATGTAAACGCATCATCTAAAATGCAAGAAAGTGCTAGTGACTTACAAGGCAGAAATGGGAAACCATGTGAAAGAGAAAATATCCTAGTCCAGATCATGGATGACTAATTTCTTCCCACACTATATTGTAACAAATCCTAGCCTTTGCTAACACAAGAATGGAAAGCTCTTTCCCAAAGCTAATAAAGACATGCCCTGCTTAGTGCTCACTTTAGTGTGCATAAATGGAAGACATTTCTGGTTTGCCAGATAGTGGCACCTCATATAATCCAAAGAAAACAGATTCATCTTTCCATCTGAGCTGACAGCAGGTTAAAAGCATAACGCCAGAGGTTGGTATGCACAAAAGGCTTCCTTAGGACAATACACCAACTCTATCCTAGGTCTTTATTTTTAAATTGGCAGGAAATACCATACCAGTGTGACCCCGGTGCTGGCTGGCTGATTGCTTTTTTGATCCCTCTGCTCGACAGGTGTGTGTAAGTGCTGCAGTTTATTTCTATGGCTGCTGCTGTAGTGCAGTAGTTTGCATAACACTTTGAAGTGAATGTTTAAGAGAGGAAATCTGCATTAGAGAGGCAGCACTTGTATCACAGACAAGCTATCTATTCAAGTTCAATGTATGCCCTTTTATGTCAAACCAGCTTTCTTGTGCAACTCTCTATCAGTGGGATTTTCAAATTAGGAAAGTGACATAAATTGAACTGCTTGCCACCCTGAAGTCTTCAACAGGATTTGCCTACAAAGTACAAAGCTATGCACTCTCCACCATGCAAACTCTTCCAATAGAAATGTGAGTTACATATATATTTACTGTTTGCAGATGAATACAGACGGAGGCAATCTGGTTCTGTGCACTTTGCAAGCTGAAACTACTTTCTCTTGTCTGTTCTAAATGATGCATTTTAATCCTCTCTGAAGATGAGTTTTCTACTATTATCTCATGATATTTTACAATGCATTTTTTTCTTCTGAGTAAAAGACTGGAATGACCACCTCAAGCCCACAGACAGACAAAATACGAACACACAATCTTAACCACAGAATCCTAACCACATCCTCCCTGTATTACTTATGGCAATTTGGGTGGTAGTAGGCAGTCAGCTACCCTTTTCAAGAACAAAAAATCTGTGGTCTTTTACAGGAGTTAGCTCTGGTGAGTATTTAAGCACTGTATCATGGTAGAAAAATGCCTCTTTTCTCCCAGCTAGCAAGAACAGTAGCAGGGAACATATAAAATAAAAAAATTCTACCCTTTTGACAGAGCAGCCCAAAGCACAAACAAGTACTGGCATTCTCTTTGTTCTTCTTACCCAGAGCAAATGCTACATCAAATTCAAGAATGACAGTTGCATCTTGAGCAAATTGGCTCCAGCAATCAACCAACTTATCGCATCCAAGAAGAGGTAGGATGTCTAGACTTTTACATTTGTGGAAATAGTTACTAGGCATTCAGTAATAATGACAACATGATAGGCTGACAAGACTTTAGTTTCCTCTGAGATTGGAAAATTCTAATTCTGCTTAGCAATAAATGTAAATTATTTCCAGTGTAAAGATTTGGAGGACATCATGCAGTCCAGGGCACATGGGCATGTGTAATTCTTATATACCATAACTGTGCACTATATATGCATTGATAAAATTAATAGAAGTCCAAGCAGCAAATTTCTGTCTTGAATGGTTTTCCACATATTAACCATTCATCTTAATACTATGCCTTTTCTTATCTGATTATTTTGTTAAGAATTGATAGAGAGTTTTATTTCACTAAAGCTTACCAAATGAAGGAAAACTTCCAGTTCTTAGGCAGGTCAGACAAAAAATGGAAGAAGAAGCCTCTGTATTGCATAAGATACCAACACCCTCCAAAATAACATTTGCTAAATGGAGTTTCACAAGCAGCAACTTCTATGTACTAAAGCAGTAAATGCAGTCTTGCAGTATCTGGAAGAATGAAGCATTCTGTGTGAAAATAGCTATACAGCATCACAGGAGATTCTCCTTTATCCAGAATCTGTTAAATTTTGCTGTCTTCTAAGAAGGAGATTAAATTCCCCCTTTACAACTCTGTTTCCAAGTGTCTAACAGACTTCAGCAAGCTTTCAAAGGCAGGCTGGCATCACTGAATTTTCTCTCGAATCCAGGCAGCATCCTTTGCACTGAGCTTCTCCACTCACTATTTTTTTCAGTGGTTTTTCCTTTCTTTCATGGTTGCTCACTCCCCAGTATATTTTTGTTTTCTAGGCTAAGATCTCTCTGCCACATACGTGCCATTGCAGTGATACAACATAAATGAAGTACAAATGGTAAATTAAGAATGCATTTGAAACATCCCTAAAATTCATTTTGAAGGATGAAGAGAGCACATAAAAAACTGAAAATGTGAATGTGAATTTCAGGATGTTATAGAGATCAGCTGGGTACACTATAGATTTCAATGTTTCTTCCATTTCTTTTGTATTTGCTATCAGCACAGGTTTACCAAAGACAAACTGCAGCCTATGGACAGTTTATAAAATGTGATTTGTGTATGTATTCATCACTTGCTAAGAACATATAGCTGTTCCTTTAATCAAGCATATTTTGGTAACTTCAGCATATTTACAAGTTCACCAAATTCTCGTGGGTTTGGGTTTGGTTTTTTTGGTTTTTTTTTTTTGTTTGTTTTTCTCTCAGAAACAGAGTGATGGTTGCTTAGGACTTAAACCTGCAATAAGAAGCATTTCTCAACCTCAGCAGACAACCTTCCTTCTAGCAACAATGTAATACTTTTATTAACTCAGGCATCACCAATAAAGAAGGATTAATTACTGCATATAGTAGTCTCATACTGATGATTTGTTTACTCTACTGTCTATATTACCAATTGTTAAAATTGTATTATGTATTTCACAATATTGCATGTTTTTCTTAAATCTCCATCTCCAGGAGTGATGGGATTAGAAGAGAACAAGTTTCTCAGAGTAGCAAAGAAAGCGGAAAGTGCAACTTTTAAGTGCACAATGACACATTTAAAAGCAGAGGAAAAAATAAACTTCAAATATAATCATTATAGTATTCATACCTTGTGATTTTTAAACCAATGTATTAGTTTGACATAATTTCTGATTATTTGTTTCATGTTTTCCAGAGCTATGTTATCTAGGGAATGTGTGAAGAATGGCTGTATAATGCTCACTTCAGGCTCCTACAGTTACTGTAACTGCTGCTTAATGTGTATCTACTTCCTACCCACAAGTTTTGAGTCCTGCCTGGGAAGTGTTGCATCATACTCTGCTCTTTAACTGTTTTAGTGTCAGAATTCAGAGTAGGGGTTTGGAGTAGAGGTGCTCTGCCTCTAACAGTCCAGAGTTTCCTCTGCCTCAGTTCAGTATGTCCTCCTTCACAAAATCAATTTATTCTGCAGCAAAACCTTAGGATTTCCAGTACACACAAAGCTTCTGCAGGGTAACATGCCCTCAGCATCACAGCAGCTCATCCAGATATGCCATGAGACCACATCATGGCTTTCATTCATGTAACCTCATTTTGGCATAAAGGAAAGAGCATCTTCTAAAAAGCTCTACCTTGGTTAGCAATAAGTATGCACTATTGTAGTTTATCACCAACGATCTCATTATTGCACTTAAACTAACTCAATTTAAAGAACTTCAGCTCTTAAACAGTTTCAAGCAATTCCCTGTAAATTTCTGTGTCAATAATAGACATGTGAAGAAGTTCAGCCTCTTAAGCAGCAATAATAATCTTCCATGGGAATAACACTGCATTTACCAAATGTATGCAAACAAATTTGACTAACAAAATATATAAGTTCAAAACCAAAAAGACAAATATTATTTGTATTTAATAGTATGAAGCACAGTTCTGCCCCATTTTCTTTGTTTTGTACCACACAAACTGCAAAAGTGTGATTCCTTCCAAGCCAATAATCCTGCTGAGCTTCACCTTTTACCCCAGACTCTTCATGAAATTCATTCCAGCTGCTGGTGTGACAGGTATGCAGCAATATATGCTTGGTGATGAGCAGCTGTGACAGCATTTAAGCTGACCCAGTTTTCAAGGTAGTTCATACATCTTAGTAGAAAAAAAATCCATACCAATGAAAAGAGTATGAATGCTATTACTAGATTATTGTCTCTACTGACCCCTCCTAAAGAGAGACACTCTTCCTTTGTTATTCAGCCCTGCTCATTCTTAAGCAATTTTTATTCTAAAAGCAGGTTATTGTTATAGCAAAACAAGTACATCACGCCAAAAAGGGAGTCCAATCATGGATACAGCTATATGGTAAAGAAGTGCTTTGAAATAGGCAAGCTGCATCACTCGCTCACAATCAAGACAAATTCTGCCAGATTTACAGATAAAAGAGCTTCTACATTAGTCTCTTCCAAAACAGCTCTGCCAGTCCATGTTCACACCTTTTCTCCTCTTTCCACACCTGCAGGGCTACTCAGCACAGGTCTGGCATCTGATTTTCTTCCCTTGACCACCAACAGTGGCAGAGACAAATTTATTCCCGTTATCCACATTCTAAAGAAGCCAACAACCCACACAGCCATTTTAGTAAGACACTCCTGAGAAAAGCTCAGGAAATTCCAATTTCTTTAGCCTTTCTTTCTGGCAAGCAAACAACTATACCTTGTCCTCCCACTGACTAGCCACAAAATAAGACTGACCAGTAATGCTTTGGTAACTTCCTTTGTTCATTTTTCTCCTTAATAACACAGCCTTCCTTACTATTAAACAGGAATTTAATCTTTATTTGCAGTTCTGCCTCTAAATGCTTTTCAGGAGCAAAAATAATGGTAGTTTATTGCTCTTGAGCCAAGTGTTTTCTAGTCAAAATGAGAAAAGCAAATATAAAAATCCCTCCTCCCTCTCTTCCACACCAGCTTTGTTTAGTAAAAAGGTAATTCTGTTTTTCTTCTATGTATCTCTTAAAACCTGGGATCCAAATGTTGAGCCAAGTTCTTTCTCCTTCTTACATCATAGAGAATAATGAGGATTCTGTACTGTCTGCCAGCTTGGTTAATGAGGAGTAAGGCAGAAAAAGAATTCAAAGTTCAGTATTCTTTTACATCACTTAATGCAGAAATCACTCAAAGAAAATCTAATGTGAAGTACAAGAAATGGTGAATACAGACTGTACACCATGCTTGCCCAGGGGCTAATAAGATGGCCAGTGCTCTGAGGATGTTTGTGAACTCCATGTGAAATGGTCATTTGATAATAAGCAAAAAGAGCAGCAGGGGTTGAATCAACTTGATTTTCCCAGCCTTTGGGTCACACTCCCATTTGCTTGGTTCTTTGTGCCTAGAGGTATAGTTCCAACAAGTACAAAGTACTCTGACCCCCCCATTAGTTTGTAATTTAAAGATTAGGGTTGTATCCTTAGAGAAAGAATTGTAAATCACCTCCAGCCACAGCTGGCATGAAGGTTTTGCCATTTGCATTCTAGATAAGCACCATAAGCACTAGGCTACTCTTCAGGGAGAGGACCTTTTTGTTTAACTGAGGATTAGATGTTTTTCTGATATCTTATTTTTGAGAAAAGGGTGAAAAAAGGGTTTGAGAAAAGGGTTTTTTTGAGAAAAGGGTGGAAGAACTTATTTCAGAATCAGCATTCAGGAATAATCAGCATGAGGAAGGTGTTTCTTCAGAGACAAGAATAAGCATGAAGATAGGATATTTAAGATATAACTCATCATTAATTCTATTACCTCTTGGGTTTGTATATTTTTGATTTTTTTCCCCAAGTAATTGCATACTATCTCAAACATATCTTAATGGATATTTACTAAATACTACAGAAACCAAGGAGGTTTGGCATTTTATATGTAGATACAGTTATACCTTTATGGCTTAAACAGCCTATTGAAATACTTAGGAACTTCAAATATATTGTGTTATACACATTTGATTCACATTCATTTCCCAATGTAATATAAACTGCTTTTCATTACAGAGGAGATCTTGCGTCCTGCAACACAAGTCCAGTGACAAGCATGTCTGTGGTTATGTAACATGCTTTTGTGTTTGTTCCATCCATCTTTATCTCCATCACTAATGCCGTATTTCTAATTTCAAGTAAATCCCAATGCGTATCTCCTGTGAGAATATGAAACGCTGTATTCCTTTCATATTGACAGGGTAGCATAGACACAGCACAGAATGTGTTCTTGATGGAGGAGTTCCCACCTTATTGATTCAAACAGTATCTGAGAAGCATCAAAACTGCAGCAATAGTTCAGTTGCTAACAATAAATCACAAACTCTTTTCCAGCATATTCGAACTGTAATCTTAGTGCCCTGAACACTGATACATAAATACAGTTATCTGACATAATGTAATTTCAGGGCAAAATCGTATCAGTGTACTGACTTAATTCCAGGTTCAATATGAGTCTCCTATCCTTGGCTGCTTACTTAGAAAATGCAGCCTAAATAGCCCTGGACAGGAAAAAATATCTAACCTATAGAAAATAAGATGAATAACCTTATTGCACAGATGCACTCTGAGATTTTAATTCTACTTCCATTCCTGTTTAGCAGAAGTTCATTAAACTCCTACATCATGAGTCTGACCTAGAAAAGTAAATAAGTACTCTGTTATTCCCTTTAGAGCCCTGAGTTACTAATAAGGAATTATAAATCTCCAGTCACTTTGTCAGGCAGCCAAATACATCCCAAGTGAAACACAACTGCAAAGTTCATAGAAATGAGACTGATTGAAATGCAAGACAAAAAATGTGATTTTGCTTTATAGCCCATGAATTAATACCACATTGTTTCTGCTTTTGCAAACTACAAATATGGACAAGCAGGAACAAAGAGAATATAGCAAAATTCACCCAAGCAGCCTGTGTTTGTCTCCTGCCTGCAAACATCAAATTACTGCACTTATACAGCAGTATTCATCATAGATGTTTAAGCCTTTTATGAAGACAGATAGGGAGTTTATGTGTGGAGAGACTAGGGAGCAAATATCATAAACATCCACTCGGTCCTCAGCCGAAGTCACCATGTTAGCCAGGGATGGATTTGGCAACAGGATCACAGTATGAGCCCTGGCTCAACTACCAGCTCTAAAATCCACAGTGTATCATGGTCACTGCTCCAGCAAAATGTTAGGCATATACATTACTAGAAATTTATGAATAATCTCACTGTAGATGTTTTCTGCAACAAAGCCATAGCCCTGTCCATAGGATGAAATCTGGGCTTTTCTGGAAAATTTGAGTCACTGGTAAGAGTCCTCTTGGCTTCAGCAGGTCTAAGACTTTCTATTCCTTTCTAAAACTTTCTTGAAAATCTGGCTTGATTTGTTGATTCATTTGTTGGATGACCTCAGTTATACTATCCAGGCTATGTTAAATATAGTAGCTTGAATTTGTCATTACCTAAAGCAATTAAGCCTATAATTAGATCTCCTTCAATGACTTTTTGACTTGCAAATGCATCCCCTTAACCTTCCCTGATGCTGTTTTACCATTTGACCCTGGAATATCTCCATTTGCTTTCCTGGTGCAATAGCTCCAAAGTCCTCTTTGAAGTAATCTGGCCAAAAAGCTAAATGCTAAATTTTATTCATATAGTGAGAATTATTTATAATCAAGTTTCCTCTGCCTAACTACACAAGACCTAAGGCTCATTTACAAATCATCCTACTAATTTATCACACTGCTTTTGCAGCTGTCCATCAGAGCACAGCTTTGCCTGTAGAGAATTCTGAATGCTGAAACTTCAAAGTGTGCAATTGTACACATAAACATTGGGTTTGGTAATCATTTGACTATATTAGTAGGACTGCTGAGCTCAATCCTTTGCCTTTTGAGGCTCACTCAGTTTTGTCGAGAGGAAGCCACCTCAATGAAGCCACAAAAGTCCTGAAGTCTTGCCTGCTCCCAGTAATAAAGAAGACAGGACTTATTCACAAGAGCCATGTTCTGGCCATGACAAAACCTTCTCAAATCAGCTACTGCCCACTTGGCCATGCCTTTTGAGGACAGAATGGTCCCATGTATATGCTGCATACACCCTGTAAAGCAGTTTGGGACTCTGTGGTATGAAAATAATTTAAGTATAGCATGTTTTCAGAATTTGAATTGTAACTGATGTATTTTTCATGCTGATTTTTAATTCTCTATCCACCTCTAAAGCTGAGGTGGAACCATTAATTACATAGCTGCAACACTGTACATAAAAATGTGAATGAAATAGCTAAATTAAGACTGCCTCCAAGAAACTTGCTTAGTCTCATTAGCAATACAAAAGTGCAGTAATTGAAATGCATGCAAGAAGCTGTTTATTCAACTGGACAAGAAACCTGACATTTACTAAAGGCAATCTTAATCTACACAAAGAGAGGGTTAATTAAAGATATGCAAATGACTTGCATTTCAAGCTAGTAAGTACCTAGTGTCCCATTTCAATAGGGGATGAGGAACCTTGACAGGTGTGAGAGTTGGGCTCATGCAACCCACATTAAGCTCTGGGAGACCAAGTGCAAGGTCCTACACATGGGTCAGGAGAATCACATGCAAAAATACAGGCAGGACAGAGAATAGAGTCAGAACAGCTCTCAGGAGAAGGACTTGGGGATGTGTGTGGATAAGATGCTCAGTATGAACTGCACGAGCTACCCAGAAAGCCAACCATATTCTGGGCTGCATCAAAAGAAGTGTGACCAGCAGGTTGAAGGAGGTGATTCCCCCCTCCACTTCACTCATGTAAGACTCCACCTAGAGTACTGTGTCCAGATTTGGGGTTCTCAACATAAGAAGGGCATGGAGCTGTTGGAGTGAGTCCAGAGAAGAGGTGATCAGAGGGCTGGAGCACCTCTCCTATGAAGACAGGCTGAGAACTGGGGTTATTCAGCCTTGAGAAGAGAAGACCCTAGAGAGACCTTATAGCAGCTTTCCAATACCTACAGTGGGCCTACAGGAAAGTTGAGAAATTTTTTTACAAGGACATGCAGTGACAGGGTGAGGAGTAACAGTTGCAAATTGAAAGAGAGTAAATTTATATTAAATATTAGGAAGAAATTGTTTAATGTGAGAGATTGGCAAAGGTTGCCCAGGGGAGCTGTGGGTGCCCTATCCCTGGAAGCATTCAAGGCCAGAATGGATGGAGGTTTGAGCAAGCTGATCTAGTGGGAGGTGCCTCTGCCCATGGCAGAGGGGTTAGAACTAGAAAAACTCTAAGGTCCCTTCCAATCCAAATCAGTTTATAATTCTATGATCAGATAATGGACCCTCTGGCAGATCACAATGAGACATAAAATACACCGCATGGAAGGTGCCAAAAAATCATTTGCTAAAATACTAGAAAGAGAAATCAAATCCTGTACACATAGTATTTTATCATCCCTGGGAAAATAAACACATTTTGTAATTACTGACACCTTCACATAAAATTCACAGACCAAGTCACTGAGTGGGTTTTCCAGCCACACAGTTTTTAAAGACAGCATGTCACAGTCTTTCCGGCTCTGACAGAAGACAGACATGTCTTTGGGCTGTGGAGAGCTGTTTTACTGTTATATGGTTAAAACCAGCTGAAAATACAGCAATTATTCTGTAAACTCAAGAGTAATGCTAGAAACTTGATGGTCTGTGTCTCCACTTCAGGCAATTTAATATCTCCTATCTTTTACTTTTCTTTTCTCTCTGTTCCATACAGCACAAATAAATCCCCCTTTTCTTTAATCTAAGTGTAATTGGGGTTTTGGCTGTTATCTGGGGAAATTACTTTTACACATTCCTTAGGGAAACAGAAGAGCATCCTCAGGAGAGATGAACACAACAGTCAACCCACTGGTCAAGGGCAGAGGAAAAACTGTTACCTCTTTTCAAGGAATTGCCTTGGAGGGGTCCATGGTATTATTGTGAACAGAGGAAGGACTAAATGACTCGAGGATACAATGCACCATCAGAGACACAGACACATGTAATAGACTGCTGGTACTGAGAGTTAGCATTATACACAAACATGATAGGAATAAGATGGATATCATCAAAAATATTTCAAAAGCAATGTGTTCATTGAAATGTAGTGCACATGTAGAAGTCCTAACATTTTAGTTATAAAAGTATTATTAAAGCAGTACAATTTTCTTAATGTGCATGCAGACTTAGCGGTATAAAGGTGTTTGTTCCATGATAAGCTAGTCTTGGAAAACACAAATAAAAGGCATTTCTGGGATAAGGCATCTTGACACTATACATCTATGCCCAAGGCAGAAGATGACTATTTCCATTAAGGCCATGAACATAATAGAATAAAGACTGCACATAGACCACTCTCAAAAAAAGAGGGCATACTTTGACAGAAATGGGGAAAACAGAGTTCTTGATAAAAAAAGCACACAAAGCCAGTTATCTTTTGTTTGTACATCAAAGGCACACCACCATCAACACAAAGGAAACTTTTATTACCATAAAGGCCCTCCTCAGGGTTTGCTCATACAGACTTTCTACTAAGAGTTGTCCACATTGTATAATTATAGAAGACGGAAACAGACACACAGTTATGAGGTAATTTCAACGGAGATATTACTTTTCAAGTCTGAGCCTAGTATTTTTTTTATTTGTCCTGCTTTGTATCCCTCAGAATACATATTAAGAGCATTTGTGTTCCAAATATGTCCATTTTCAGAATACAATTTAATGTATAGACAGAGCAATGGACTGCTTCCTGACAGGGCTGATAAGAACCAAAAATGTTTACAACGTAAAGCTGTCTGGGAAGCAAAGCAACAGACTTCTGCAGGACAGGTGCTCAGACAGGAATATTTACTAGTAAATCTGAAAAGCCTCATGCTGACAGAACCATCCTACCTGCTATTCAGAAATGGTTCTCCCAAACACAAAGTAACTCATGAGTACAACTAAAACTATTTTTAATGCAAAAATACTACATCTTACCCTACTGTGGCCAGATACATACCCAGCCTCAAAATACTTGAAACATTTTGCTGTGACACTGACATACATGTAGTTTTTTTCCCCTCAGCTGAAACAATATGCTTCCAAACACTCTGGCAAGCACACATACCATATCAGAATGGAAATGTATGTTAACATTTGTGCTGTCCATAGTATTAAGCACCCTCAGGTCCAATCGCATTCTTATGCAATGCCTCCTGCAATCCCAATTTGCATGTAAGATGTAGCAAACCACTCCTGAGCACTAAGTTGCCCTCTTGGGGCAATTGTAGAAGTAATTCTCAAGAAGATCACAAAATCCATAATTCTAATCTGGCTACTTCGTGAGAGGGCTTAGGAAGAAATAAATAGCCCTGAAGACAACTCTGCTTTATGAATTATTCTGATGCAAATTCATACTCTTAAAACAATCCCCTTGTGTTAGAAGAGAGGAATATAAACAACTGAGAATATAATTTTGTATTTGGATTTACAGTGATCATTATGAAAAATTAACTGTAACAAATTTCTAAAATAACACTAATTTTAAAGAGTTAGGTTAGAGATTAACTGCTGTGATGAACACCTAACCAATACATTCACCAAAGACTGCAATTTAATATTGTGGATTTTAAGATATTTTGGCCTGGATCTTTAAAACACAAAGACACTTAAATCTGTTTGAAATGAATGAGAATTTTCAAACTACTTTTGAAGCACTGGCCCTGTGGATTTCTCAGGGTATTATCATCACAGTTAATGTATTACCATAGGAAAGAAATTGGCTTAGTCACACAATCCATCAACTGAGGTTTGTGCACCCTCCTCACTAAAGAATATATTTTCATATTAAAATTTTCAACCTTTTCAAGCTGTTTCAAATACTAATATTGTTCTGTGCAGCCTGATCCCTTCCTACCACAATGGCTAATAACTATGCTGATATCACTGCAAGATCAGGGTTCTAAATCCACAAAATACTGAATTATACTAAAAGCACTAGGTGCTGATTCTACCACGCTATAGTGGCATCTGTGTGCCAGTAAAGCCCAGCAGCTCCCTGGGGTGCAGTGGGGGTCCTGGGGGGAGCAGGCAAGGCAGACCCTCACCATCCCAGCCAGGGAGCAGGACATCTCAGGACAGCCCCAGCCTTGGGCATCAGGCACCTCTGAGGATGTGCTGAGGCCAGGCCAGGCCAGGATATCAGGTCGGAGGTTGGGCCCAGCTTGGCATGGCTGGGTTGGGGCTGACCTGGAAGTGCGTGCTCCTATGGTGTCAGTGGGGCTGGGACTGATGGCTTTGGGCTGGGCTGAAATGGGGCTCCTGGGCCCACAGGAGCAATGGGTAGAGTTGTTTACATCCTTCTTCAAAGCCAAAGCAGAGCTGCAACTCATGCAAAAGTATCTGTGGGTTCTCTGCAGGTCTTGAGGAGAACACAGATTAAGAGAGCTTTGTGGGAAATGGGCCCTGTCACAAAGGAAAGGTTGGGCAGGAAGATCTCAGCATCCATTAGTGCTGCAATGTCCCATCCACAGACATGCCAGTTTCATCTCATATGATATGGGGTCAAACAGCCCTCCTTTAACTTCTAAAAACAACTTGTGACCCGACTTTCAAAAAGATTTACTTTGCAGAATCTTTTCCTTTTACCCATCTTTTCCTATTGCAGCTTTACATTAACATGTTCAATAAAGCAAGTAACACTCCAGCTCTAACAGCCAGAATCAGTCTTGACCCTCATTTTATCTTTGCAGACAATTACTTGATACTAATGTAGAGTGACAAAGACATTCCCAAAGTTCACTGAATTATTATTAGGCAGATTTTGCTATACCACTACATAGTTACATATATATATATGTATCCATTTATTTTATAGTATTCTTGCTTGCAGATGAAAGTCACAAACCTCAACTATACTTTCAAGTAAATCCACAGATTTCAGCACCAATCCCATAATCTGATACATGCGAATAATCACATCAATTGGTTTGTACAAATCCTTCTTAAATAGAAAAGTACAGACTTGTTTCTTTGAACCATTTAAAGTGCATTTACTGCAGTAGTAATATATAGAATATTATGCTCCAAATAAGGTATATTATATGTTATACATCAATTATGTAACAAAAAGTTACTCATTTTTGAGGGGGTGTGTGACATCAGCTGTCAACAGAGTTTGTCAAGCAGGACCTTGAAATTCAGTTATATTTCAGTGGATGAGTGGTTAATTTTATGGACTCTAGATGGAAAGTCTGAAAATTAACATACATAAATTTCAATCAATCATTCCTGTGCATTTAGCAGACACTGCACTACTGATATCTACGGAAAAATGACCAGAGCTGTCTGGAATATCAAAAAGAAACACAGAATCACAGAATTGTCACAGTTGGAAAAGAACTCCAAGATCACCGCATCCAACTGTCAAACCCCACAATAGGTAGTTACCTGCCAACAAATACTGAAGTATCTACATAATCACAATTCTACCATGTTTGAAAGGATACGTGATCTCTCT
The DNA here is from genome assembly GCA_038090715.1 of Florisuga fusca. Lineage (NCBI taxonomy): Eukaryota > Metazoa > Chordata > Aves > Apodiformes > Trochilidae > Florisuga > Florisuga fusca. The sequence goes on from JAAWXA010000008.1 coordinate 18,585,485, forward strand.
AAATGAGGTGATGGTGCCCTTAGCAGCTATTTGCATTAAGTAATGGTCAGTCACAGCGGAAAAATCTCAATGATTCAGCCTTAGTATACAGTGCAGTGATGTGTGTCACAGCAGTGAAGACTGGCTGGATTTTCACTAATCAATTCTGAGAGTGCCAAAGGCTCACTGATTGTTTCATCAGCTGAGGTTTATTCCAAGTACAGCTCATCAGATTACAAATCTGACAGACACTGAAGTACCTTACAGTGTTACACAGCTGATGAGCAGTGTCACAACAGCAAACTGAAATGAGGCAGAATCTTTCAAAATATATTACACTAAATATTAAGCTTTCTCCCTCAGAATACACTTCAAAGATTAACTGTATCATGACAAAATTCATTAATATTCAGGTGCCACTACTTAAAACTGCATACTCAAAAATATTCTACTTGCACTGTGTTTCTGCAGTTATGCTTCTACATGTTGGACTCATATGACAAATACAGCCTTTTGTACTTAATGGATCAGAACCAATACAAGGACACAAAATGTCTGATCTGAGAAAGCAACAGGCACACAGATGTTACTTGAATGATATACTTGATAAATGAAGTAATCCCCACAGTGAGTGTATTGAATATATTGCATGCAGCATATCTCTTGCTTTGGTATTAGTGCTGTAAAGAAATATTTCAACTTTTCTCTGCCACCTAGTAAGTAGTTAATAAACTTACTCTCATCCAGTATATTTTTAAACACAGCAGAACATCTTGTTCTGTTTTATGTACCATACACATTCAGCCTAACCAGGAGTGACACACAGAAACATAACCTCACATTTGTTCTGAGTAACTCATTTCTACTAAGAGACAGATCGCTCTGGATCACAGGAGTTTCTAGAGACCCAAAACATGTTGCACTAGAGTAGGAAGCTTCTATTGAAGTGGCACTTATAAAGCACATAATTTAGAAGTAATTCTGTTCCTGTGATGCTTCAACTTTCTTCTTGACTTTTTTTTTTTTTTCTGTTGTTTGATATAATTACATTATTTATTTAAATTGTTATTTAACTGTACCAATGAGATAAACAGTACCCAAAACATTACCAGCACTTACAAAAACTCATAGTTAAGATGCAAGTGAACTGTTAACAGTCCTGACTGTTAACTTTATGCTTTACCTTACAGCTCTTGCCTTACCTACTGTTTTTCATCTTACTTAGCCCTCAAATTCTTTAGATCTGGGAATTGATCTATTCATTACACATTTGTAGAGTTCCTCACACATTTGGGCTTGGTTCCCTCCCTGTGACTTTAAATAAATACACAGTAACAGAAAAGGTTCTCTACAGCAAGTCCCTAGAGACACAGATGAACAACATGACAGCACTCACTTTTTCTTGTTCTCTGGCCAAAGCAGTGCAAATTTGCACATTCTACTCAGAACAAACTACTGCATCTAAGAAAGGGCAGTTCATCACAGTCAACCCACACAACCAAATGTATTAAGTAGAATTTAACCGTACTTAAAAACACCAACTCTATAGTCTGTACTTGGTTGGATTCATGGAGCGTATGCTAACTAATCCCTCTGGTAGAACCAACAGATAGTGACCTTTGTTCTGATCTGTTTGACACAGACTCTGACCACAAATGCACAAAAATCCATGCAGCTTCACAGCATTAAGGTAAGACAGTCACCTGAAAGTCAGGGAGGAGCCCTTCTTGTGCCAAGGGCTTTGGTTTTAGACACAAAAGCACTCGCGCCATTTTTATGGACTACATCATGTCAGCAGTAACTAATCAGAAGCTAAATATGTGCTGATTGAAGTAGGTACATATTCCTAAAGGCACTGGATCACCTCATGAAAGGCCATCACTTCCTGAACCCACTGACAACATTTACACGCACCAAGGGAAGTTGATGCCAGTTCAGAATCAAACTAAGAGAAGCAGGAAACCAGCACTGATTGAGCCTTCACTAGTGCAATATAAAAAGTTTAATTATTCTCATTGAAGTCACAGATGAACTCACATACTTAAGTACCTCACTGAAAAATAGCTGTAATTATGGTCTACGTTTCCTGACAGTATCTTTTCAATATCACTAAATAAAGATCCTTCAAAGTGTGTGGATATTTCTGGGGTAAGACAACAGTGGCAGAGAGTAGCAGAGTAGTTTATTAGCATCTTCTGAGTTAGTAATCTCATGCTGCTCTGTACCATACATGAGATATTCCTAAGTATTCAGATATCCAATCCAATGATGCTTCTAAAAATCAAGTAGCATGCATTATTTGACTAAACTCTGTATCTCCCCAAGAGCCTGTGCAGCACTAGAGAACCAAAGTGAGTTAGGCATTAAATAGGCATTAAAACTGATTCTGAAGTCCTCTTCCCTAAAAATCTTCTATGCCGAATACAAAAATTGAATAAAGTCTTCATCCTAGTAAATAATGCATCATAAACACAATCTTTGGAATTTGAACACATAATTAAATGCTGCCATCATAAAATATTTATAAAGTTTGCAAAGTATGATAGAGTTGAAAATACAAACCATGTTAGTTACACAGAAATGTGACTTGCCCTGATTATTCACTGAAGCCTTGACACGCTCTAGCAGACAGCACTGATGTTGGAACCTGGAACTTGAATTGCTGTATTCAATGATTGTTCATAACAGAATTTGTAGACTATAAAGGAAGTTTTGGGTTTTCATGGGTTTGTTTTCTTATATGAATTTCAAATGAGGGGGAAGGAGAACTGCTTAGAGGAAGCTAGATGAGTCCTGGCCTGAAAAATTTACAGATGTAGGTAAGTATTTCAGTGATATATTTAATGGTCAAACTTCCAACTTTAAAACAGTACTGTGAAAGGCAAAAAATTATTTGGCAGGAGAAATACAAGCTCTTAGTGGCACATCTTTACCTCTCAAACTAATATCTAATCATAACCATTACTGATTCTTTTAGAAGAAAAGCAAAATACTGATGATGGTCACAATTTGAATGCAGATTCTCTTCACAGAAAATCTTTCAAAATACTTCTGTTTTGAAAACTGTAAAAATTTTATTTTTAAAATCCCTAAGTTTCCTGAAAAATGTTTTTCCTTTGGTATCAAGTTTCACTTGATTTTACTAAAATGCAATTTTAAATTTTAAAATGAAATATAGTTTAAAAAGGTATAGTTATCTATATATCAAAATTTAGTAATATGAAATATGAAAGTCTGTTCTTGAAGTACCTAAAAGAAAAAAATATCTATTTTTTAAAAATGCTTTTGGTTTCTGGTAGGTTCTAAGACAGATATACTGGTATCAAAATATGCTTTCTTTATATACAGCTTAGTATGGGAGAATGGTGGAAGAAACTCACCATCTCATAACTGTTATGATAGGGTTCACTGGTAAACTCATAAATGATACAGGCTTTATGCAACACTTTCCAGTCCATTTCATTCACTTGAAAACAACTGAAGGAACACTTAACATGCAAATTATTTGATATTAAATCAGTAATTAAAATAAATTAATTTCACTTGGGATTCCTTTTTATCTTTAGAGTAAAATAAGTAAATAGATCCTATTTGTTTTCATGTTTATGCTTTCTTTGATCTTCAAAACACAGGGAAATATACTGTGTATTAAAATAATTTTGAGTTGAGTATACTCAACATCATTAATTCCTCCACAAACCATAGTCACCAAACCACAGCCTCCCTTTAGGACAGCATATAACACTTCTCAGAAGGGTTACCTCTTGCTCATAGATTATTTATGGAGGCCCATTAAAAAGTGCAAAGGTGCAGGCAATTAATTTATACAATAACATAAAATAACATTTGTTATATCCTGTAATATAATTAGTTTTTTAAAAGTCAGGTTTTGTTCTCCATGCAGTCAACTACATAGGAAAAACGAATGTTCACAACTGTCAGAACATAGTTACAACTGTGTTCCAACAAACAAGCTATCCATAATGACACCTGATACACAGTCACAAAGAATACAGCTGCAAATAACTCACCATAAGGAACAGCTTTTTTTAGTAACTAATACAAAGATTTGGGTGCTGAGCATCAAATTTAACTTTTATTACAATGTAGTTTAGGGAGGCTATTAACCATAAATTTGTTCAATGCTTAAATTCAAATCACTTTTTTTAGAATTAAGGCTTTCCCTGACAATAGAAATACACCTGCAGAAACAATTTACAGAGACTTGTGTGATTCAGTGTAATTTAGAAATTCTGCACAGCTCCAGGCGGGATGCCTGACTGGATGTAGTCCAAAGAAGCACAACATTTTTGAGCCCTGAATTCCAGGAAACTTGACAATTGGTGTAGAGGAGCTACGGTCCTTCAAATCCCTGTTTGTTTCTGAACAGCTAAGCTGTTTGCAGCACTTTGGCCATGGACATGATGTCTAGCATTAGTGAGAGTTACAGGGCTCAAACCTAATGCCTGTTTTAAGACACGGAGGTCTGAGGTGGAATCAAGCTAAGATATTGATCCTTATTACATGTAATAGGCAAAACAAGCATCATAAGCCCTGATTAGTACCATAAGCCTCCAAGATGTACTTAGCACAAAGATACAACTGAAGTCTGGGAAAACTGAAAGGCAGAAGTAAAACAAAACATGAAACAAGATTAACTGAGTGATGAGAGTGCAGAAAGCAAAGAATGGGCTAAAGGCAAGGAAACATGAAATTTCACAGAAATCATTACACTGTAATACGAAAGAAAAGACCTAACTTATGGCATAGGTAGAAGTAAAAAGCAGCAAAGAGTTTAATATAAAATACAATGGATTCTGACAAGGGGTGAATTTTTAAGAAAATTTCTTCAGTAAATGGGAATGACACTCATGGTCCTTCAAACGCATCTAACAACTTTAACTGGTATTGAGAGGATCAGAAAAAATAACACTCATCAACTTTCTTCCTCACATCAAAACCTGATTTAAAAAAGGCAGGTAATCAAAACCACACTGCATCTATCATCCAACCTGCTCACATGCAGTGTAAACTGCTTCTGGGAGTGAAAGCACCCGAGGCACAGGGGCTGGCTCACACTTACCCTGCACAGAACAACTCCACAGCTAACTGCAAGAGCAGTGTGATGATCAGCATCAAGGTCTTAAGCAGCTGACCTGCTTTACTGACTTGCAACCTACAGTTATAGGGAGGACAACTTCAATCCCAGTCTTCCACAATATGGGAACACTGGTGGGCGAAAGAGCTATTAGAAGTAATGAAACTACACTTGTTGATTAAGACTTGCTTGGCTTATATTCTGTTCCTCAAATCCGTGCATAAAACCAGACCCCACATCACACTTCATATAGTGAGTTAAAGTATCAAGAACTAATTTAATAGAAGGGCACATCACCACCACCTCTTCACGGATGCATCTTCCTACCAACAATGAAATCTTGCACAGAATACACAAGAACAGTGAAAAGGATTTTTCTAACACTCAAAGTGACAGACCTAAGTTATCAAGGAAAGGATGGGAACTGTGTTAGTTCCGACCACATGTAGACAGTAGGAATCATTTGACTAATATTGTAGAAGTGTTCAAAAGAGTGAGTGATACTGGATTGTGTTCAGACAAGCTAAGAACTTAAATTGAAACCTTAAAAAAAATTTTAAAAACATAGAATTTTTTTCCAAAAGGAAGGAAGACAACAGAACTTCAAACATTTTCTGTTTCCAAAAGCCAGAGGTTATGCTAACGAATGCACAGGATGGGAGACATGCAATGAACTTTGCATTTAAGCAATTCACTTAAGCTGTGAATAGATGGTATATAAACAACTGAAGTTTCTAATTCAAGAACCCCTACACTAAAGATTTATGGCACAAGTTCCTCCATATTTCACATTTTCTCATATTCCAGGTACCAAAATATGCAATTTTGTATTACATAAGTATGCAAATTACAATAATGTATTATACGAACATATTTAATATGTATATCCCTATATCCAGTGAAAATACATTCTACCTGTCTGTTACAGCTCAAACTAGAGCAACTCAGTCCCCTAGCTCCTACTACAGCATCCTCTGGTTTTAAATCTGTGCAACTTCAGTACAAGCTCTGATGTCTGTCACATACATTGTTAAATAAAATACTGATACATATATTAGAACTTACACGTACATGCTGGCAGGACTGTGGCTTTCAATTCTAAAACCTGGAAGAACTTGAGAAATGAAGCAAAAGAAAATAAACCTCTAGCTTCCCTGAGACAAAATATTGCCTCTCTGAAAGTAACAATTTTTTTTTTTTTCAGTAACAATTTTCTTTAAATTTTTTCAATAATAGAAAACTATCACATAATATATTTCTATATTTATTACTATCCCTTAAGGTGCCCCATAGAACTCACTGGTGAATTTGGTATTGACTCCAGGACATCAGAATACAAAGCAAGACATTTTCATTTAATAAATTCTAACCAAGTACAAGATGAAAGTGCTGTCTACATTCCTGGAATGTCTAATGTTGTGTTCAACACAACAGACTACCTGACATTCAGGATGAAAACCAAGATAACCCTAAGGAAGAACTAGTCATTAATATTCCAGAAGACACGAATGCTACTGAAGGATGTGTTTGAGTAGATAGCTTGGAAAAGTGCTGAATTTTAGAGAACCACTTCACAGGAGGTGGAGAAAGAGGAGAGAATATGGCACCACAGGCATTCTTATCAAAAGAGGTGAAAAACTAAGATACCTACAGGCCAACAGTTCTTCAGAGAGTCACAATATAAAGCTTTGCAAAAGAGCAAGGAGAAAGAGCATGTTTAAGATTGTAATTCTCCAAATAATTATGTAGTTCTCTATAACCTGATAGATATGTTAAATAAGCACTTGTCCTTCTGGAGAGGAGTGTGCAGCCAATGACAATTTAAATTCAAGGTGATGTCACTGTAGCCCTAGGATTACTGATTGTCCTTCCTCTCGTTTCTTAATATGTCTTATCTTCTACCATAAATCCCTCAGATGACATGTATATAGTAAGTCTTCCCAGTGGCTGTCATGAACTTGTAAAGATCGTTGCTTAACTATCTACAGCCCATATGAGTTCTTCTCCACAGCAAGAACCAAGGTGAGTGGATAGAACTTATGTTAATACACATGTGCAACCCCATCACCACTCTCCAAATGCATATGTATGTATGTATGCATGCATTTGTGTGCATATGTAGGTGACAGAACAAAACAAGGGGCACAAAGACAAGACACAATACAACACGACACGAGATATCAGAAATGCTGCTTCAACAAATCGTTCTATTCTGAGTGCTAATTTGCCTGTGAAGTTTTAAGGGTGACTGCAGTACACACAAAAATACATTTGGTAATAAACTCTTAGCAGCTCTAAATAGCCAGACATCACAATAAATGAGCAGGGAGAATAGTCACATATCCGTTTCTCATTGATTTCAATGGGATTCAATGTACCACAGCTAAAAAATTTTACTGCACCGCGAATAAAATACATACAGCATTACATGAATAATAATGGATATTTTTCTTCTTTTCACTCGAATTCTATAAATAGTACTTTTTATTTTATATAGATTTTAGGGCACATATAATACATTATGTTCCATTACAATCAATGAGTAGTGAAAATACAATTACTGAGAATAATTTGGATTAAGATAAATATGATTGACCTTTTAACCTTTTCCCTGTTTTTTAAAAAAACAGGCTGAAAAACAAAATTAAGATGACATTTACATTTAAGAGTAGCACAAAGAAATAAGACACCTGTGACATCCAGAAACATGGGATGAACCTACAAAGTAGACAGTAAAACTGCTCAGGTGAATAACAAATACACGAAGAGTTGATGTGACATTTATTTTCTCACCATTTGCTTCTTGTCTGTCCCCTCTCAAGCTTAATTTTCTATCTAAATCCAACACTGAAATCATCAGCGATTTTCTTTCAAAAACCAGAATTTAGATTCTATGGCATATTGCTTAATCTTCTGGAAAACAGCATTAAAATGCAAGCACTGGCAATTATATCAGAATATCAAATAAATGGATTTAACAGACTTTTGCAAAATCCATATAGATTAATTCATCCGTCAAATTTAAATGCTTGAATGAAACAACAATGCTACTTACAAAACATGTTTATGAAGAGCTGATAGATTACGTAGTTGCCAAGAGTAGCAACACACACCTGAGAATAAACACTGTAGCTAAAAATGAAATGGGAAGTTGCCACCTCCTCTCACAGAGGGTAGAAAGATAAACAGCATTAAAAATATTGACAAGGTCAAATTACAAACAGTAAAAAATATCAACATGCCATTCTGTAGTTGTATTATAAACAATGTGAAATACTAAGTTTTTTCATGCAGGACATAGGCAAAACAACTTCAAAATCAAAGACTCTCCCATTGTCTTCCAGAACACTAATACTGAATGCATAAGTGTATTGTTACCTCAAAAGAAACATTTTCCTTCCAATTTATACAAACTTAATCATGTCTCTTCTATTTCTCGCTTTTTTAAAGCACCCAAGTGCTATCGGCTGGTTCTTTCAAACTAATGAGATTAGAGACTGACATTATTACTATCTACTAGTTAAAGGGAAAATGTGTCTCACTGGACTTTAGAGCAGAGGCTTTCAGTATTATATATCTTAGTGGTGTATTTAATTTCAATGCACAGCAACAGACTGCAATAAGATGAGGAAATAACACACAAGAAAAAGTACTCTTAAAAAAAAAAATCTCACTGAGATGATATATAAAGTACCATTAGCATTTTTAAGAAAACTGTTCTTCCAATACAGGATTTAATCTTTACTTAAACAAGACCAAAGAGCTGACTTCAGGTCAAATATTTCACTATGTTCCACTTTAGCACTGATGTCTCAAAATAACTTGAGGTAAACACAATGACAATAGATCTAGAAGTTGCCTCATATTGTCATCACTGGGCTTCAAAGCACAAACCTTTTCTTTTTTTTTTTAAACTAAATCCATCATATATCACAAATTCACCACAAGTGAATTATATATACCATCTGTATCCCATTCCCTGCATATCCCATTCATATCTTCCTCATTTTTACAACAAATAAGGCAAACCATTCTGAAACAGAAATCTCAACTGGCACAACTGAGCCATTTCAAAAACTGGAAGAATCCTTCCAGAAGCTTGATCAGAGAGAAAATACTGAATACACTGTTCCCTTGCTCATATATTCAGAACTGGTGATTTCATGTACACCACTGGACTACATGCCAGAGGCAACAAAGAATGCCTAAATTTGCAGTTAGCTATGCTGAACAGGGTTAAATAAACATTAACACCATTGAATCATTCCAGAATATGAGTATCACATGCAAAATACAGACACTTGGTTGTGATGCTCTCTATATAGTTTTCCAAGGATAAGGATATTTCACCTAGATTCAGCACCTAACACTTGAGTTATGCAGCTTTTTAGAACAGATATTTAATGCAAAAGCAAAAATGTCACTCTCTGTCCCATTTCACGGCTGCAAATCAGCCTTCTTAAACAAGTAAGAATTCGTTGTCTTTCATCAAACCACCACAGAAGACAAGCAGCAGATCCAGCAAGCGTGGGTGCAGATGTGAACTGAGTATGTCTTATTCTAGCTAGCCAGGTTGTACCTCTTCATCAGCCATCAGGACCCTCCTGGTCACCCACTGGTCAAGAAATAGAGAAACCCCAAGCACACAACACAGGCTGCCTTTCAGTCTAACCAGCAACTCTGTGGATCACTTGGAATTTAATCTTTAAAATCAGAGTTACTGACCCATTCTTACCCTAAGGGCTCAAAGCACTTCGGGGAGAGCTATGTAGTGCCAGGTATATTATCTTAAAAGAATACAATGGGACTGTCCCCTTGCCCTGTGTTTGAAAGCACCTGGAATCTCAGAGCCTGCTCTGTGAGAAGACTTAATGAAATGATGGTAACAAATAAACACCTTATTCTCTAAGTGTGTCCTGTCTGCACTGCCCGTGGAGCCAATTAGTCTATTGCCAGAAACAACATCAAGATCTGTTTATAGCAGTCTGCTTCTAGCACAGCCTTGAACAAACAATTTCTCACTTATTGTCATACTACTTTCATTTCTGTATTAAGAAAGCAAATGAACTGCCAAACATCACTTGCGAAAACCAAATTGTAATTTACCTTCTTTAAATAATGCTTTCAATAGAAAGCATTAGGTAAGCACCGTTTGATGGGAGCTGTGTCCTGCAGAAAACATCACTCCTCCAAGTGTATGTCTGCAGCACATGCTTAGAGAAATGTTTGAACAATTTCCTTAACACAGGAAAATGCACTCCTTGGGGTTCTTGAATTTGCGATTAGAGAGAGTGCTGATGGCATTTGTTCTATATCTCCACTGTTTCTCAAAGGCCTCTGTAGGAATGAGACTCGAGTGTTTAAAAGTGGGAGCCAGAGCAAAAGTTAGGAGACATGGAGCTTTCACCACCACTATTTCAGCCCTCACGTAAAATATAATGCTAATGCCTGTAACACACCCACAGAGATTCATCTCAAAACGATGGGGTTTTAATAGCCAAAGATTTCAAACTAAGACCAGGTAACCTGTTTTTTTTTTTTCACTAAGACCATTTCATACTTCAAAAACATTATATAGGAGTGCTCAAGTGGGCAGACACAGTGATGTGGCCAAGAATAGCTTCACAACAACCTTTCACTTAGACATTAGTATAGGCTGCAGCAAACAGTACATATTTGAACTATTCTGTTTACCACAACAGCAGATAATTACAGAAGGAGAGAATAAATTTCGAGACAGCATGGAGCTGTTCTAACTCTCAAGAGTTAAACAGTCCAGACTCAGAAATAATTTGCTGTTTGCATTTCTCTTTCAGGACTAAATCAGAAGTCAGTTGCAGTGTAGTAACGTTTACAAAGAGGATTTATATTTACAATAGTAAATCTCTCAAAAAAGTATACAAAAGTAGAATAAGGCATTGTATTTTTGCATTCATAAAGGTTTTCTGTACCTGCATCTCCAGTTTCAAGGTGTGATATGTCCTTTAATCTAATCAGACCAACGTTTTCCTGTTTGTTTTCCTAGCTTTTCTAAAAAATATGGGTGCTCTTCTCCACTTCCTAAAATTTAGTATGATATTTATACTGCATTCAGGACTCACATTAACATCTAACCAGCAGCAAAAATAGTCACTTCTAATTTATCCCTCTTAGCTCCCCAACTGCAAAGTCCTATTAAATGAAAGACAGCACCAGTTTACAAAGATAATCAAGAAGAAAGGGCAGTGGTTTATGAAAGTAAGTTCTGAGTGGTTTATGAAAGTAAGTTCTGGCCTTTCTGGACAGTGTTGAGACTTAAGCTCTGTGCTGGTTTCAAGAATGAAAAGACAGTGTCCCTCAATAGTGTAGTTCTGGCACCACTTGTAAAACCATACAGCTTTCCCCAGCTCTGAGGACAACCACTGAAGCAACAACCCTCAAACTGAAATTCTTTACAAATGGTTATTGCACAGACACTATCAAACTAATATGTGACAGTGAAGTGTTGCCAAAGTCAGTACATTATTGAAACCAAGACCTGTGGATAAAAAACAAGTGTCACTTTCTACCCGTCATACTTTTAACAGAGAAAATCTTTAAAAATATTTACAAACAATATAATTATTTCTCCGACCCCAATTCTGTATCAACACTTCAGCTCCAACTTCTGCTGTGGTATTCTACATTCTTGTGCTCCTTTTAGCAATGAGATGCACATGGGAGTATTTTTAGAAACATTCATTGTAGGAAGTACATTAGATTTAACAATTACTAGCCCTACCCTGCAGCCTCCTGCTCTTTTCTCTAGTCCATACAAATCTGACAGAGGGGTCCTAACCCTGAATGCAACCTGCCCTATTGATCTATAGATTTCAACACTTCAAAGCAGAATGAGGAAATGGTCCATGCACCACCATAGGAGAAGCACTCTATTAGATGACTGGCAGCTGATGCCTGCACCCCCAGCACTGGCAGCCTCTGCTAATAACAATTGATTTGGCTCCAGACCTGGGTACTAATAATTCTGCTTCAGATGATTTCCAGGGGAGAATTTCACAGAGTTTTAGCAGCAGCAAGATCAGGCTCTTTGAACAACAATATTTCATTTGAAGCGTTCCTTGACCTTGAGTGCCTCTTCCTAGCTCTGCAAAGGGAATGAACTTAGTTACCCAGTCCTACGATTTTGTTCTCCCAAGAAATAGAAAGAGATAGAAAGGAATATCTGCCAATATGTGACCATTAGGAGATGCACAACAAGAAGTGATGGATTATAAAGAAAGGAAAAAAAGAAAGTTGTTTGAGGCTGCCTTTCCTGACAAGTCTCAACATCGCTTGATGGATTATTTGTCAAGGTTCAGCATTTGTGAGTTATGTATCTGGCTTAAGCTAAAGCATTGTGGCAGGAATATGTGTATTTCAGTGTCTAATCAGAATGGTCTGCTTTGTACACCTTCATTCTGACAGCTGTGCAGTGCAGCTTTTATTGCAGTTTTATTATCCATGATAACAGGATTCGCTACTTGCGGTTCTCTTCCCCAACTTTTCTAATTTAAATGAGAACAGAATTGTCTTATCTTTATTTTTACCCTTTGAAAGGGAAGAGAAAAATATTTACTCCTAATCCATAAAGAGCAAAGAAAACCAAGGTTATTTAGACTTCAGCTGTATAACATTAAGCCAGAAAAAGACCTTTATTTTTTTCAAAGATGATACTCCATAAACCCTGTATTTCTGTACATAGTTCCTCATATCTCGCTATTGATAGACATAAAATAATTGAAACTTTTTGTATCTACAAGCTTGTAATTATAGTTTTTTTGCATTTGCTTTTTAGACTTTCAATTTCAGGCACAGAAAACAGAGGACTATCTAAACACTATGCATATAGTGGATACCCTTACAATCTACAGAATTTCTGCTGTTTTCATCTACTAGATCAAATGCAGTCACACCGTAAGTGATGTTGCCACAACACAGTGTTCAAGGAAATGCTAGATTGGCATTCAGTGAGAGGTTAAGGACTGAGCTGACACTCTGGAGACAACTTCTACCTTTGCTCTTTCCAGGTATATGCAAGATTCTTCCTGCTCTTCCTGTTCTTGCTTCACAGGATAATGATAGACACTGTACTCCCAAACTGTCAAGTCAGATACCTTACAGAAGCATAACATTTATATTCCAACATATTTTAAATTACCCTACTTGTTGGTCATCTTGTGTGGTTACAGAAGGATGTTTTTTTTCTTTACACTAAAATATGATGGGATTACTTGAATATACAAAAAGAAACCTGAGATGTGCTACCATAACTCTTCTCCCCATAAGTGATAATGTACGTTTGTGATTTTAAAACCAAATGCATTTTAATATAATGCTGTATCATAGGTACCAAAAGCACAATACACTATTAAATATATAAAAATATTGCTAAGGCATAATAAATTAATGAACTTTGTGTAAGTTGTTGCTGCCAATATGAATACAGTGTTTCCCTAAGGACTCAATGTTGCCTAGTTAATGCTGTCCAGTGCCTGTATTTGCATGCCCCATTAAAGTTTATTAGAGCCCAAAATACTGTGCAGCCCTGCAGGGCACATCAAATACCATGCTTAAAGGGCTTACCTGCCTGCAAGTCATCAGAGCTGTTGAAAAATGCATGTGGTACCACATGGTCTCAAAATCAGGTCATTTATTGAAGTGCCTGTGTACTGATTTAGAGTGAGATCTCAGTGTCTCAGACATAGTTTGACACTTTGACAGAACCTGAAAGCCAAAACCAGAAGTGTGATCTTCAAAAGCCTTGTTCAGCCAAAGTCTGTGCTTAAGGTCAGCTCTTTCTTGATGCCTGACTGTATCTGACAGGGGCTATGTGTGGCAGCCTCACAGGACATGACTTTGCCAGATACAATGCAGTTGGGGGAGTTACAGTTTGAAAGCTCTTCGGTAAATTACAGTACTGTAATCTCCACTTTATGTGCTCCAAGAAGTATGTGTTTTAACAGCTTCTGAAGCAGAAACTCACATGCTTTTCCATACAGCTTTGTTTTAGACTACGACTAATATTTTCCCTGTAATATCTTCAATCAAGACCACAAAATGCATTCTCTTCCATTGTCTTTTATCTCGGCAACACCATCTTCCACTGTAATCCTGTCCATGCAGAAGGGCTGGACTGAAAGTTCACTGAAGTATTTTTCTGTTGGGCAGCTCTACACAGCAGAATTATTATCTTGAATCCTTTTCATGCGTGCAACTCTCCCAACACACATTACATAACTTCACTGTCACACAGAATGAAGTCTGAAATTTCACTTCCAAGCCATGAATGAAAGTCAGGTATCACAAGCTTGTGCATCTATCCCGAGGCTGAATCCCTCTGGTTGTCAACATCTCAGCACTTTTCACAGTCTTCTGTGATACTTCTTGCTGGACACACTTGGTCAAAACTATGGATTTAGCTTCTTAGTTTCACTATCCCCCTATGTCATAAGGAACTAATACTCCTGTACTTCAAAGCAGAAGTTGCCACTTAATGCTTCTACAGCACTTGGAAATCCTCAGAAACAAGGTGATATGCAAGTACAAAGTATTATTATTTAATGACTTGCGGGAAAGAGCCTCTTGTTTCAGCAAATGGGAAGGTTATATGTGTGCAAAATACAAAAACAGGCACTTGAAATGGTATTTGAAGGAGAATGCAAAAGAAAATTGTTACTTGTTGAGGGCTCATTTTCCCATTATTTAAAAAAATGTAGCTTGATTTGAAAAGTACAGTTTAAGCATCTACCACACTCCAAAGCTTTTTTTAGTATATTTTACCTACTGCTTAAACATACAAGCTGTGTGTCTTCATGGCATTATTATGGTATTTGCACAAATGAGCTGGCTATTATCAGGTGATTATTTAAAAATTCCTCTTCACAAGTTTTAGCTGGGACAATATTAATAAATGGAACATCTGTACTGAAATATAAACCTTACTACCTATAGCTCAATACTTCAGGTCCCTACTGCCAGTTTTGTACCCTGATAGAGCCAAAATACCAGCTTTAATCATTCACCATTTAACTTGGACTCCCAGCTCCAATATTGTTTTCATACAGTTTTATTTCAAGTCTTGCTTTGGTTAGATAAGGCTGCAACTATATATATATATATATATATATACACACACATATATTCATATATGCTGCAACTATAACACATTTCTTTTTTTGTGCCTTTATACTGTAATTTGAAAAGAAAATATGAGTAATTAGTGATGTAATAAAACATGAACATACTGCAGACAACTCTATGAAATTTTAATTAGGGAATGCGAGTTCAAAAATGTCCCCCATCTTCCTTTCAATGCACTGTCACCCACTACACATCTTATTTTTGTGAATTTAGTATTTTGAAGACTTTGTCAACTTTGTATTTTGCAAGCATAAACATAAAGTAAATAATGATTATGGTAAATAAGAGCTTGAAATGCCACGTTTTATGAATATGTTTATGTCTAACACAGGCTTTTTTTTATTGATTGCTCTATGCAAATATATGAAGGCATAAATACTAGGAGAGTTGATTCCTATTAATTTTGTTGCACTTGGACACGGCCACAGTCTATAGAAGGATCTAACCAGACTGACAGTTAAAGATTAACAGTCCTGCCATACCAACAGCCTTGACAAAGGAGCTTAACTTAATCCTTAAGGCAGTATAAGATGTCTTATATGTATTACTGCATAGAAGCACAACTTTAATAAACACAGTGTAATGTAATTTGCAGTAGTTTTGCTGATGTACAGAGTATGAAATTAAAAAAAAAAATTGACAGATCTATTTGTTTTCCAAGGGAAACAAAATGGAACTAGAAAACTTACTGTTTTTTAAAGATTATTTTAATTTTGAATTTCAAAGTCTTGGTGCTTTGCATAGACTGGCACATAAAAAAACAATTCCAATTAAAAAAAAAAAAAAAAGAAAAAAAAGAAAAAAAGAAAGAGACAAGCAGATACAACCTCATCATCTACAGTCAAGAGCCAGTGGGACTAAAATTTCAGCTAACTGGCTTACACAGCTGTTTTTACCTCTGATCTCAGTCACAAGGTTTTCATGCACTTCCTGTGAACTGCACTCAATTTTAAAGTCTTGAGAATTTAGCTGTGGGTCCTAGGACTTAACATGACATGGCTGACATTGCCTCTTGTTACTTCGATTACAATTAATCTTGGTTTTTATTTGCTATAGATTGTGAAAATTTAATAGCATACCTGAAAGTTCAAACGTTAGGGCAATAGTTGACTTGTTAAAACAATTTTGTTCACATGTTGCCCTACAAATAGGACACACCATCTTCGTAACACACTGAAAAATATCCCTAGGAGGTGGCATAATTATAAAAATAATTTCTTATAAATTTTAATAAAGCTGGTGCATCTTATCAATCAATTTATTCTTCATGTGTCAGGAAGCATTGATATTAGCATAATGGCTCTGCTTCTAGAATAAACTAAAATGTTTCTAAGGTGCTCCTGTTCAAAGTTTCAGATCATCAGAGCTGAGAGTGAAAGGTGATTCTAAAGCCTCATTTTACTTTCCAGGCCAAAATGTCCACAGGCATAATTAAAGATACCCTGAAAACTGTTCACAAACTGCTGCAGATCAAAAGGGATCACTGTGCTGGAAGAAATCAGACAAATTAATACCAGAGATACCCTCTTGGCCCTGATATCCCTCCTCCACATCTACCAGCTGCACAAAATACTTCATTTATGCTCTTAAACCACTGGGGATTCACCAACACTACTCCGGAGAAAGAATATTGAGCATATCTATGAGTATATTCGTTGCTTCTTTGCACTGCTACCAAGATATAAAGCAGATGCAGCTAAAGCGAAGAATTTAGCTCTAGCTCTGATTCTACTTGTAAAAACCCAGAGCTTCTGGCTATTCATAAAAATTAAAAGAGAAATCAAAATTAAATGTATTAATATGATCATTAGATATGGAAAGAGTAACATTAAGGCTCAGTAGTTTTACATTAGATAATTAAGATATTACTGAATATCCTGTCAGCAAAATTTCTTTATTGGCAAACATTAGGATAACAGTACTCAATATTTCCAGAGAAATACACACGGTACACCAGAAAACACAAATGAAACACAAACATCACAAATAAAATGACGGAAATATCCATGTGAAGAGCAAAAAAACCCTTCTTTCTCAAAAATGATTTTCTAAAGCAAAGCAAATAATATCTTTTATTGAGGAGCATGTGCCCACAGAAAACAGTTGATTTTGTCATTAATGTTGACTAGATCATGCCTTCTGCACTTAGTTAAGGGTCTCATTTCAAATTTCAAAATGAGATGACCAAAATTTAAGTAACAAGCGTCCTGTAAGGTACTGGAAGGTATTTAATCCTTCTGACTGAACACTGAGAAGTGTACAATTATACAATAAACCTGTAGGTTGTAGTCATAGTCGCCAATTGTGTTAGGTTGGAAATTTTTGGTGGTGTGGCAGAGGAATGAATATTCTTCTCTGCAGCAGGCTTAGGAAAAGCTCAGAATATGGACAAGCAGGTTTTTTGCAAAGAGATGCAATCAAATACTGACCATGCTCCTTACAACCAACCACAAGCAATGTCTGCCCGTGCATCTAGAATGTAGGACAGAAAAGGTCCATCATGTAAGCAATATA
The DNA here is from genome assembly GCA_038090715.1 of Florisuga fusca. Classification (NCBI taxonomy): domain Eukaryota; kingdom Metazoa; phylum Chordata; class Aves; order Apodiformes; family Trochilidae; genus Florisuga; species Florisuga fusca. Next base: position 18,603,234 of record JAAWXA010000008.1, read on the forward strand.
ATCACACTGAATACAATGCTGAGCCCAAGATAATAAACCCTGCCTCGCAGTCAAGCTTGTTAGTTCTGGCTTAGCAACATGCTAACTGCAGCTACTCAGCTGCCAGAGCAGAGCCTGTGCATCTCCAACCCTATCAAAGGGAGGGCAGAGCACACTCTCTGCTGGCAAAATCCCATACAGACATATGCTCAGACATCATGTCAGCTGGCACTCAGCAAGAGGGGGAAACACTGAAGTGCTGGTTATTATGTATAGTCCCTTTCATGTCTGAGGCAGTTCTCATGGATAATGTGAGCAATATTATAACAAACTGTCTCAGTCTTCATGAGGCTCATGAAGCACTATTGAAAACTGAAAGAAATCCAGAGCAGTGTCACAAAGAGAATCCGTAAGTAGATAAACAAATGGAAATAGCGGTGACTTTGCAATAGGTTGTTAAATTTGTAAAATGTGTTTTAGATAGTTATTGATAGTGGTCATTTTATGGAATATGAGAGAAATTATCTAAACAAAATGCAAAATGTTTTATGTTTTATTTCGAAAAAAGAGGGGTTCACCTATCACTGTGTAGGAAAAGGCAGATGAGCTGAAGAAGGACAAGCAGTATTAACTCCACATCACTCTGGCAGCTGTAATCAGACCACTGTCTGTATTTTGAGATTTTATGTTCCTATTTTAGAGTCAACCAATATACTGAGATGTGTAAAACTAACCCTTTCACAGTAGCATTAAGAATAAAATGGAAAGCAACAAAATTTAGGAGCACATCTGTCATTATTCTAACCTTCAAGAATGAAATTTAGCCAACTGTCTGAAGGACTAACCCAAAGATGCCACACTGAAAGCAAGAGCAGAGCAGGGAAGGGACAACACAGACTGTAAAACAGCACACACTCCCTGTGAGCCTCTACACTACATAAAGACTAAGGATAAGGATGGGAGAGCACTGCTTCTGTGACTGGCCAAATGCTCTCCCGTAAGAACTATGGAAAAGTCTTGGAAATCGCAATGATTTCTACATATGCCTTAGCTGCAGCCAAATGTTCAATCTTGGCAAATACAAGGTCTATGTAGTTTGTATAGCTAAAGTTAAAGAAGAGCTATTTCCAATGCAGTTTTAGTCTCTGAGACTGCAACTGAGAATTGTCCAGAAATGTTCAGGGCATGTCTGTACCACCACTCCCTAGGTACCCCTGCAGCTTCAGGCTATCCCCACCATGAAGACCACAGAAAGAACAGTGCAGACCCAGCCCAACTCCAGAAGAAATATATCTGTCAAAGGTTAGGATTCACTCACTCAGATACAGTGTGACCATCCTACTTTGGAATTCTAGCTAACAAGCCTGCCTTGAACTACACTACCTAGACTTAAGGACCCAGGCTCCATTAGCTTTGGGATCTCTGCATCACACTTCATTAGCCCATAACCATGTGCTGCCTTCCTGTCAGCTGCCTCAATTATATATGTTTGTCAAATACTTACGTTTCATACAAGTCACAAAGGTGAATTTCATTGAAACAGAATAAAAATATCTATCCACAGAGAAGGTAATGCAGGTGAAAAGATTTAGAAGGTAATGAGCCTGAATGTAACTCAGGTCACCATCTACAAAATACCACCTGGGAGAAAAGGTTTTAACCTTGCACAGGCAAACTGGTAAGAGTATGTGATGAATGCTGTCTCTAGAAGCCTATTTCTTAGCAAGCCATTTCTTAAACATACAATATTCCTTTTCTTTCCTGTGCACAAAGCTTGATACAAATGTACATTTGCACAAACAAGCACTGCTGAATTTTTCTTTTCCTTAGAGATAATGCTCAGAGTGATGCTCTGCTGAGTGTTATTACATCTACTTTTATGACCTGCTATAGCTGAGAGCAAGATATATTCTAATTTCAAATGGTGCAACAGTATAAAATTTACAGAATATTTTGTTTCTGCAATATTAACATCATGCCAATACCTATGAATGCTAATAACATACTAAAATCAAAACACAGTATTTGCTAAAATAAAATGCATATTCTGAATTTATTGACTTAACCTGGAAAAGAGAAGAATGCTTCTCAGTAATCTCTTACTAAACCATCCATTCTGCAATGGAAATTTTTTCTACAGCTGCAAAGAATTCTTAACATGTTGTATTTGAAGACAGAATACACATTGATATATTCTTGTTCTATGTTACTTACAACAGCACATATTAAATCTGAATTAAGAAAACCTGATCTATGCTGTCTGTATACTACATAATCCCATTACCATTCTCTTTTCTTGGACAATGAACATTTTGCACTAGTTCACTGTCACTGTGAAAAAATACTCCAGTAATGTATTAAACATATCGGTTTGCCTGTTCTATCTTATAAAATAACCTGATCTTATCCCGAATATTTCTTACAAGGTTCTGGTAAGACTCCTGTAGGAATTTTATTATTGCAGGTAATAAGCACATTGTGCTTCTCTTACATTGTACATCTCTCTGCACACAGTTCAGGCACTAACAGTGTTACCAGACTGTTTAACTTCAGTCCATAGGTGGTAAATTCTTGATAGGAATGTGAATGTGTTTCTCAGCACCCAACTCTGTCTCTCATATAACACCATCAAGCAGCATTTCAGAGATCCACTTCATCTTTCGAGGCCCCTTCCATCCGCTAACTTTGTGATTTCTGTGATTTTGCACTTCTCTTGCAAATACACTTTCTGAAGGCAGAGGGTTTCAGCTCTGCCTTGTCCCTTCACTTCCTATGTGACCTATTTGGATATTTTCAGAATGACAACGGAGAACAATGAATTGCATTTTCTGAATTGAAAACATGCACATACTTTTCCATCTAAGAGCAAGCTTCAGTAATGAACTTGGTCTTAACACCTGAAGCTTTATCTATCAGAGCAAAATAGTGATGACTACTGGAGATTGCTTAGGAACGAGGTGAAACAGAGTGAGGTGAAACATCATGATGCTTCATCTCACCTTCAAAATAGCTTTTGTGCTGTCACATCTGCTTACATCAGCACCAAATGACTGCTGATTTGATCATAATTGCCATAATTAGAAGTTCAATTAATACACCGAGTTCCTTGTATCAATGCCACCTTAGCATCAAGGGTGTGCATACAGAGCATTACTGAATAATACAGGTTAAACTAGCAATGAAGGTCATCAGGAAAAGGAACTCAATATCCACTTATGCCCCAGGATGAGCAGAAAGGGAGAACTTAAAGAACTCTATTGAGAGATATCCATCAGCTGTGAACAAAAATTACATTTCCTGTCATTGAAAATCTCATTTAGTTCAGACTTGCTTCCAGTAAGGATTAAAACTCTTCAGAGGAATACACTTTCTTCACAGCAAGATGAAAACAGCCTAAAACATTCACAGTGAAAGACTGTGCAAAAAGTGCACAATATAGTAACTGTAAATGGCTATCAAATATAATATATTTAAGCATATACTAGAAATATAAATGTGGTCATTGAATCTAAAAATGAAAATAAAAAGAAAAAAATATATAAGGGTTTTTGCATAAGAGACAGAAAAATCTCACTAGCAGATGAAGTGTCACCAATTCCCTGCCTGGAAGTATTTTTCATATCCATCAAATGAAGATTTTTCATGTTCACAAAAAAAAGATAGGGAAGCAGACAATGGAACCAGAGAGTACACACTTATTAAAATATAATATGTCATAAAACATGAAAAAGTATATTTACTCATTCTTCACTTTTCAGGAAAAAAAAAGAAAAAAATAACTTTGCCTTAGTCAGTTGTAAAAACAAGCTAGCACATTACGATCAATGTCATCGTATCAGACACTGCTGTGAGATGTGACTTTTTTTAAAATGTGAGAAAACTAAAACACAATTCTGCATTAACTATCCTGACCTATCTACCTACTCCTTATGTTTGTACTGAAATCAATCATCAAGATTTTGTGATAACAGCCTTGGAAACAATCTTTTCGCTTCAGTTTCTATGAAAGAATAAAGCTACATCACAAAATGTCACAAATTACATGGGGTAAGATCTTCACCTGGTATGAACACATGAACTTTCTCTGTTTTCAGTATAATGACAATGATTTTTTTCTCCTTTATCTTCTCAATAACCAAAAAAATGTCAGAACACAGATAGTTTGTGGTTTGGTAGATTTTTATGCATCACATAACATGAATGAATGTCATAATACCATGTATTAGATGCATACCAAACATCTTTCAGTTTTAAGGGACATCTGAATATTTAAGAGTGCCTGTACTCTTTTTAGACAATTCTTTTAAGCAACAGGTCCTGACCTCTTCCTGGAGTCACTACCTCTTCCAATTATATCTTTAGCAGCACATATTTTAGAAAGATCTAGGTGATATTGATAGCTGTAAAATGTGTTTTTATTATCTTAATAGGTAGCATTTATGTTCTCTCTCAAGCAGGCACTGGAGTCAAAATTCTATACAAAAAATTGTCCAACTACAGAATATGGTCTTTTTCATACAATAAATGCACAAACTGCACAGCTAATTGATACCAATACATAAGCATTTTAAAGTATTTCAAGATATTCTAAATAGAAACAGTGCGAGGCTGGACAACTGGTTCTTTGCAGAAGTGCCAAGTAACCTAGAAGAGAACATACCACCATTTCCTGTAATTTCTGTGTAGTATGTATTGTATGCTAAGTATCACCATCTAGCACACACAGAAGCTGCTCAAAAATTTAGAGAAGAATCATCAAAAGGAATAAATCCAATAATTAGGCTGAAAAAGCACATTACTGCAAAAAAGGCTCAAAAGCAAGAAAATATAATGCACAGCGTAGTGATAATTCAAATGTTGGGTAAATCTGGTAAAACAATTGTGTCTGCTCTGTGCATGTGGATATTCAGTTACATTCTCTGTCTGTCAGAATGCTAATTTTTTTTTTCACCCTGTCATTAGTATGAGGGTTTTAATGAACCTACAGCCTGTCAATGTAAAAGGAATTACAGTACCTCAAAATACAAGGTTGTTTTTGGATTCAGATCTTTCACAGATCTCAACAGAGTGTGTCCCCCAAAAAGGTTATTCTAGAATAAAGTCTCCCCCTTGTGGATCTCTCACATAATAAAAGCTCCATCAATTACTTAATTGCATGGTAAAGCCTGTGATCCTTCCTTTGCGGATAAGAATTTCAAAAGCAAATACAAACATGTAGTGAAATCACAGTACATGGTTTACATCAACTCGGTGGACTCCATCCCATCTCTGGCAAGACAAGCTGTTTTGTTGTAAGATACCTTGTTTCTGTGATAAAATAATTTGAGAGACACTAAACCCCTCAAAATAATTTAATTCCTTCCCGTCTCCATGTAAATTAATTATGAAATTGGTTTAGTGACCCTCCCACAAAACAGTCAGCCCAAAACTACCAACAATTTAACTATTTAGGTAAAAATTCCTATCTCTTTCTATCTAATACTCAATAATATAAAGCATGTCAAGATTCCCCTTATTTAAATGCACAAAGTTTACTACCTTAATAAAAATAGTTTCATCCCCGAATGACATTGTGTCTCAGAGATCAAGGTGCTAGAGCACTGTTTGGCAGAATGACTTCCTCAAAGACTTCATTAACCACACTACTCTCTGATCTGCATTAATTTAAAGGGATCACAATGATTTTTTAGCATATGATAATTTACAATATCATATAATATATGGTATATATGATATATATATTATATATGTAATATATATTATCATATATGATAATTTGCATTATCATATATTAAGAAATATCTGTGGTCACATAGATTATCAGGTTGCTCTCAGTGCTCTCATAAGGTATTTAAATGTGGTTTTAATAAATCATAAATCCTGTCTGCAAGATTGATTTTGATTTTTACTTATTTTTCAATTTCTAAGAAACACAGTCCATGATGGCTTGACATATTATTCTACCATATACATGAAAAACTTATATTTTATTAGCAGTACCAACTGTTCAGTCAATACTGGGTAAAAATCTTTTTAAGTATCCAGAGACACCTCCTCACATTCATTTCAGAACAGTCCTATAATGGTTAAGTATTAATTTCTTGCAAGTTCTAGAATACTGCTAGGTTTCCTACTTTCATTAACAGTCTCTTATTTGTATGCAGTAATTGCTTTTAAAATATTAGCATTGTAATTTCTTGCTAGCATGATGATAAATCAACAGAAAGTCCTATCCCCATGCGTCCCCACGGAAGAGCATAATTCTGCTTCCCTCGACATCAGTGACAAAGCCTCTTTAATTTCAGTATTACACTCAAAGAATTTGTGAAAGATGCCAGTTTGACAGCCTGGGACTCTCATCCTTTCTAATTGCAGAACAGATGCAATAGCTAAGCAGTGCTACTCCCTGACCATGCAGCTCTGTAGGAAGCAACAGCTCCTCAGAGTCGAAGGGGTAGCTGCTACTTCTCCATTTCATTTAAGTCCTTGACTTCTCAATAGCAAATATCAGCAAGTTATGCTTTCTCTTCCAAATTGAGAGGCTTCAGGATATAAACATCTGGCTATTTGGAACAACAAAAAAACCCCCTATCATTTATTCATTTCAAACATCCATCAACAATGACTGTCAACTGCTGTTAGTCTGGGACATGCAGAGGTGAAATGCCAAGAACCAATCTCTGAATCCACATCAGTTCTGAATTTTCTTGTGTTAAGAGTTCAGTTCAATAAAAACAAAGTCTGCACTGCTAAACTGTGAAAGGCAACTAAAGCAAAGAACATGGGTCCTGATCTCTGCCGCCTGATTCAGGGACAAAAAGCAAGAGGAAACAACATGTCACAAATTTGACCAAATGACAAGAGTCTCCTGCAAAAACCTCTTCAATTCAGTAAGCAGAACACCATGTATTTTAACTGTATTCTCAGAGACTGCCTTCTTGACAGGATGGATGAGGAACTACAATTCTTACTGAATACAATATAAAAGGAGGAAAATAATTGGTAATTACAATATTGCAAGCTATATTTCAAAATCAGTAGTTCTTTACTAAGTACCTTGATTTTCTGGCAGTCTCCATACACGTGACCACCCAGCACTGATAAATGAGCTGTATTCTAGTAGTAACAGGCATTTGTAATACCAGTTATTTCACAATGTAGACAATTGTTAAATATAATCCCAAAAGAATAACATCTATACGACTATATAATGCAGCTTCTGTATGTGTTAATGCTCATATTGTAACGATGCAATACTAGCTTTAGTTCTTATCCTATAGCTTCTACATATTTGTGTATGTCTTCTCATAAAATTCATCAGAATGGGTACAACACAACAAACATAAAACTAGGTTGTCCCACTAAAGTAAACTATAGGATACAGAAACAAAGTCATTCTAAAGAACATGTTGCAGCTCCTGGATACAAATGATCTAGACATTTAGTCTACTGCTAACTGACATTCATGCACAAAACACACCGTGGGAAATTAAGTAAACTGTATTGTGAACAATCTACCATTCATGTCATTTCACACTGTCATCTCTGTGTCATCAAAATAACAGCAAAATAACATGTAGCACTGCAGAAGCCATCTCCTCCTTACCTTTTCAAGCCTACTGTCTTCACAGAACAGGTACTTCTCATCTTCCAGTCTTCCCTGTCTCCTCAAATATCACGCCCATCTCACAGCCACTTGAATTTTATCTTGCTCTCTCCTCACAGCTCTCCTAATATTCCTCAAACCTCCCCAATTCTTTCATTTTCTCTCTCTGGTATGGACTTTTATGCTGCTTGCTATTCAGGCTGTTTTCTCTGCGGTCTCCCTTGTCCCACCCAAACCCCATGATCTCTGCCCATTTCTTAGTTCTTGCAAACTTCCTATTCTCATCATCACCAATCCTCCACCTTTCTTTTTCGAAACGGTTAATGACTCTGATCTTCTCCCTTTTCCAGTTTTTATTCTGCAAGAAACCTATGTATTTTGAGATTGTAGATCTATGTTAAATATATAGGTCTGTTAAAAGACTAAATACACTGTCAAGAGTCAAATCTGACCCCTTTTTTCCCACACCATTTCCCTATGGTGGCACAGTGTCCTCACTGCTCTGTATACTACAGTGGGACAGCTCTCTGCATGATCTCATGTGCATTAAAATACGACAAAGCAATCTGGGAACATAACAATGACTGCATAATCTTTTTTTTTTTTTTTTTTTTTACCCACAGAAGTTACGTGGAAATTATTAAAGCTTCAGCAAAGTTATTAAAACTTCAGTAAATTATTAAAGTGAGATATGAGGTATGTGAAATGAAATTCAGAAATGGAGTATTTGTGGATTTTGGGCCATATTAGAATATATTAAAAAGCCAGAGGATCAGCTTCCTCCAAAACACAGGGAAACTTTAGGACTGCCCTGGAAAGTAATAAATATAGAATAGTGATTTTAAGTACATTCTATTACTGAGGAGTGTTTGGGAGACAGAAGAAAGCAATCCCAGGCATAACCAGTGTCAGAAGGATACTCACATGTACACCCTAAAAGCCCATAGATACCTTTTCAATTATTAGTGCTTACAAAAACATGTTCTTCTTGAACTTGACTGTATACACAAAAGAATTGAGGGAATACCTCACATTAAGGAGCCCTATGGCCAAACCTCTCATTCTATACAGATGTTACTTTTGAGAATTTCCAGTAGAACCATGTAGGAAAACAAATAAAGCCTACAAGGGACACCACGAGCTATTTTTCTGTGTTAAGACCCCTACAGATAACTCCTGTACAGACAGTGAAGCCAGAAGGAACAATAAAAATCTGTTGTATCAAAACTGCTAATCTTCACACAGTACCTCTAAACTCAGCTCAGTAACTTGTTTGACAACATCTTTTGGAAAGATGTCAATCTGAATGTGAAAATGTGAGAAAGTCAAGAATCCACAATTCCCTTGCTTAATTTTTACAGGAAATTTTTACTGTGAGAAGTGTGCATACGAAACATTATCTGGGGTTTTGGCAGAGAGGGTCCTCTGGAGTTTCCAAGTAAATGCAACAAACTGAACACTGCACAAGAAGTAAAAGAATCAGCCTTCTGAAAAAATTTCTGAAGCTCGAGTATCTCTTCAGCATGGATGTGCCACCTTCCTCACTTGATGTCACTACTCCTGTCCTATGAGATATCAAAGCTTAGTCTGCCTATCTCTAGTAAATGGGTATTACAGTCTGACAATCCAGACTGGTAATTCCTGTTTCAGGAGGAGGGCCATAATTTTGTACATCATTAGAGGTGCTGCCAATTTCTTGAAGGGAGACTACGGTTGACAACTTCTCCTTCCCAGGAGGAGGATGAAAAGGTCATTCGTGCAGGAGCTACAGTCCTCCTCAGTTTTCTGAGACAAAGCATGCTAAGAATAAGCACCTACTGACTTTATCTTCCAGTAACTAAACTTCCTTCTTTAACCCTTCCTGTTACAATCAGAAACGCACAACTGCGGCGTACCTATAGCATCCAACATCACAAACAAAACACTTCACCCTCCATCTTCTAATGGTCAAGAGAGAAAACCAGCGTTCCACAAAGGCCTAATCGCACGCTGGACACCAGGTCCCGTTAATCCATGCACTCAGAGCCAGACACAAACGCAGCGACGCCAGCCTGGGCACCGCGGCAGCCAGGGCAGGAGGGAGAGCTCTGCAGGAAGGGGGTCGGGTGGTGCCACCTCGGAAGGACAGGACAGGCCAGCGCGGGGTCCCCGCGACCGGAGGCTCACCTTGTGCTCCAGGACGCTGATGTAGCCCTCCAAGAGGCCGGCCCCGACGGGGAGCGCCGGGCGGTGCTGGCCGCGTCCCGGCGGGCTGCTGGGTACCGCCGCCACCTGCTGCTGCTGCTGCTGCCGCGGCTCCGGGTGGCCCCCGCCAATGCCGCCGCCAATGCTGCCGTACATGAGCAACAAGCTGGTGCACATGGTGGTGAGCGCCAAGCAGACGGCCAGCNTTAAAACGCACACACACAAAAATCCCCAACCCACGAGCAACACGAATAAAAGAAAGAAGGCGGAAAGTTCTTCGCCGCCGCCACCGGGGTCTTGTTCGCCTCCGCGCGATCCCGGCGAGCCGCAGGGACGCAGCCCGGGGAAGGCTGGAGCGTGTGATGGGTGCTCGGGGCAGCCCCGCTCCGCGCCGCTCCTCTCCCCCCCGCCGCTCCTCTCCTCCCCGCCGCCGGAACCGGGATGAGCAGTGCCAACAATGCACTTACCATCAGGGTCTTCATTTTGTGCGCCTCCCGGCCGCCAGTCCTCCCGCTCCCCGCTAGGCTCGGCATGGCGGGGAAGCCGCAGACATGGCTCGGCCAGGGAAGCGCCGCCGTGGCGGGGATTAGGGGGGAATTACACCCGACCGGACCCTCGGAGCCTGCCAGAGCCGGGTCCTCCGCTGCCCCGCCTGCCTCCGCCTCCGCCTCCGCCTCCTCCTGCCGGCGCAGCGGCGGCTTCAGGGCAGGTGGAAGTTAACTTCTGACTCCCTCCCCCCCGGCTCCGCGGCGCTGGGGAGTCGGGGAGAGGCGGGGATCACCGCGGCGGGCACCGCGCCCCAGCGGGAGCGGGAGCGCAGGCGGCGGCTGCATCCCTCGACCCAGGCTTTTGTCCTGCTTGTAGCACCGGGCCACCACCCTCGCATTACATTGTTTGGTTTTTTTCCCTAGTGGAAAATCCGTCATTCCCCCCCTTCTTGCTGGGCTTCTTGAAGCTGGCAGCGTTGGGGCAATATTTTAAATTCACGTTAGTAAAATAAAAAATCGATACCCTCAACTCCTTGACCGGCACCAACAACACTCTCGCTTTCCCAAGCCCTAAAAGCCAGTTTCAAAACCTTTAGACTGAGGGCTGTCTCACTTTTTTTTTAGAAGAAAATCTCACAGGCTTGCGCCTCATGCCATCTTTTTTGGTTTCCGAAAATGAAGATTTTCACACTCTCATAAGCGACCTTCTAAGGTTTGGTTGTTTTTTCTTTCTCTTTTAAAAAATATCATTCTTTCTGGTTTTGTGTTAATGGTCTACAGTTGAATTTCGAAAACTTTATAACAGACCTCAAATTACGTTGATTTCTTGCTCTAGGAATTTTATAAATGTGCCTCTTCAAAACAAGTAATTGTAAGGTTGATTTCTTACTAAGTTATTAAACTGTCAGCATAGCATTTATTAAAAAAAAAAAAAAAAAGAACAAACAAAAACTCAACAAACAAAAAAAACCCCAAACCAACCAAAGCCCTCTCTTAATCAGGAGCATATTTCTCTTGAAATTACTCATGGCAATAATAGTTCTAATATATGGCTTCACATCTAACCTATAGCTATGTTACATTAAAGATCACATTAAGGAGGAAACGATCAGCAGGCTAACTCAACCATAGTCACAATAGCAGCTTTCTCAAGGCTGGAATTGACATTGAAATCCATTTTTTATCTTTACTAATTCATTGGAGGACTAACAGTGAAACAAATGCCATCTCCAGTGCTGGCACAGCACGCAGCATTTAGTGCCTTTTAAGAAAGTAAAAAGAAATAAGAATGTATGGCTCACCAGCGGACAGCACAGTAAACATGCTTTATCATTTCCAAGAAGAATGCCATATTGCATGCATGCTTGCTGTTTATTCAGTTTGTGGGTATAGTTTCAATAGTACCACTTGTTAAGACAAATGAAGCAATATAAGAAGAATTTTATCAGGTCTTAGTAATTCTTTATTGTGTGGTTGCACTTGACACTAAAATTAGTGAAACAAAGGGCCAACTTGATAAATCATTGAAAGCAAATTATCTGTGGCTCTCCAAGGCTTCCTGCAAGAGACGACAAAAGGCATCTCATGCATTTTACAGTGCTGTTTCTCAACCACCAGCAAGCAGGTTGCTCGTGACTGACCTTTCAAAGCCTTTCTAATATATTTTGCCATGCCAAACTGGAGCATAATTTTTCTGATTTAGGCTTGTGGCTGCATGTTAGACATCTGTTACACAGTATGTCTGACCAAATTCATTAAACTTACGGGTTTTGGTAGAGTAGGCTGATTTAAAAATCTACTGATAAAGGAGACAAACTAAATTTTTCAATTTAATGCAGAGCTTGACTTGAATAATGTCCAGCTTTCTGCTCATCAAATATTTAATTAGATTGCCATGATGGTCATAGAAAGTATTCTTGGCAGTCAAATGCTCACTGAAACAAATACAGTAGTGAAATGTAAATCCTACAGAGGATTTTATGTGTAATCATGGGAACTTTAGAATTCATCTGGAAAACAGCCCAGCTATTTAATTTAATTTAATTTTAAATTCCTATGAATTAATAGTTCTAGTGATCTGGAGATTTATTTTTAACACTGTTGGAATCTACATACTTGCGTAGATATGCAACTGTATACCCGATAGTTATACTTCCGAAGAACACAGGCTGAACTCTTAAGCTTTTAAGCAGCTTGCAAACAATATAGAGAACATCTTGAAGTCCATCTGACTTCCTGCTTCAACCAATCTGCTTGCAGTATACAAGGGATGCTGAACTCTTCATGCATTTCTGTTCCTCCTTAGAGTCAGGGGTAAAGAAAAATTAAAACATGAACTGCTGCTTTCTCTAGCCCAGAATAAAAAGTGACAGAGCCATGTCACTTTCAGCAAGGTCTGACTGATGAGAGCTTTTTTGTCTGCAGGAAAGGGACTGGATTGTTCCACCTTCCCATTTGCCTTTCTCACTTTCACCTTTCCAGTAGCTACAGGCTGACAAAACAGTCGTATGAAATAAAAGTCTGCTTGTGGCAGCTTCAGGAAGACCTAAGATACAAATGACAAAATAAAAATCTATGTAGAGTCAGAATCCATGTTAAGAAGTAGTGGTGCCGATAGCTACAAACTTTTCAAAACTGATAATGGACTTGGAGCAGCAGAGCTCTTTCATTGATTCCTAAATAAAACTGCTCCAACAGCAACTTTCCCTGAGCTGTCAGGAGGAATGAAATAACTATCTTTCTATAATGTGTTCTAACTCAGGTTGTCTTTCAGAGATTTCTTTCTACAGACATAAACCACCTTTTTAAACTATGGTTGAGTACTCATTGAGGGTAAGAGAGACAACATAGGATAATCTACACCTTAATATAATGAAAGATTAAAACCATGCTTTACATCCTATGGTTGGCCTGGAATGAGTACTCAAGTGGAGGAGCCTTTTCAACTATGGCAGTGCCCCTAACACCTCATAGGCTAAAGGTTAGGATGAGGGCAATGGGTAGTATAGTGCTTCTGCTGATGACTCAGATGATGTTTGCAAGACATTTTGCCCGAGTGTACTGGCAAAATGTATCTGTATGGGTCCAGCAAACCCTCCTCCAGACCTTGACCTCTTTCTCCTTTCCACCATAACCAGAGGCTGCATGTTTGTGCATACAGTCAGTACACAGATTGCCTCCAAACTTAAATCTGCACCTACTCTCCAACCCTGTCACCTCTTCAGAATGAAAGCCCGGTCTTAAGTGTTTAATTATTTTGTGACTCATTGATAGCAGGATGGCTCCTTTGGTATAGAGAGTATTTTAATGGACGGATTTAGATTTGTGCCTAGTTTAAAGGGAGTAAGAAAATGAAGTTTTTATTTATCTACTACCTTTCACAAAAGAGTGAGAAGAAAAGGGATCTGGTGCAATGCAAATAGTTACACTCAAGTTAAGTTCTGCATGATACTTCATAGGAGTGCTGAAAGCACCCTAGTACATTCCCATCGCACTATGTGTATGATGTTTCTCAGAAAAATCTTGATGATAGAAGTGCCTACAGTAGATTGGAGGAAGAAGGTTAATTTTATCAAGATCACTTTGATATCCTTATGCCTTAGAAATGAAAAACCTGAACTACTAAGATTTTATATGTGGCTAAAAATGGGAAAATATTTGTTAAAAATATAATCTAAAAGTGACTCCTATGAAAGTTGCATCATTTTGTCATGTCCATTATATTTTGTGGTCTGGGAAACACTGGATCTCTCACCTCAAGAGTAAAATCCTGGCCCCACATCTTTTATCCCTCTTGGCTTGCTGGAGCAAGGAGCTTACTAGCAAGTATAAAGCTCTCACTTCTAGCTCTGCAGCCTCATGAGGTATGAGCTTAAACCATGATCACTAGCATAGAACAGAATATTGCTTGTCCTGGGCCTCTCGCCAGTGACATTTGGGAGTACGTCTGGGAGTGTCACATTTCAGGGGGAAGAAGTAAGCATTTTTTGACTGACTAGCTGAAAAAATGAGACTAAAGATGCTAAGGGGTTTGGAATACGATGGAAGTTTGTGTGGATTAATAGACAGAGGGGCAAAGGTATATAGGAAAGGAAATACATCACACTGATACCACCTCCATGTGTTATTTTATTATTTATGTGTACATGAAATTTTAACCTTTCTTTCTGGAGAGAAATGGTTGCATTTCTGCATCGCAAACACAGCCAATGGAAAAGATTCAGCAGCTGGCAAAGTAATGAGCTTACGCTATAGATTTTTCAAACTGCCCAGTGATTCATGAAATGCTTTTAGAAACTGGAAGTATGCATTGAGGATTGGTCAAAAAAAAAGGTAGAAACACTATTATAGATCAGTCAGGACTGTTTCTCCTTTGTGAAAGCAGGCTGCCTTTGAACTTCGGACAGAAGCAACCAGTGATAGATGCATAAAAAAAATGAAATGAAAAATTGCATGGAAATAGATGTGCAAATGAAAACAGAAAGGGGAAAATAGTAAGATAAGATCTGCTGAATCTGCTGGTTTTTTTCTTTTCCATTTCTTAGGTTTGTTGCCAATCTAAGAGGCATAAATAAGGGTATTGGATATTTCAGAAACAATCAGTCTAGCTCAACTGAATGGACACATCTGCTTTAAGACCATGAGTGAAACACTATGCTTCATTCTAATCAGCTGTGGGTTGTTTTGGGTTTTTTGTTTGTTTGTTTTGTTTTGGGTTTGGTTTTGTTTCCACATCCTGGAATATACAGCTTATTGAAAATTACATGTCTAAAGTCAAATCTTTGAAGGTTAAGTAATTAGCACAGGAGGGTGCAGACAGAAGGTACCCAGTACCACTTGGGTAGACAACAGGCACGACCACAAACTGTTCTTCATGGCCTTTTGTTTTACTGTCCACTGCCAAAACAGAAGGAACATATACATGAGCTCTATCTACATAACAGAACTAAAGCAGCTGAGGACACAATTACCATAATTTGGTAAGAGATTGCATATGTTTAAATATTCCTTTGCTCTGAGATAACAAATCTCAACAGGATTCTGAATGGCTCAGCTTTCAGTGTACATATGGCTGTTCCTTTGAAGAGAAAAACTACACTAACTGGAAGTCAAAGTGTTAAGTTAAATGGAATAGAATTTATAAACTTAAAAAAAAAATTACCAAAGAAATGTCAGACATGAAGCATTAGAGCAAAAGCGGAAGCAAAGAAGGATAAGTGCTCATTATGGATTGGTTTGCAGTTTTTTTATGTATTATTAGAGAGTCGATAGAGAACTCTCCTGCTATTACTAACACAAACATAAACATCAATTATGATGACAGGCTGAACAACAGCTATGACAACAAGGGGATCCATTACCATCAAACTGCAAAGGCATAGTCACAAAATCAAGTGAAGTCCTACAGTGGCCAAACTATATATATCTTATTTTGGTAACAGGTACTGTTCTTATCTATGGGTTTATAGAAACCATCTTTGCAATTCACATAGTATATCACTATATAAGCATATATGCAAATTCAGAGCAATAAGTCAGTTAAAGTACAGTGTGAGAATAGCTGCCAATGTCTCACATCGTAGCTCAGCAACTTCAGGCTGTCCTGTGTGCTTCTGACTTACATAGTGGAGGTATGTGGTATTTCCTCCATTTACCCAGCATAGTCCAGATACAGTTGAATGAAGACTTGGGGATTTGACGTTACTGCTGAAAGATCCTGAGTGCTTTTGTTTCCCAGGGAAGTTGACAGGAACTGAAGGAGGGTCTCTGCATTCAAGTGAGCTGCCTATTAAAGATAGATTTGGTTCTAGCTGTTTGCAGATTCAGTTGAGAACAAATTTCTGCTAGGAGATATCAGATATTGTGGAGCCAGGGTGTAGTGATTCTAAAGACGTGGAGATAGTGACCACATCTACATAGCTTGCTTTGTCAATTGCAATGGAACATGGAATCCGGGAATACAAGAGAGCACAGAATAGATCTAATATAATTTCCTGTGTCCAAACCTGGTACTGCAAACCACCTCAGACAGATCTTCCAGCAAGGATGAATAAGTGTTGTAGAAACTAATCTGAAACAGTGGGAGAGTTTCTTCACTGCAATAGATACCTAACTGAATGCTTCAAACCAGCTGCTGAAACAGATGGATGGTCTTCCTTTGCAATGCACTGTGTACTTGTTTAAACATTTCTGCCATATTATTGGCATTCGTCACTCTCAAACAAATACAGGAAAAAAGCCTTCTCTCTTTCATACAGGATAGATATCTTGGATGTCTACTGGCATCCTCAAATCATGGATTAGAGCAAATCCATGGCTACATACACTCATTTTTCTTTCTTACACTTCAGGGCAGAGGACCAAGTTCAGCTCAGCTGCAGAGCTGGATTCAACATTTCCTGCAGCAGCTGTACCCTCCGTTCTTTGAACTGCTATTAATACTTGTTATTACATTCCCCAGCCTTTGTCACCACCACCTGCCTTATGCATTCAAGTGGCAGAACTTTTAAAAAAGATCCTGTGCTCGTCCCAGTTACAGTAAGTATTTTATTCAAGGTGATAATTGTATATCTATTCTCTCTCCTAAACTACAGTGTCAGGAACATACTGACTCGAGTTTTGCTGCAGTACTTTTATTGCCTTCTGATAATTTCCTTGGTGGGAAATGCATTTGATTTTTTTTTTTTTTCTGAATTTCTCCACAGACCAAAGCATTCTAATCAAATGGCCATATTTATCCAATTGCTTTATTTTTCCTTTTGGTTTGTAGTTTATTTCTGCTTAGAAGGGATTATTCTGATGCCTTCTTTCTCTACAATAGTTTTTGTTTTTATGCTAAATATCTAATTTTATTTGTTATGCAAAGCCCTTGAATTCTTTAAGGTTTATTCAGTTCTTGTGAAATGTGAAGCTGAGCTCTGTTGGGCATGTGCTCTTTGTGTTCTGAGTTCAAATAAATGAGGCCTCAGGCCATTTACAGTTTAGACCATAAATTCAGATGTCAAAGGAACAGGTGGTAACGTGACACAAGCTGTTCTTGCTCATTGTATCAGTTTCCTCTGCTCAGTGTCCTACTGCTTCATCTCTGTCACAATTCCAAGTCACTCTCCAACAATGGTTGCTCCATTTTGGCGGGTTCACTTTCTGTCGATAAATGAGAGCTTCTCTGCTTCTAAGCAATATCAGTCTGGAAAATGTGGAGCTTGGAATCTGAAAGCGTGTCTATACTGGCACATTAACTCAGGCACAGAACCACATCACTGTGACTAAATCCTTCTGGAATAAAGCTGGCTCATATTGCCCAGCTTGGAGCCTGTGCAGAGGAGTTCAGGTCCATCTGCACATCAGCTCTGATTCACCAGCAGTCTGCTAGGTTGAAGCACCATGGGTAGTTGTTTGATAACCTGCAAATAATAAAGAAAAACAACATCTTACCAGAGAAGTGAAAACAATGGGCATGATGCATTGGTGTAAAATAATATAACAGCTGCTCAGTGTTTGCTCAGTCACAAGTTTTTGAGGTATTATTTGTATATAGTTCAATATCCTGCTGGTGAGCAAGTGTGAACAGTGTTGGACTTTCATCTGGCATAGAAATTATCTGCTGGTCTTGTTTGTGTAGATGGAACTGTTGTTCTAATAAAAAAAATACTGACTATGACAATTTCTTTGAGTCTAAAAAATTTTACCCTGTTATTCATCTTAATCCATTGTCTGCACACTACCAAGTCCTC
Source organism: Florisuga fusca (assembly GCA_038090715.1). NCBI lineage: Eukaryota > Metazoa > Chordata > Aves > Apodiformes > Trochilidae > Florisuga > Florisuga fusca. The sequence continues at coordinate 18,621,224 of JAAWXA010000008.1, forward strand.
ATGAAATCCATGTGGCTACATCCATGTTTACAGAAGCTAGTTTTGTAGTGAATGTAAGGAATACTGCTCACTCAAACCCAACTGTCACCTTCTTATAGCTGTGAATATTTAGTACCTTGGGTACTGAAGCCCACAAAGCCTTAAATTGGGCATTGAATATTAGAAGCCTTTTTTAAAAATTTGAAACTTCCCGACTTCTCAAAACCAAGAGTTTGTTTTCAGCATCCTTGTTTTTGATAAATAGCACCATCTCCCACCTCCATTTAAAAAGCTTCAAACAAAATTAGGTGGAAAGTGACCTCATACAAACACTGGCTCAGAAAGTTGCTCGACTCTCTAGTTCTGCACATTTCTAGCTACCATAAGTTATGAAAGTCTCTTCCAAATTACCACCAGCACTTATCAAAAGACACCTTGGAGTCTTATGAGTCATTAGAAAAAAAGTGTTTTCTTCACTCCTCCCCCAAGGAAAAGAGGGATTATGCACTGGCTCATTTCAGGAGAAACTGGACCAGCCTCTGTTAGCATATGTGCTAGACAAATGGTCCAACTCTAGTTTTTATTTTCCTCTTGTCAGCCTCTGCAGGAGCTTTGTTCATCCCTTTTTGCTTTGCAGAACCTCTCCAGCCAGCAAGGCACAAAGACCTACAAGAAACTATAGAGAGCTGAGCCAGAAATGCCCATGAGCCCATCAATCCCTCTACTCTCATAGTTAGCTAGAATCACCCACATGCCTCTTCCTCTTTTCCTCTTCCTCTCTTTTATTTGTTTTTGGTTTTTGTTTTGTTTTTTTAATTTTTTTTTTTTAATTTTTTTTTTTAGTTAATCCCTTGTCCAATCATTGAGCAGCTGCACTGGGTCCTCCCTGGCCAATCTTTCCTACCACCTATTGCACCATGAGGCACTTACTCAGTCCATGCAGAGCTCCATGATGTAAGTGGCTAATGATGGACCTGCTTGGCAAGTTGCTTTTCAACAGGGCAGTGGGTGGTTGCTAGCACAGCTACTTATCTGTAGCTATGTTATTACAGCATGACTTTTTGATTAATTAGAAACTCAGCACTGTAAGTTTTAGTTTCACAGTCTGGATATTATTAACTAAAATGCAGAAGAAAGAGTGTCCTGTTCAAAGCTTTACACATTTGAAGGTGAGGGAGGAAGGGGGAGTGATTAGAGTGGGACAGAAAAAGTGCGTACAGCAAATATGGACACAGTACAGGGTTGGCAACTGCTTCGAGGTGTATGTCAGGGATAAAAAAGGTCTTAGACATCATCACAGGTAGTCAAGAAGTTAAAAGTGATATTAAGAAAAGTATAAAGTTTGATCTTCACAGTTCACTCACACAAACAGAAAAGAAAGCTTGGAGCCTTAAGGCTGCCCTGGGCTGCTGCTATTTCAAACCAACTAATTAGGATTTAGCAAAGGAACGAGAAGACGACACACAGAGAAGGCCCAGTATGCAATGACTGCTCTCTGACTGTACCAAATATAAGGAAAATATAATTTCTAAATCTTAAAAAAGTGATAGTGTAAGGGAATATAAGATCTCTGTCTCACCCTGATTGAAGCTCAAGAGCTATGAAGAGGGAGACCATGTATTAAAATCTGGGTGATCGAAGTATATTCCTAAACCCAAAATTCAATATTTCTGTATAATAACATTACTGCTCACCCTGCTGCCCTGTCTTGAACACTGAGCTCTTGATCTAAGCTGGATCTTTGTCTTATCTTTCATCTCATACAAAGCTACTTTCTGTATACGTAGACTGACCTTTCACTTTTCCAATCATTGCTATTTAATTGTTCCCATACTTTGTAATCATTAGATAAGGTTAGCCTTCACATTTCAAAATGGGTACATCATTTTTTTTTAATGCACACTGATGTTGGTCAGTTTTGTGTCTTTGCAACATGAGATTATGCAAACCTGTGCTGACCAGCAGACACTTTGCAGACTGCAGGGTGCTGATTGTGGCAACAGTGAAACAGACTGCAACATATAGGAATATGGGTTACACGGATCCATTTTATTCCTAAATTCAAGTATTAACAAATTTGCAAAGTCATTGGCCAATTGACTCAAAGTATAAGCATTAAAATAATTCATCCTGAACAATGCGTAGTTTTATTTTACGTTTACTACAGTAAGCTCACCCGCACAAATTTGCTGTGCTTATTTAATATCCCCCTTAAGATGAAAAATGATGCCAGTCCTGTGGTAATAGCATCTTTTGACGCTGAGAAAGCATTTCACAGCATTGAATGGCAGTAGTTTCTCTTTACTATGATGGAAATTTTAAAATTTGCTGTAAATGTATTGCACCAGTTACACTGTTCTGCACAAGGATGCATACTAATGTCACAATACTATCTCAATTTTGACTTTCGAGGGAGTCTAGTCAAGGGTGCCCACTTCCAGTGCTATTTTTGCTAATGAAAGCAAACTAATCTATAAAAGAGTAGGGAGTCTGGGTGGTGACTCTAAAATAGAATGCATTAGAGCTGATAGCTTTTATTTGCAGAACTGCCCTTAAAATAGTGTCCCATTTATTAATAACCGTTTGGAGACTCCAACACAGATTCTGCAGGGAGTTACAGTTCCTAAATAACTTCCTGGGTATGCCCTGGATTCAGATTCAGCCAAAATTTTGCAGGTGAAGTGATGATAGCTGTGGAACTGCTGCAATTCCCTCACTACTTATTAAAATGAAAACTCAGTGCTGAGGACCTTCACAGTAGCCTGCATGGGATACAGCAGGGCTTCAAATATAAAATTACTTTACTCCAGTCTTGAAGTGTCACATCATTTTTTGAAGGAAAAATTCTTCAGAAGCATTATGGACTGGTTTCCCATGCTCTGATCTTTGAGATGTGTCTCCCCCTCTTGCAGTAAACTATGAAGAAAAAGGGAAGATCCTTATGAATTATCAAAAGGCTACACAATTTCTTTATTACTTTTCCTCAGTGTCTTGAAAGAGTCAGATAGAAGTATGCCAGCAGTATTGGAATGAATAAACCTTTTTCTCCACAAACAGAAAGCAAGCACCTTCAGTCAAACCAGGCATCACTCGAGCAACTGTGGTACAAGTTCTTCCTTCACATCCTAGCTTCCTGCTTCCTCCACATTAAATTTCAGAACCTTCTTCTGTGATATTTTAGACTTGTACTGCTTTCTTGCATTATGTTCCCATTAATAATGCTGAGAGAACAGTCTTCCACACTGGTGCTCTCCAGTACACATCAACACTTACTGAGTCTTTCCCATCCCTAGTTTCTGTTACTGATCTCTCATGCACCAGATGAACTTGAAGATTCTTGCAGATAGGTGTTGGCAAAGATCCTTCTATTTCCAGCTCACTTCAAGCTGTAACCTGTAACCTCCACATAGGTCTCAATGCTACAGATATGGGAAGCTAGAATTAGTCCCTATGGCAACAGAGAAATCAGCAAAGTACAGGTAAAATGTTGAGAGGCACCTGACGGAACTAACTAAACAGCTGGTTCCTATTTGTCACAGGCTTCTGCAATTAAATGTAATCAGATCATCATTCCCACTCTGGAAAAGCCCACAGGTAACACTGCATAGCCAAGGAAATGAATTCCTTGTGTAGAAGGTGATCCTTATGGTAGGACACAACAAAACCAGAGAAGGTGAATGGACATTTAGTTGGCCCTGAAATCAGCAATCAGTCTAACTGCAATGAGCTCTTGGGAACCCTTGCCTTTCAGTAACTTGGTAAACTGAGGTATCCACAGAGGGAAAACAAGTCTGAAATCCTTAAATACTTATTTTCCATGCTCACGCTGTAAAGAATGTTGTAACTGAAGGAACTCTGAAAATTCTTTACCCTTATTCTCCCCTTAAGTTACCTGTATTTTTGGACTTGTAACTGGTTTAAATATATGGTGATACATGTCAATTCAAACATTTAGGAATAAACCCCTGTAGTTACAGAAACTGAGATTTCATTAAGTGCTTAGAAGTTAAAGTCAAAATCAGTAAATAAAGTTTAACAAAGGTAAACTGAAAGGCAAAATGAACTCACTCTGATGAGTTAATGTAATTCCCTCATGGAATGCTGGTTTCCCCACTATAATTAATTTTAAACACTAAACCAGTGTGTCTATTTTTGATAATTATAAAAATGCATTCATCCATGTCCTTACAAATTATTAATATTTATCATACAGATAGATACTCCTGTAGACAGTAAGAATCAAGGGAGACAGAGTTTTCAGCAAATTCTTACACCGCTATAAAAAAAACAATAATGGAGTTTGAAAAACCTGTGAGTTCAAACCAAAAAGATCTATAGGGCTAAATTGTCAGGCTCCCTTCCTAGCACGTACCTCACACGTCACTCAGGCAAAACTTGCACTGAACCACAAAAGTCAAAGATTTTAGGACAGCAAGGGTGTGATACTGCCAAGTACACTCCGTGCTGATGTAACTCATGTTCCATTCCTAGGAGACAAGAGTTTCAAGTATTCTAAAGGAATGAAGCCATAATGATGATATAGAAGTATATAAGAAAGTCCCTTGAGTTCTTTTCCATTTCAGACACAACTTCATTGATAAGGAGACTTCATCATGACACTTCTGAGTTACTTCTCTGACATTTCAGAAATACTGATTATCAGTAGTTCTGTTCACAGGTATTTTTAAGCTTCTCAGCATATCAAGACCTAAAGCTTCACACTTGTAGGAACTCAAACTCATCATCAGTAGCAATAAGAAGCTTCCCTTAAGTCAGCAGAAGTCAATGAGAGTTTTGCTTGCATAGGAGTTGCTGGATCAGATTTATGCTATCTAGGTGTGTGTTTGCTTATATAGGGTATCAAAACCATGAAAAGCAGAAACTGGAACCAAATACGAGGCATAGAATTTTTCAGTTTCAAAAACTTAAGTTCCATCTAACTTTTCCATTAAAAAAAACCAACCCCTATATACCTCACCAATTTCTGAAATGAAATTTGATGAGAGTGTGCTTTCCTTCAAAAAATACCTGGATCCCAAGGCAGGAAACACAGCAGCTTCACAGAGTAGCTGATTCTAACATACACACTGGTGTGTGGGTGTGTGCATGTATGTATATATATAAGTACTTTTTGTAAGTGCTTTTTGAATATCTTCAGGGATGGTGACTCCACCACGTCCCTGGGCAGCCTGTACCAGTGCCTGGATATCTCTCAGTAAAGAAATTCTTCCTCACATCTAGTCTAAACATCACCTGGTGCAACCTCAGGATGTTTTCTCTAGTCCTGTCATTATTTACTTGATAGAAGAGGCCAGCATCCACCTCCCTGCAACCTCCTTTTGGGTAGTTGTAGAGAGCAGTAAGGTCTCCTCTCAAACTCCTCTTCTCCAAGCTAAACGTTCCCAATTCCCCCAGCCTCTTCTCATTAGACTTCTTCTCCAGACCCTTGACAAGATTGGTTTCCCTTCTCTGAACCGGCCCCAACATCTTTCTTATAGTGAGGGGCCCAGAACTGAAGACAGTACTTGAGGTGCAGCCTCACCAGTTCAGAGTACAGGGGGACAAGCATTTCCCTTTTCCTGATGGCCACAATATTTGTGATACAAGACACAATGCTGTCTACTACCTTGGTCATTTGGATACAAGCCTGTCTCATATGCAATAGGTGTGGACCAAAGTTCCAGGTCCTTTTCTGCCTGGCAGCCTTCCAGCCACTCCACCTGAAGCCTGTAACATTATATGGGATTGTTGTGATGAAAGTGAAGGACCTAGGAAAAGGACCTTAGACCTAACACTAAAGTTGACCCTAAAAGTAGCCCTAACCACAACCCTAAATCTTAACCTTAACTATAACTCTAAGGTAAACCTAACACTAACCATAAATCTAACCCTAACCAAAACCTAACACTTACCCTAACCCCAGACCTAATGAACCTAACCTTAAACCTAAATCCTAAAGACTGACCTTATCACTAACACTAGCACTAGCCCTAAACCCTAATCCTAATGGGCCTAAACATACCTATAACCCTAAGCAGGACATAGATTAGGAATTGGCCCCTGAACACTGATGGGGAACATCAGGAAATCTTTGCAACCTTTTTGTGTCTCGCTCCTGTAACAGAATGAAGGGGCTGGTTTTTTAGAAGGTACCCTGAGTTTTTTATTTTTCATTATGCTGAAGCAGAGCAGCTCAGCTCTGTTTGTGATGGGGACTGTGAAAACAGAAAGGAGTAGATGAGACAGAGCTAGATAAGGGAAGACAGAAGTGTTTTCCTTTTTCTATCTCTACACAATAGCTAAAGGAGGCAGGAGTCACAGCAATGTCAGTGTAGGCATATATGTGTAACTCCCTGCACAGAGCGATGATGCAGCTACCTGTGCTCCTACAATGCAAATGAGTTTACTGCTGTTTCATGTACCAGTGTAAAGACTTAAGCCATCAAGTTGGCTAACATAATGAATACACCTATAGGCTGGGAAAAGAACTGATAGGTTTAGACTAATCCAAAAGTACCAGAGATATGCAGGACAACCATCGTGGTATAAGACAAATGGAACAGGCAATGATCTTTTAAGGATGAATAGCTCTCGCCTCGGAAAGTGAAGAGTCTTAACTGGTCTGTGTTCTCTTGCTTTGATGTGGTATTTCCAATTTTGATCACCTAGCTGACCACCAAGGGAGGAGTGAAAAGAGTGTATGATTGTAGGTTGCTATTTTTCATGTCAGCATTCTTCATTATTGAGTCTTCTGTTTATGCTGCTGATGTGTAATGTTGTGAAGCAGATGATCTTGTAAAGTATGAATGGTATTCTATAACCTTTGCTGTACTTTCAATTACCTTACAGTAAGTTAGAATTCAGAAACGCTGCTCTGAGCAAAATCAAAATACAATAAGATAAACTTCATTAGGAACTGAAGAACTAGGGTTGTTGTTGAAGGAGGGTAAAATGGTCTAATTAATAGTTATTGCATCAAATTCAAACAGCAGTTACAGTAATGACATTGATGATATTGATGGCACTGAAGATGGAGTTTAGTTCAGAATGGAAATGAGCAGAGTATTCCCCTTCAACTGAGTATTGCTGTAGTCTGTGGAAGGCCTCAGAGCTACTTTGTGTTTTTTTGTTCTTTTGTTCAGGTGGTTTTATTTGATAGTGCAGCTCCAAGTGATTAATACCAATATGTTCACAAGAGCAAGCACGTTCACTTCACTGGAGCCCCATGGATGACACTTTGATCATACTGAAGAATAGGCTTTTTTTTTTATTATTCCTTCTGTTTGGTTTTTCACTCACAGTTATATGCAGGTGGACAGTTATCTAAGGGGGTCTCCCAAATTCTTTATAATTTTTATAAAACGTTTCTCTCTCTTTGGTTTGTGAAAGCGGCTGGCAGCAGGAAATACCAACTACTGCATCCTGAGATAAGGTTTCATTCTCAACAGTATTTGGTTTCTGTTCAGACTCCTGTTGATTCTTTTTTTTTTTCATTTCACTTTACTGATGTACCTGTTTGGCTTGTTTTATTGCTCAGAAATAAACACATCACAATGTCTTCCAGTAACCAAGCTGATTTATATAGGCAGATGAGGACTTCATCAAATATCAAGGTCAGTAAAGCTCCTATCCTCTCTGATATTAATGCCCACTGTTTCACAAACACAGTTTACTAATACGAAATGGCAAACCCCAGAACTGGAACAAAAGTCACTGAACCGGACCCAGAGCTAACAAAGGAATGCAGAGCTTGAAATATACCTCAGGAATTCATCATGATAACTGATGCTCATAACAGTAGCACTTTGATTTTAAATGGGTCATGGTATACAACTGATCTCAAGAGTCCTGTGATTAAAGGAAAAGTCAGAGTTACCTAGCCTGGATACATTTTTTCCCAGTACCATTGAATTTGATGGCAAAATTAGTCCTGAACTCAGCATAAAGAGGGATTTATTTCCTTGCCTCTATCCAGACTTCACTCACCTGCCATGTAAACTTCAAGGTTACAAGTGCAATTCCAGGTGAGACAGAAGTGCAACCAAGCATCCTAGGAGTAAGCAGCTCTTAAATACCCAGATGGTCAAAAGCTTTCCACAGAAAGAGTGTCCCAGTCCTTCAGATAAGCTGTACAAACCATGTATAGCAGCGGTTTAGCTATACACTTGCAGATTCTGCTAGTTAAAGACTCGTGGTGAAAATTTGGTGTAACAGCTCTGAACTACCTGCTTTAGAAGAACCTGTTAAGAAAATGGTATCCATTCTAAACACTTTCCTGACTTGAGGAATGGCCACTTGTGAGAGAGGCCAGCCTTTGGCTGTGTACCAAAAATCCTGGGTCAATTGGTGTTGAAACTTCAAGCAAATCTTATCTGTGGCCTCTGGAGCAGACTTACTACTTGGTTTCTTTCCCTGTTAATTTACTTTCCATGAAGATTAGACTTCAAAGGAGCAACTAATGCTTTGTAACCCCTTCATTGGTCCATCTTAATGCCTGTTCATCCATTTACAAAGGGAAACTCTGCCCCTGCAGCAGGAAGAATGTAAATACAGGTGGCAGAAGCCTCTACACATTCCTAGACTTTACCATTAATTTGTGTGTTTAGCATTGAGTGCAACTGTAGTTTTCAGTCATTAAAGTTGTGGATTTGTACAGTACTTTAAATAAGTTATACAACTAGTTCTTGATGCTGCACTTCATAAAAACTCCACAATCTTTTAGTCCAGAGTTGCTGGTAGCACGGCTAACTGCTCCATTTCACCAGGTACACATGACATGGAGCCTGAGAACTCATTTTTCCAGGCCTGTTCTCTGCTGTTCCCTGGGTTTTGTCCTGAAAATTATATCATGCATTTCCAAGGTATGTCCAACCATTGACATAGATGAAAAGCAGATATGATTGTTCCTGAGAATGTAACACAGCAGTGGAAACAGAGATGATGCAAAATTTCATTTCCAAATTGACATGATTTCCATGGAAGTCTTGGTTTGTAACCAAGCCATAAATTACCAAGTACAGGAGAACCTCTATCCCAACTTCTCTGCAAATGCCAATCCACATAAGGTCATCAACTCCAGAGCAGCTACAAAAGTTAACATTAAAGAGGATTCAGCTCTTTGCTTTCTCTAAAAGAGAGGGCTTGTTTTTCATCAGCATTTCTGTAAGCACCTTGTCTCACCATATAGTCTTACAGTCATGTGTTATAGCATGGTCATTTGTTTATGATTTGAATTAGGAGGTGGCTGGCAGGTGTTCCATCTGGATTCCCCCAATTCTCCAAAGAAAAAAGTTATCAGCTTTGTCGTCCCACAAGATTTATATGATTACAGGTTGAATCAGGCCTCGATTCAGGGAATTTTACTGTCTCTGATCAATGACTAATGAATAGGGCTAATATTGTTCATGTAATATGGGCACAATATGTCCATATGATATGGGAACAGCATTCCAACAAGGAGTCCCAAAGCTAGTTTTCTAGGAAATATAATTTAATAAGGGAAAACCAAAATAAGACACAAAGGATTTCTGTTCAGTTCCTCAGCTCAACCAAACATTTAGTATCTGAGTGGGCACAAATCATCTTACCTGCCCTATATAAATGGGAGTGACATTTTGCTTTACAGAATAATAATACCTTTTACTAGCTAAGTCAAAGTTTATGAAAGCCAAAGAAGTATTTTATAGATCATTTTATACCTTTAAAGATCTATGTTCTCCCTCAAGACCTGCATAGAAGAGGTGCTGATATTTGGGCTCCTGCTCTGACATGTTATGACTGAAGTAACCTTAAATTTTTCCAAAGCTTCCTCTCACGTGGGACTCAGCAGAAGGGAAATATTCTTGCCTTTTTAACAGAAATATTCATTACACTATTTTAAAAATTGTTTGTTAAATAGCTTACCCTAACCCTTCATGTCAAGCTTACATCCTGCTTCCTGTTATTTTCTTGAGCATACATCAAATGTACCCAAGGCTATTTTGCAGTACACACTCTTGTTTCTCTGGGTTTTTCTTTTCTTTAAATTATAGAACATTTGTTTGCAGAGTAAGCTTTATGGATGAATTGCTGTATTCAACAATATTTTCCCCTTCTCTTCTGCGGCCACGTGGCCATTCTGTCTGGCCAAAATAAACACAACAAAGCCAAGGCTGCCAAGTATTTTGTGTGTCATTTGGTATTGCTGGAGTAACTGGAGTGGCAGGCAGTATGTATGTTATCCACATATTAGAAGCATCCTTCAGGATCAAAAACTGGCCAGTGGAAAGCAAGAGTGAGTAAGAACTCACAAGTTAGCTCAAAATCAAATGCTTTCTAAAACTGCATCAGCTTGAATAAGAAGTGGCAGCTCCAGGCATCACACACCTTTTTATTTACTGTCAAACATAAATGCCCAGGAATATATAGTACATAATTAACAAGTGGAACCACCAGAGCTGCCAAGAAATTTGTGCATCTTGCCAAACACATGCCAGCCAGGGTAAGCAGTACAGACACTGACACTGGCCTTAGCACTTCTGAGGAGTAAATCTTTGCTGTGCTAATAGATAGTAAAGCACAGTTGGCTTTTGGTTTACCAGCATATGGTTAGGAATGGCAATATCTCAGTCCTTAAAAAGAAGGCTCACTCTCTTTTTTACTTCTCTATTCTTCTCCAACATTCCCCTCTGGTTTTAGAAAAATAATTTCATGTTCTCCTCTCTGTCAAGCTAGTAGTGTGCTCCTCTGTTGCCAGTCATGAGCGATCTTCTGTGCAATGGAGTGCACAACCTGTTTTAATGAGCTTTGGCAGAACATCAGATTAATTTCCCCTCCCCCTGTCTAATTACAGTGTGCCATTTGTGTCATTCTGGTTCAAGATCTATCAGCAGATCCATTAGAAACACCTATTTCTAGGGATTTATAAATAAGCAATAATAATGAGGTTAAAAATTACTGAAGAATGGCATGCAGCTGCAGATATTTTTGGATCTTTCTTACACTGTTTACCCAGTTGGTTTAAGATGTTTTTGAGGTCTTACAGCCCTGTATAGAGAGCAGACTTCCCTGCAATTGATATATGCTATAAATTAATTAGTTTTGTTTTGACAAACTTGAAAGTGTTTCACAAACTCTTGTAAAACAATTCAGTGACAAAACAATTTGTAAAGTTTCATCCATGGTTCAAAGCCCTCATATGACAAGGACAAATATAGATATTTTAGTTTCTGTAATTTAGAAGACATGTTTGTATCTAAAGGATAGCTGATGTGCTTAGAGTCAAGCCTGATGGAAGTCTTCAGCAAACCTACATCTGCAGGCTAAAGCTACTTTTGGCCCCTCAATAGCTTTTGAAAATTGCATTTAGTTTTACTCCTTTCCTGGTATTTGTTTTCCCAAGACTCAGATCCTGGCAGAAAGATAAAGGATTTATATAAGAGTTTTGCACAGGGACCAGCCAGGGACATAAATTGCTATGGTGCACTGTGTGCTATTCTGATGAATGAGGCCAGTATTTTGCAACCTTTTCCCAAATTTTCTTAACAAAACAGGAATTTTGCTAGAATAAAACCTGTGTATGAGCTGATCAACAAGGTGCTCAAGTTGCTTTTGAATTTTCTTGTCTTATGGATTGAATTACATACATACTACAAAGACGCATGTATGTATAAAAAAACCTGCTGGTTTGATTTTCTAAGGTGTCAGTCATTCTCTAGTAACTGCAGGCTGTAATCCAGAACAAAGTCAAAACATATCCTTCCTGCCTGTAAAGATGGCTTGTAAAGGTTTTTAGGGTTATAAAGCCATCCGTTTACTCACTAATCAGATCTTACGCTATTTACTGTCTGCTTAGTAGGATTGATTTAAGGTCAACTCAAGAAATTCAGAAAATAAAGGTATATATCTTCACAGCTATTACTGCTTTAATACAGGAATGACTCCTCTACTTTGTTTATTCCTGTAGTGCGACACATGTTGAACTTTCCTATAAATCACAGGCCAAACTTCAGTCTGAAGCTCTCGTCAGGCCCTAGGAAGGAAATGCAGCTGTGAAGTATGATATCTAGTCTGGCTCCTTAGAAGCAAGTCACTGGATGACCAACAGAGTTTTTGAGCTGTAGATCTGGGAAGAACAGGTCAAAGATAGCTGTGACAATGGACAGAACACTGTGCCTCCATACACAGCTTCTTCATCCAATTTCATGACCCAGATAAATGTAAGTTTTTTAAGTAACAATATTTTTCTGACTGGGATCTCCTTCCTGTGGGCTGAGCAACATCAAGAAATACCCCTGCAGCTAAAATAAGTGGCCAAAACAGAGACCTATACTAGGAACTGACACCTAAGACTTGGGGAGTTGTAAAACAGGAACAGGAAAAGGGGAAATCCTTAAACCCAAGTGTACAGAATTCCCTGTGATTGTACTGAAACAATCCACACGTTCTGTGAGTCTGAAAGACTTCATGAAAAGTGGCTCTGTTTACCTCTACCCTTCCATACAAACTCCAGAGAGATCTCTGAACAGCTCTCCATGTCACTGTGCATGAAATAAATTTCCTTTAAAAATGAGAGGAACCCAGGGTTTCTAAATTTATCCTTAGATGGTTCTTGATTTGTATTATAATAATAATTAATTTTCCTCTGTAAGCACCTGAGATTTCAGTCATACATACGACTGAACACATAAACCATGTAAGAACTAATGAAGATTTACAATTCTCACTACTCGTTCATGTTTGGTTTGACTGGATGGTCTGAGTGTCAACACAAGCAAGGAAAAATAAATGCAATAGTTCATTTAAACATACCTGTTATTTCATTCCTGTTACACCAAGAGTACAAAGACAGTATTTTCTCTTCTTTCCACACACAGAATTATCAATGCAGCAAAGCTGATGATCTAAAGAAAGAAGGACTTCACAGTTATCTTATTTCTCAAGAGCTAGTTTACAAGTGGATGGTGTGGTATTACAGTCTCTATTTCCCTTACCCAACACACATGAATCTTCCCATCAGGCATCACACAGGTAGTATCTGTCCTGATTGTCAGCCTTTCTTTGCTTTTTTATATCAAGAGTGTAATACAGTTCATAGTTTTCCCTTTGTATGCCTGTTTAAAATTCTACAGCTTAATAACTTCCATAAATCAAAAAGTTCACAGGGTATTTTCAAGACTGACAAGTTCAAAATGTGGCTACTGTCCTACAAGTGAAGGCTGTGACAGCTGTAAAATCCCAATTTCCAGAAGTATTGTGTGTTGTTTGCAGGCTGATATAATGGCAAATACAAATGTAGTAAGGAGAGTACAAAAAGCTCTATTATGAAATTAGTATAAATTAGAAGTAGAGGAGCTCCATTTTCCTGCATCTACCCATGACTTCATCCATACCTGATGACATATTTCCATATCTTACTGTTTCAGCTTTCTTGTTGCCTGTCTTTTCATGGATCCCTAAAGCAAGTAAATTCTTTTATTCTCTAAACTACTCAGTCATAAACTTCTTTATCTATAGTACAAATAAATTCCAGGTTTTACTAGCTGGGACTGCTATATCCTGTTTTCTGCAGAACTGGCTGCCATTGTTTCATTAAGGGGGCTGCAGGTGCTAAAAAGGTGATAATTCAAAACAGTTGAGGAGAACATTCAGAATCTGCTGTTTTGTCAACCTTGATTTTTCAGTTTCATTACAATTATCAGTTGAAGCCACCTGCTGCTTCTTGTGGGGACAGAAGTAGGAACCACAGTGGCCACATCCAATTAAAAACATTTGTTGTATTTTAAAGCTATTTAATTTAATTCCATTTTCAGGCATTTCATCTCTCAATAGTAACGTTAGAGGTATTGGATACGTCATTACTTTGTGACTGTCAATTTGAGTTGCTATAGAACTGAGATTAGCTGCAAACCTTTGTGACTTTAAACATGACATTTACCTGGCATTCATTTTTTCTATTTAGAAAGCAATAATAGTGGCTTCATGAGAATGGTGTGTGGATAAACAAATTTAGTGGCTGTGAGACACTCCAACTCTGTTGAGAACTAACCATAGAAGAATTAGGGTAAAATCTGTAATCCTAATGGAATAACCCAGTGAAGGTTACTATAACAACACACATAAACATCTCAAGTTGGCCAAACACTTCTGGATGACTAGTGCAAATAAATGACCAACCTTGGTTCTCCACTTGATACTCTGATTTCTTTTCATTTGAAGAACAGAGTGAAAAACACAAAGAGGGCTTCACAGTTTGACTGTTCGGTAGTTGGCTGTGGATTATTTCTTCATATGCTTCAACTGTCATCCTATTACCCATGTAAAAAAAAATAGTGATAGATAAAATGAGGTGCAGGGTATTTTTGGAATATCCCTCTCCTGGCCTTCTATTTATACAGCTCATATTTTCTATGTCTTGGTTATAGTACTTGAATATATGTATATATATATATATAAAACGCTTTAAAGAGTCTGCATATAGCTCCTTTGAATTTGCAAGATGGAAAAAGAATTAAAAACTGTTCTCATGGAGTTTAACTCTGAACATTAAAATCACAAAAAGACAATTCAATGAGTCCGAAAAATAAAGATTCCAGATAAAGAATGTTCATCATGGATATAACATTCTTTACTAAAATTTTTCATACTCAATTGATTTTAAATAATAGGGATGCTCCCTGGTAGTGCCTATTAGTCCTTTGGTGCATGATAAAGAATGGATTTGTAGACTGGTAGATATTTGAAGTTCAGGGATGCTTTCTGACACAAAATTGCAAGAAGTCCTCAAATTCCTGAAAGACATTGGAATACAATACAATCCTGCTGATAAAGGAAAATACCAATCAGGCAGTACAGCTGCTTCCCAAATGTCTACTCAAAGAACAGAGAGCAGCAGGAATGTTCTGGAAAGGGAGAGAATTATATAAAAATGAGCAGAGCTAGGCAAAGATAACAGCAACCAAATGAGTATTGTGGTAATTTTAGTAAAAGAAGAAACAGTGAGGAAATTAATATTTGAAGACATCAAAAAGAAAAAGTACACTAAAGAGAAATTAGACCAGGTAGTAAATAATCAGGAGGATTACCTTGGTAATGATTCAAAAAATGACTGAGATGACTTTGCTGTGGGTTTTTTGTTTGGTTGGTTTGGCTGGTTGGGTTTGGGTTTGTTTTTGTTTTGTTTTGTTTGTTTTTTATGTGGACTGTGAAGAAGAGAAATAAGAAAAGGTGTGTCCAGGTATGGACAACTAAGTAGCAAACAAAGAAAACTATTGCCACTGTATGGCTGGAGCCAGAGCCCAAAACTTTTACCAGTCTTCCCTAGGGCAAAGTCACCTGGAGTCGGGCATGTTTCCCCCAGATCTTTACCTTCACTTCAGGAAAGTTTGCTGAACCCAGAACGTTTCAGTGGACTGTTTTTATCAGTGCAATTTGAGTTCCTTGTATTTCTACAACAAACTACACTAACATTTGCAAGGGGAGTCCTGAGCCTTGCTGGGGCATAAACTTTCAGGAACAGCCTGCTCCCAACATTTTGTTCTATGAATTGAAAGGTTTTCCTAACATCAGAACAACACTATGCATTTCAAACAGACCCATTTCTTCCTTTTTTTTTTTTTTTTTTTTTCTAACTAGACAGAGAAATAAAACCCATATCACTGTCTTTACAACATTTCTCACAAGTGATTATTACATTCAGCAGCCTTCTTTAGCAATCGGTTGTATCAAACTTTCATTTCTGAATCTTGTATTGTTTTTGCTGACATTCTCTCACCTTTCTTGGAATTGTCCACATGTTTAAGTGTGAAGTTGCAAGGGGAATACAGTGGTCCTGGAGAGCCCCAGCAGTTCTAAAAATCGTGACATAATTAGATCACATTCCTGTTCCACATTTCAGAATGGCACTAGTTTTTTTCGTCCAGCATTACATTTGTGCCGTGACTCCTATTCAGTGTATGGTCAGATAATTATCTTCAGTGATTTTGCATAGCTAATGACTTCACAGTATGTTGGTGTTTCCATCTGGATATCTATTGGTATTGGATGTCACCTTACTCATTTCAGAACGTTTTTGCAGTTTATCATCATAATTTTCAGTTCTAATTTGCCTCTTTCAGGCCCTCCCAGCCTTTTGATCTCTACTATTTTTTCCACTCCCTGTTTAACAATCTCAGTCAATAGAGAAAGACTTATACAACAGGACATAGGACAGATCTTGTAAGATTTCACTTGCTATGTCTTCAGAGATTGAGGTACCAACAGAATGCAAAACAACTCCCACAAAAACTTATTGAAAATATATTGAAGTTAGCTTGGATATGATCACTGTCTTAGAAACAGGATGCAAGCAAATATTGCTAGGAACCGGAAGCTAGCATGCTTTATCTGCAACAGTGACAATTTAAGGGAGTTAGAAAATAAATGGTTCATGTATTTCATACATCAGCATAGCATTTCATAATAAATCTGATACTTCTATATTCAAGTCAAAGACAGATAAATCATACAACCCCCCCCTATTAAAATTTAGAAATAGGAGTAAAAATAGTAAGAAATAAATTCTTCCTCCAAAAATCAAAGTCATGCTTTGTTATACTTCTGCAATTCTATAGAAAGACCATACTGGAAAGTCCAATGAGACAGGCAGGCATGGCAAAAAAAAGCCAAAGTGAGGGACTGAGCCAGAACAGCAACTATCTGGGCTATAGAAATATTGTATCACAGCCCAAGGATGTGATCATCTTTCTCCCTGCAGCTTTGGTGAGACTGCATTTAGAACTCTGTACATGGCACTCTAATTCTGGAAAGCTGTCAGTGAACTAAAAATAATTCAGAAAAAAACCCTGAGAGATTATGTGTAGATTAGAGAGGATGCTTTTGAAGGAGGATTAAAATAAGTAAATTAAGATTTGCTAAGGAATGACTCTAGGGAATATTACAGCATCTGCAGATATTTGACAAGTAAAAAGGAAATTTTTCTGAGTTATACAAGGGATCATAATAATGAATTACAAAATTAAAGTAACCAGAACACTAGAAGAAACTTCCTAACTTCATGGCCAAGGTATGTGTCTACTGGGAAATGACAAAACCCCCTTTGTGAGCAGTAGCAGAACTTGCCTGAAAAACTCCATGGAAGCCAGGAAATGGGTGTCATCTTAATCAACTTTTGGACCATATAACAGAGTGATATCTAACTTTCGTCTAACTTTCTGTCTCACTTAATCATATCAGAAACTAGACTCTGGATTCAATTTGGAGTAGAGAGTTTGAAAATTAGGATCTCTTAGGAAACTTTTCCAGAAGGTAGCCAAAGATGACCAGGTCAGGCAAAAATTAAAGAAGTGTTTCAGACTTAATGAATAATCATTGCTTGCTACTGTAAAAGGACAAATGGAATGTTTTGTTCTGTTCTTGTTTGAAGAGCTGACCAGCAAGGTGAGGAAATTAATAAAGGAAAAAATAGATGTCCGAGTCACATGGCTGACAAAATCTGATAGATTCAGTTAGATGAGTGGGAACAACATAAAGAACAGGGCCCTTCTCTTAGGTGACTCCCATAGCTGCATTGATAGTAAGGATCCTACTCCTTAGACTTCACTGAGAATTTCTCTGAACTCCATCCTGTAGGATCCTATCTTCAAAATACCTTATTTATCTGGATCTACCATTCATACTGTTAAAAAGCATCCTGTCCCAGTGGAATGAAAACTTGCTGGAGTTTCTACATACAGCATTATACATGTAGCTTAGCTTCCACTCCTTTGAGGCAAAAGCTGCAAAAGGTTATTTCACTGGAAGCAAACCAAGTTCATATTCATACCAGGTGAGTTCGCCTACTTCAACTTGAAATAAAGAACATCTACCAAATGATTGAGAAGTTGAATTTTAAATATATGCATTATACCCCTTTCTTTCCACCATAAGTGATCCTGCCTTGTAAATGATTTGGAGGTCAACTGGTGCATGCCATGTATTTTCATTCCATTATGACTTTAATTACTTCATCCTAAGAATGTTAGGTGTTTTATAAACAAATAAAGGGACAAGGCCTAAGGAGCTGACAATCTAAAAAGGTTACAAGTATAAAATGATCCCTAGCAAAGGAGTCTGAGGTGCTAAGTAGAGAGACTGGCTGCAGCTGACACAACAGAACAGAGCCCAGTTTCTATCACAGTGATTTTCAGAAGAATGGACTCTACATGAGTGTGTGAATATTTGGTATCACTGTCATTATAGTCTGGGTAACAGGGTGCATTCCTTTGGACCACTCTCACTGAGATGAAAAGGTTTGCAAGTATTCCCTGCCTTCAAGATTTGGTCTTTTGTAAAATAAGCAATGAGTTAAGTAACTGATGCAAGACTTAAATGGAGGCTCAGAGAATGTATATAAAATAGTTAAACAGGAGAAAAGTACTACTCTTTTTATTAATGCGCATTAATCCTTTTTCCTATGAAAGAAATCACTTTCCAGTGAATTCTGTGTGTTGTTTCAAAAGTAGAGACTGAAATTATTTTGAAAACTTGAATCAAACATATTTTTAAGTACTTTGCTGAAGTGCAGTCGGCATATATTCATTAAGTTTAGAAAACCTTCCTGTGAATTTTTTTTAAAATAACCAGCTTTTATCTTAATTCTGTAGAAGTTCACACAACTGACTGGTGAACATTTTCCTGAAAAACCTATACATAGAAAAAGATCACATATACTTCTCTTTCTGGACTTCAATCACTGTTGATACAGAAGACAAAACAGAGCTAAAGAGTGGAAAATGTGTGTTTTGGCAGACAGATCTGCATTACCTGCCCAAACCAGGACATATGTTATTATTAATATTCATATTGTGCTCTGGAATAGTCAACACAATGCATCCAGGAAAATTTAAAAGGCATAACTTATCAGTCTTTTAATCCATTTAAGAGATCTCATAGAGCTATACTAAACTGGCAATGTCAAAATCCAGAGACTGCTACCCATCTCTGATGATGTTATCAAAATCAGATGAAAAAAGCTGTGCTACAATGGCTAGGCAGGAAGCCTAGGCAGGTTTTCTGCCATACTTCCTGATGAAACAAAAGCTTTAGCTTGTAGGGAACAATTGAATATTTCCATGTGTTATGCCAGTAACAGCTTTCCCTGTAGAGCAGTGTCTCTTGCTTCCAGCCAGCTGCAATTCTTGCTACCTAAAAATCTGACAAATTGGACTGAGTTCCAAGCTAGCTAATTGGAATCTCAGAAGTGTGGACGTGACTTTTGCTGCTGAAAGCTATGACAGTTCATCTGTTCTCAATGGTAAATTAAATAGAAAGCACAGACTGTTCTTTTGTCATCCATTGCCATATGGTCACAAGGGCTCACTGTCACAATTACCAATATACTCAAAACAGAAGTATTGTGAAAGCAGTTTCCATGCATTCTTGAAGAGTATGAGTTGTTTCAAAGAAGTCCCTCAAACATGAAGATAAAAGAGAATGCTAAAACAGATTCTATAGTATTGTTCTTGTAGTCTGAAAAGAAGACAAAATTTAATTCCGTTTTGGACAGTTTAGAATTTGGGATTGTCAGAGTACACTCTGATTTCAATTTATTTTTGATTCTTAAAGTGAATACCTTTCTGCAAAAGTTTAAGTTGTAAAACATGGTGGAGTCACACATAACTACTCCATTTAATACTATATTTACTCCTAAAAGATGGGATAATTGTTTTCAATAACTTATTGTTTACATTTATTTTAGCCTAGGTCAAATGTTCACTCCCTTAACTGCTTTCAGATGGGCATATATAATGGTAAATTAGCAGTCAGCACACTCATCTGGATTATGTCCATTGTACATGACAAGAAATCTTCATTAACATTTGGGAAAAGCATATTCACAGTCTTTACAGCCTAACAAACACAGAAAAAACACTCCAGTAACCTTGATTCCAGTCTCACTATAACTTCAATTAAGTAGTGTACTTAGCTTAAAGAGGTAAGTAAGCAATGCCTCTGAATTAAGGGCTCCATTTGAATGCCTGCACTTTGTTATTTGGTTATGCGAGACTTAAAACAAGAAGATTTAGAAAACAGCTGTAAGACTCATAGAGACAAGATCTGGACTTCAGATAGTCTGATCAGTAATAAACTAATGATATAAGATCATGAGGATGTATGTTTTCAGGATCAGCATCTTTCTACTGATTAACACAACTGAAGTCAATGGAGTTGAAGCAACCAGAGTGCAAATGTGAACAGCTACTTTTTTTTCTTGTAGCTTAAATGTATTTCTTCAATGAATCTTAGTTGCCAGGCTGCTAAATTCAGAAAAAACCCTCTGACCTTTTTTTAAATGTAAATTTAAAAACCATTGTAAGTGTTTTTTCCCAAAATTTTAGAAGAAAAGAAGAGATAAACATATCAAGAGATTATACTGTCTATTCAAACTGAGCTCCCACTCGAGGACCTTACAAATCTTTTCCATAAATACACTTTTATCCAATGCTGTTGCAAATCATTGATGATTGTATAAACAATTCCAGTAACCACTTACATATGTGAGTTCTTTTTCACGTGACTCATCAGTATCAATGTATCTCAAAAATGAAACAGGATAAAGGAAGACTGAGTTGATTTGTAATTCATAAGTCAGTGAGGAACAACTTTTTAAAAAACAGATTTTAGAACAGTAGAATTTGTTAGTCTCAAAACAAAAACTCTTCACC